>JARACL010000112.1:0-427000 GCA_029948455.1 Solanum rostratum | reverse complement strand
AAATACCTACACTACTCATCCATGCATATCAGATTGCTATCAAATAAGCCAATGAAGATCAATACATGTGACAGTGCAACTATGACAAGCAAGGTAACCACAAATAAGCAACAATAACTGAAATAGCCTATAATCAATATTGTAATGCAAGTTTTCTCATAAAAAGAAGTCCCATATCCCACTCATTATAGTATTTTCAGATTCGCTACTAGGAACTAAACAAAATCACTCACGTTCACAACACATATTCAAATACCGTGCTCAATACCATATGCTTGCCCTTATACTCACAACTATGACTTAACTACTTGGACTAGGATCACTACAGGACTTTCTTAGCTTGTAACGTAGGCTCAGGGGGATTTGGTATGATGTTTTAGGAATATAGTGACGAATAGCCCTCCTTGACGCAATGTTATTCTACACTTTCTTCCCTACCAATGCTATCGCTTATTGACTTATTCTCCCCTTCTCCAATTTCAAACTTTTCTGGGTGCCTTACTCTTATTTTAGCTCATTGCCTTCTACTTTCATATTCTTTTTCTTTTTACTTATTCTTTAGGAATCTATTCATTTTTCTTGCACGCATAGAACAATTTTCTCCCTTTTCCCTGTTTCACTTGCTTCCACCCTTTTTTATGTGATTATCCTTATATCAACCACCCTTAGCTTAGGCTTTTGATTTGAGTCGAGGTGCACAATATCAAACCCATGAACCAGGGCCACTTTTTGTAGCCACCTTTCATTAAGAGTTTTGCCTCAGTCAAGGTGCACAATTTTCAAGGAAGGACTAGGGCTAATTTCAGGATTTCACATTAGGTAGGCCTAGGTTACATAGGTTTTTACAGAGAAAATCATTTATGCAATGCTTAATGATCGGGATCAAGGGATACATTACACATTTGGTTGGTCAATTAGGCTAAATGGACTAATGTGAACAATGTCCTAAGATCCTTGCTTAACCAACTAACCTACACTATAATTCAGAGTAACAAGGAAAGTTCTGAATTGAAACACCGTATGAGAATTAAGCAAAGAAAGCTGACTCACACATGGAGTTGATTACACAATCAATAAAGACTCTCCGATCATGATTCCCATCATAATTAAACCTTACTTATCAGAATAAGCACTGTCAATGATCAATATCGTATGGTTGCTATTAAGACTACCTAACAAAATTTTGATGGGTGTCATTTTTCACAAAAACTAACATATGCCATAGATTTCAGTACTACATGTTACTAACACTACCTACAAACCCTAAGACTCAAAATTTGAGATAGTTATAGGCCATAGTCGCTCAGACTTCATTGAGGCCCATAACTACCCACACCCCATTAAAAGAGTTTACATTGTCCTCAATGCATAAAATCTAATAGTATCAAAGCATAGGGGTCAAAAAACATACCTGGGTGCCTAAGCGCCAGTCTCTACCTTGGGATAACCCAAGCAACGCCTGATTTAATGTTGGGGTCCGACTTAGACAACTTGGCTTCTCGGACTTCACTAAGTGTCCATGATTCCACTGTCTTCACTTCTTCAACATTTCCTAGATAAAGTTCTATTGTTCGGCCATTTACTTTGAATTTTGTGTCATTTCTTTTTTCCAATTGAATAGCCCCATGGTAAAAAAAACATGTGATGCTTTGAAAGGCCCAAACCTTCTAGACTTGAGTTTCCCAAGCAACAACTTCAATATGGAATTTTATGGCAATGCCAAATCCCATAGTGCAAACAGGTGATTTTGAATATGACGATCATGATGCAACTTCATTCTTTGCTTATACAGGGTTGAGCTCTAACATGACTTCAAGCATAATCATCAAGCTTGTTGAGTTGTCTTACACTTGTATTTGCAACATCATTCTAGTCCAAATTCAACTTTTTGAGCGCCTACATTGCCTTGTGCTTAAGCTCCACCTGTAAGTGACAGGCTTTACCAAAGACAAGTTGGTTATGAAACATACCTATGGGAGTCTTAAATGCAGTCCGGTACACCCATAATGCATCATCAAGCTTTTCCGACTTGCCATTTTGGTTTGCAGTCATAGTCTTGTACAAAATCTGTTTGACCTCTCAATTGGACACCTCAACTTGCCCACTCATCTGTGGATGGTAGGGTGTTGCCACCCAATGCTTTACTCCATATTTCTCAAGTAGAGCCTTGAACAACCTGTTGCAAAAATGGGAACCACCATCGCTGATGATCGTCCGAGGGGAGCCAAACCTTGAGAAGATGTTCCTTTTCAGGAATGCTATGATACTTTTGCCTTCATTGTTGGAAGTGCCACTACCTCCACCCATTTTGATACATAGTGCATAGCCACTAAAATATACTTTTTCCTAAGTAAGCTAACAAACGAGCCTATGAAATCTATCCCCCACACGTCAAATAATTCAAACACCATAATGGGGTTTAGAGGGAGCTTGTGTTTGTAGGAAACACCACCTTCTCTCTGGCATCTATCACAAGCTTTGGCATAGTCATGGGCATCTTGGTGGATGGTTGGCCAATATTAACCACAGTGCAAGATCTTATGTGTTGCATGAATTCCAGTATGATGCCCGCCCACTAAGGATGAGTGGCACGCCTCTAGAATACTCATTATTTTGACCTCAGGAACACAACAATGAATAATCCAATTTGTACATACGCGAAACAAATATGGATCATCCAAAAAAAACTTTGTCATATCAGACATAAACTTGCGGCGCTAGCGAGTAGTCAAGTCCGGTTGCACAATATCACTAATCAAATAGTTTGCATAATCAGAAAACCACGGTATCAGGTCATGTGATGCTGCGAACACTCTCTTATTAGGGAAAAAATCATCAATCTCCACTCTGTCATCGAACCTTTCCATGGCCTGGTCCTCTAATCTAGAAAGATGGTCCACAACTTGATTTTCGATCCCCTTTCTATCAATCACCTCAAAGTCAAACACTTGAAGAAAAAGTTTCCATCAAATCAATCTTGATTTCGCATCTTTCTTTACCATTAAGTACCACATTGTTGAATGCTCAATATGTACAATGACTTTACTTCCCAAAAGACAAGATCTAAAATTTTCGAACTCAAAGACCACTGCAAGTAACTCCTGCTCTCTAATAGTGTAGTTTTTCTGTGCTGCATTTAGGGCTTTTATGGTATAATATATGGGATATATAATCTTCTCTCTGTGCTCTCCCAATATTACACCAAGTGCAACCCCACTTGCATCACACATTATCTCGAAGGGCTTTTACCAGTATGGAGCAATGATGATAGGAGCCGAAATCAACATCTTCTTCAACCCTTTGAATGCTCTCAGACATGCATCACCAAACATGAACTTATCATCCTTCTCAAATAGTTTGCACAAAGGGTGTGCAATCTTTGTGAAATCCTTTATGAAGCACCGTAGAATCTTGTATGGCCTAGGAAATCCCACATATCCTTAATAGAGATGGGTGGAGGAAGCTTTTCTATCACCTCCACTTTATCTCTATTTACCTCAATGCCTTTGATAGAGATTTTGTGCCCCAACACAATGCCTTCCTTCACCATGAAGTGACATTTTTCTTAATGTGGAACCAGATGGTTTTCTTCACATCTCCGAAGCACCACATGAAAACACTTTAAGCAGTCTTTGAATGAGTCACCAATAACGCTAAAGTCATCAATGAATACCTCAATATTGTCTTCTACCAGGTCCAAGAAGATGGACATCATGCACTTCTGAAATATTGTAGTGCATTACATAACCCAAATAACATCCTTTTAAATATGAAGGTGTCATAGGGACATGTGAACGTCATTTTTTCTTGGTCTTCTAGAGAAATAGAGATCAAATTATATCCTGAGTAACCATCGAGAAAGAAATACTAACCCTTTCCTTCCAAGCGGTCTAGCATTTGGTCAAAGGACGATACAGGGAAATGGTTCTTTTCAGTTAGTGCATTGAGCTTTCTATAGTCCATCCATACCCTCCAACCAGTGAATGGTCACATAGGGATCAACTTATTGCTAGAATTTAGGACCATAGTGATACCTCTCTTTTTCACAACACACTGGATTAGTAAGGACACTGACTTGGTATGACCTTAATGGTGCTTGGAATTTGGTTCCATAAATACTTTTACCAAGGTGAAACCTTATGGGCACCTCCATGGGCAATGTGACTCACCACGGGCCATATGGAGGAGCCTGGATGTGCCCCTTGGCCTTGCCTATTAGTGTTGGCCTTAACTTTAGAGTTTAAGACAAAGGCACACACCACATGGATTTTACTTATGGATTTACTTGAATTTTATATTGTATTATTGATTTAAGATTGAATCTCTATTGGCCATTGCTATTTTCATATCATTCATAACATATGCATACACGAGCATCGGATCTTGATGAAAATGATTCGGTGGACTAAGCCCACATATGTTTATGAATATGATTTTGAGAAAAGTATGGTTATGATAAGAATATAATCACATAAATATCTATGATATTAGCTCTTTGAGCATATTGAGTGTTTACACCACATTATTATAAGTAAATGAGTTATTCCCATGCATGAAAATTATTGATTGTATAATAATTTGGCTTTTTAAGTCAAGTATGAATGATAATGAAGAATGTTTTGCTTTTGAACCCAAGTGGGCATTGAAATTATTTGAAATGACTTCAACCTTTTTTGAAACCATGTATATGTATAAGTATTGTGGGATAATAATTTAGCACCAAATAGGATTAGAGGTGTCAGGGCTATCCCAAAGATTCCTCGTTCTCTCTCTTGAACTATATGCCAACATAGGTATATGGTAGCTATTATCAAAATGTTTGGGTCATAAGGAATGGTTACATATTTGATATGATATGATATGAAAATCGTTTTGAAATTACCGGGTCCTACGGAAGGTGGCCATGACACATAAATGACTGGTTGTATGGTGTGGTATAGATTACCTTTCGAAAGTTATCTTCTTTCACCCGATTTGAGATCTACATCGGGCAAATTCATATAATAGCTCACATGAGTTTGCGATGTTGGTTATTGTCATATCCCCATTATATGTGAGCATTATAACAATTCATGCATCATAGGTTTTCATGGCCATATCGTACATTACTCTTCTTTGTTATATACTTCTTTCTATATTTGTGTCATTGTCATCTAACACCGAATATAGGTTTGATAAGTCATATGCATTGCATGTTCACATACTTAGTAAATTTAAACGTACTAACACATACTTTGCCTACTTGATCGATCCATTTGGGGATCAGAAACTACCTTCATCCATCGTTTGACGGCTAGATCGGATTTGAGACATTTATTCTTGTAAGTCATATCTTAAAAGGACAAGCCACCATTCCTCTACCTGTGTTGCTTTCATCTATGTTATTTACTTTGAGGTTGAGCATGGGATATGTCTTGGCCCCCATCCTATTCTATGACTAGAGGCATTATTGGAGATCTTGTATACTTTGTACCGATATATGCTATGCCTTTTATTCAGAGATTATGATTTTGCGTATCTATTGGGTATGGACAATATAAATTGATTAGGAATATTATTATATAGATTTATGTTATGATGAGAAAGGTCCTAACTCCCACTTTGCCCCTATAGAGTGAGTCATTCTTACTCGCTTCTTAGTCCTTATGTGCTATGTGTTATGTGAATCCATGTTAATCCCTATTCCCATGACATCCCCATAGCATGAGTCATACTTTCTCATCCCATAGACCTATATGTTTACTTTTTAATGCGCTTTCAAACTAATGATGTGAATTTGAATACTATGACGCTTATTTAGGGACTCTCGGGTTTCCGTTTGCCATGTCACTCCTAGACCCTAGGTTCGGGTCATGACAAGCTTGGTATCAGAGCACTAGGTTAATAAATGATCCTCAGAGTCCAACATGCCGCATTGAGTAGATTCCTATTCATAGGTGTGATGTGCACCATATCCTTGAGTGGAAAGCTATGATGGCATTCCAGGAATTGTCTCATTTTCATATCTTATGTTGTGCCTTAGACCGTCTACTAAGGTTTCATAATCCTAATGATGTCTTTATTGCGTTACAAAAGATACCTCCATGACGAGATCCCCTACCAAGACTTGCCCCGGTTAATGAGAATCAAGTTCCTCAAGGGCCTATAGAAAGTTGGTCATTAATGGTGAATTCGTACTAGTTTTTCTATGCTTGACCAAGTGGTGACCACTCAGTCTAGGAAGGCCAGTCTTCCTCCCCGTGATTCCACACTGGCTTCTAGAGTAAGAGATTTCACCCGGATGGATCCTCTAGAGTTTTATGGGTTAAGGGCCGATGAGGATACTCAATAGTTCATCGATGAGCTCTTTAAGGTGTTGAATGTTATGGGGGTGAGTTTTGAGGAGAAGGCTGAGCTAGCTACTAACAAGTTGACGGAAGTGGCTCAGGTATGGTACACTCAATGGTTGATGGAAAGTGGCTGTGGTGATGGTGTTAATTAGGAAGAGTTCAAATGTTCCTTTCTAGATCCTTTCTTCTCACTTAAACTTAGGGAAGCTAAAACAAAAGAACTCATCAACCTCAAATAGGGTGGTAGGAGTGTAAGAGAATATGCCCTAAAGTTCACTAAGCTCTCAAAGTATGCTCCTACACTAGTGACTGAACCCCATGCAAGAATACACAAGTTCATTTTTGACATCCCTAATTTTGTTGTGAAGGAATGTTGTACGGCTATGCTTATTCGATATATGGACATCTCCAAGCTCATGATTTATGCTAAACGGATGGAAGGAGAAAAGCTTAAGGAGAAAAGGGTGCATGATTCTAAGATGGCCCCTTATGATGGTGGGTTCTCCAACTCTAAGGGTGGTGTTATGATTGCTTCCAATAAGGCCAAGGTTCTAATCCAAGAGTTGCCAATGCTCAAGTGCCTTCTCCCAAAGAAATGATTGGTGGTGGGCCATTATTTCCCTAGTGTGACAAGTGTGGAATGAATCACATGGGTTCTTGTTGGAAAGAGTTGGGTGCATGCTATAGGCGTGGTGATAAGAACCACAAGGTTGCAGATTGTCCTAATGTTGCTCAGAAGGGTCAGGGTCAAGTGGCCCAAGGTGATAAGGCTAGCAAAGAGCTCCTCAAGGTGTTTTCCCCACGCACAACAGGTTCTATGCTTTGCATGCTCGTTAGGAAGTTGAGGAGAATCCGAATAATATGACTGGTATCTTAAAAGCCTTTGATTTCAATGCCTATTCTTTGCTTGATCCGGGTGAAAATACATCTTTTGTGACTCCTCTTTTAGTTATTAAGTTTGTTTTAAGCTCAAAAATTCTAAGGGGCCCTTTTCAATTTATACTCCCGTGGGTGAGGCTATTGTTTCCTGAAGAGTCTATCGAGGTTGTCCTGTCTCGTTTTTGCACAAAGCCCTTCTGTATGATCTTGTGGAACTTTGGATGTTTGATTTTGATGTAATTCTCAAGATGGAATTATTGCATGCTTCATATGCCTCTATAGATTATAAAACCCAGAAAGTCAATTTCCAATTTCCAGACGAGACCATTCTTGAATGGAAGGGTAGTGACTCTATTATTAAAGGGGGGTTTATTTCCTACCTCAAGGACCAAAATATGATTTCTAAGGGGTGTATTTATCATATTATAAGGGTTAAAGATAGGGAATCCGAATCACCTACTCTTGAATCGGTTCTGGTGGTGAATGAATTTTTGGATGTGTTTCCCAAATATTGTCCAGCATTCCTTCCGAAAGGGAAATAGGCATTGGCATAGATCTTCTCCTTAATACTCAACCTATCTCTACTCCTCCTTATCGTACAGCATTGACCTAGTTGAAAGAATTGAAAGATCAACTAAAGGACTTGTTGCAGAAAGGCTTTATCAGGCTATGTATATCATCATGGGGTGCTCCAGTGTTATTTGTAAGAAAGAAAGATGGGTCTCTTCGAATGTGCATTGATTATAGGCAATTGAATAAGGTAAAAATCGAGAATAAATATCCTTTACCAAGGATCGACAACTTGTTTGATCAACTTCAAGAGGTCACCCATTTCTCAAAAATTGACTTCCATTTCGGTTATCATCAGTTTAAGTTAAGGGATTGTGACATTTCCAAAATGACTTTTCGGACTAGATATGAGCACTTTGAATTTGTGGTGAGGTCCTTTCTTTTTACTTGTGCTCCGTTTGTATTTATTGATCTCATTAATTGAGTTTTCAAGCCATTGCTTGATAGTTCTGTAGCTTTCTTCATCGATTATATCCTTATTTACTCCCAAAGTGAACGGGAGCATATGGATCATTTGAGGTTGGTTCTTCAAACTTTAAGGGAGAAGCAAATGTATGCTAATTTTAGAAAATGTGAGTTTTGGTCGTATCTAGTGATGGTATTAAGTTTGACCCAAAGAAAATTGGGGTCATGAAGAATTGTCCTAGACCATTGACTCCTTCAGATATTCAAAGTTTTCTTGGGTTGGTTGGTTATTTATAGGAGATTTGTTGAAGGATTCTCATCTATTGCATCTCCATTGACCAAGTTGAGTCAAAAGAAAGCTAATTTTGTACTTTCAGATGAATATGAGAAGGGTTTTCAGGCTTTAAAAGATCGGCTTACATCGTCCCGTGGTTTGACTCTATCGGATGATTTTGATGGTTTTGTGGTGTATTGTAATACTTTTGGGATTACTTTGGGTTGAATTCTTATGCAACATGGTAAGGTGGTATCTTATGCATCGAAGCAATTGAAGGTGCATGAGCATAATTACTCGACTCAGGATCTTGAGTTAGCGGATGTGGTGTATGCTTTGAAGATTTGGAAACATTATTTGTATAGACTTCATGTTGATGTTTTATGATCACAAGAGTTTGCAATATGTGTTCATCCAAAGGGATCTTAACTTGAGGCTAAGAAGGTTGTTGGAACTCCTTAAGGATTATGACATGAGTCTTCAATATCATCCTGGCTAGACAAAAAATTGTAGCCGATGCTCTTTGTAGGATATTTATGGGAAGTGCAGCTCAAGTTGATGAAGGGAAGAAAGAGTAGGCAAAAAATGTTTACCGTTTGGCTAGATTGGGTGTTAGGTTTTCTCACTCAAATTGATGGTAGTATTCATGTTCAATGGGGCCGAATCTTCTGTGGTTGTTGATGTTAAGGCTAAGAAATATTTAGACCCATAATTGGTTAAGTTGAAAAGGTTGGATGCTGAAAAGAAGATAGAGGTTTTCTCCTAAGGGGGAGATAGTGTGCTTTGGTATCAAGATTGGTTATGTGTTTCAGATGTTGATGATCTTAGAAAGCTGAACATGCGTGAAGCCCATAACTCTCATTATTCTATTCACTCTGGATCTACCAAAATGTATCAGGATTTGAGGGAAGTGTATTGATAGCATGGTATGAAGAAAGATATAGCTAAGTTTGTATCCAAATGTCCTAATTATCAATATGTGAAGGTAGAGCATCAAAGACCCGGTGGTTTGGCTGAAGATATTAAGATTCTTACTTAGAATTGGGAAGATGTGAACATTGACTTTATTGTTATTTTGCCTCAGACCAGAAGGCATTGTGATTCGATTTGTGTTATTATTGATCGAATGACTAAATCGGCCTCATTTCCTACTAGTTAAGACTACCTTCAATGTCGAAGATTATGCAAGGTTTTATATCCAAGAGTTGGTGAGGTTGTATGGTGTGCCTAGGTCTATCATATAGGAGTATGGCACCCGATTTACTTCTTATTGTTGGAGATCATTTCAAAGGGGACTTGGTACTATGGTGAAGTTAAGTACCATTTTTCATCCTCAAATTGATGGACAAGCCGAAAGGACACTTCAAACTTTGGAGGAAATGTTGAGGTCTTGTGTTTTGGAATTCAAGGGTAATTGGGATGATCATCTACCACCCATTCAATTTGCTTATAACAATAGGTTTTATGCTAGCATTGGTATGACTCTATTTGAGGCCTTATATGGTAGGAGATGTAGATCGGCGGTGGGATGGTTTGAGTTGGGACAGAATGCTTTGATTGTCCCTGACATGGAGTTGGAGGCTACGAAGTAGGTGAAGTTGATTAGGGATAGGTTGAAATTTGCTTAAAGTCTAAAAACTCTTATTAGGATGTTACAAAGAGAGATCTTGAGTTTCGTGTTAGAGATTAGGTGTATGTGAAGGTCGCACCCATGAAGGGGTAATGCATTTTGGTAAGAAGGGTAAGTTAAGTCCTCGGCATGTAGGTCCTTATAAGATTGTTGAGAGGATTGGTAATGTGGTTTAAAGATTGGATTTGCCTCCAAATTTGTGTTCTATTCACATGGTTTTCCAAGTGTCTATGTTGAGGAAATTGATCGGTGATCCTAGTACCAGTGTTCCTTTGAAAGTTACGGCTAAGGAGAATTTGTCTTATGAGAAAGACCTGGTTGAGATATTGGATAGGAAAGTGAAGCGGCTTCGCAACAAGGTTGCGACTTCAGTTAAGGTTCTTTGGAGAAATCATCATGTGGAGAGCGCTATATGGGAGGCAGAGTTGGACATGATGAAACGATATCCCTATATTTACCAATCTACTCAAGCCTAAGGTATTAGGTTCTTCCTATCCAAGTGTTCCTAATTCTTTCACTTTTTTGTTTTATGACATGACATTCATACATGTGCAAAAAATGATTTTAAAGAGGTTTTGAATGATTTGAAGATGTTTTGATATGAGATTTAATGACTCTATGCTTTTCAAGTGATAAATATGCATTGTATCTTATGTTTGGATGTTTCATGTTTAAGTCAAGCCATTCAAGCATTATTCTAGCAAATTCAAGGAGGAATATTCCTATGGGGGAAATGATGTAAGGACCCGAAGTATAACCTTAATAGTGCTTGGAATTAGGTTCAGAACGGGTTTTGACCATGGTGACACCTTATGGGAACCTCCACAGGCCTTCTAACTCACCACAGGCTGTGTGGAAGAGCCTTAAGGGGACCTTTATCCTTGTGTGTAAGTGTTGGCCTTAACTTTGGAATTTACACAATCCGTGTGGTACTTTATGGACTGTCCGGTGGCTTATGTAAGTGGCCTTGGGCTTGAAAACCTCATTTTTGGCCAAAGCTTATATCACATGCACCTCTCATAGACCGTTTACCTCTTCACGAGCTGTATGGCCCTCCGTATGTGTGTTGGTGTGAACATTTTCTAAGTATGGAATTACCTTCTTGAAACAACGTCAGTGAAATATTTTCTTAAATGTGGCTTCACAGAAGAATATACGGTCCGTGTTCCGTTGTGTGGACCGTTTGACCTTTGTACTGGACCCTTAGCAATGTTTTGACCTCTGTTTTGTTACTGGAATTCTTGTAATTTGGCTGCGCATAAGGTCTTTTGTGACTTTATGTCTATCCTAAGACCTTCAAATGACCTATACTCCTCTTCTCTCATTAAATCCATTAAACATTTAGAATCTATTCAAGCTCACTTTTAAGAACTGCTCTCAAGAACTCTAGTGAAGGCGTAACTTGGGAATCAAGGAAAGGCTCTCTTCTTCATCAAATAATTCTTATTTCTTCTTGGTGAACTACGGTATGTGAGATTGGTTCATGGTCCCTTTCAAACATGAAGACCCCAAACTCTTTTACATTGATTTTCATGAAATTGAGCTTATTTTTTATTTGATTCAATTGAGATATGAGCTATATTTTATTTTTGAATACAAAGTGATTTATACCTTAATATGTTGAATTACATGAATATTATGAAGAATTTAATATGCATTGTCTCTTTAAAGTTGGAATTAAGCATGGGTAATCTACATTGTGATTTGAATGTGAATTTTACTTATAAATTTACATGAATTTCATATTGTATTGTTGATTTAAGATTGATCTCTATTTTTCATTGCTATTCTCATATAATTCATGGCATATGCATACATGAGCATTAGATTTTGATGAAAATGATTTGGTGGGTTAAGCCCACATATGTTTATGAATATGATTTTGATAAAGTATGGCTATGACAAGAATGTGATCACATAAATATCTATAATATTGGATCTTTGAGAATATTAGGTGTTTACACCATATTTTTATAAGTGAATGAGCTAATCCTATGCATGAAAATTATGGATTGAATTATGATTTGGCTTTTATGCCCAAGTTTGAATGATTGTGAAGAATGTTGTGCTTTCAAGCCCTAGTGTGAATTGAAATGACTTGTGCCTCTTTTGAAAGCATGTATATGTATAAGTATTCTTGTGGGATGATGATTTAGCATAGAATGGGATTGAAGGTGTCAGGGCTATCCCCAAGGGCCCTCTTTCTCTCTCTTGAACTATGTGCCTGCATAGGTATATGGTTGCCATTACCGAAATGATCGGGTCATAAAGAATGAGTACAGATTAGATATGATATGATATAGGAATCCTTCTAAAATGACCAGGTCGTAAAGAAGGTGGACATAATACTAAAATGAACGGGTCGTAAGGTGCGGTATAAATTACCTTTGACAAATAATCTTCTCTAACCCGATGGAGGTTCTACATCGGGCAAATTCATGTAATAGCTCACATGAGTTTAAGATGTTGGTTATGGTCACATGCCCATTATATATGGGTATTATAGCATTTCATGCACCATGAATTTCATGGCATATCGTATATTACACTTCTTTGTTATATTCGTCTTTCTATATATGTGCCCTTGTCATCTAATAACGAATGCAGGTTTACTTAGTCATATGAATTGCATGTCCGCATACTTAGTATATTCAAACGTACTAATGCATACTTTGCCTACATGATCTAACCATATAGGGACTGGAGAATTCCTTCATCCACTGTTTTATGGTTAGATCGGATTTGAGACAGTTGTTGTGGTGAGTCCTATCTTCCAAGGACAAGTCACCATTCTTCTACCTACATTTCTTCCATATATGTTAGGGTGAGCCTTGGATATATCTTGGCCCCCATCCCATTCTATGACTAGAGTTATTGTTTGATATCTTATACAGATATATGCTATGTGTTGCATTCGGATATCATGAGTTTGCCTATCTATTGGATTTGGACAATATACATTGATTATGAATCTGTGATATGGATTTATGTTATGATGAGGAAGGTCCTACATCTCATTATCCCCCATAGAGTGAGTCATTCTTACATGCCCCTTAGTCCTTATGTGCTATGTGTTATGTGAATTCATGTTAATCCTTAGCTCTATGACATCCCCATAGCATGAGTCATGCTTTCCTGTCCTGTAGCCTATGTGTTTACTTTATTATGTGGTTTTGAATGGATGATGTGAATACGGATACTATGAGGCCCATGTTACTTCTAGACCCTCGGTCTTGGTCATGAAAGGATTGGGCTTACCATTCACTATCAGCAATTAGATATATCACACCTGCGTCCAACCACTTGATGAGTTTCTTGGGCACGACTTCTTGCATAGGTGAGTTAAGACACCTTTGGTGTTCAATTCTCGGCTTGTAGTTCTTGACTAGTTTAATTTTATAAGTACACACCCTTAGTGGGATGCTAATGATGTCAACAATTGTCCATCCGATCGCCTTTTTAAATTGCTAGAGCACCACGATCAATGCATTTACTTGTTCGTTATTATGATCTGCATCAATAATTGTAGGCAATGTATTGTAAATACCTAAACAAACATACCTTAGATGGGATGGAAGAGCCTGGAATTCTAACACTGGTGGCTCCTCAATGGATGGTCTAGTAGGTGGTGACTCTCGATTTTTCAAGTCCAATTCAAGCTTCTTGGCATGTAGGGACATAAGATACCACTAGATCCTTTACTGTCTTCTCATAATCTAGGATGATGCCACCTTCAAAATTCATTAACACTGCCTTTAGAGTGTCAATACCCAGTCATTCTTCAATTGGTACCTCTGGTTCCCCCTCATCAACACTAGCAATAACAGAGACTACCTTCAAATCCTCATTCTTATTTGTATGCTGGTAGGCTTAGAAGATGACCTCATTCTCACCTAATCTGAACTTGAGATGGCCTAGCTCTATGTCCACCAGTGCTCTGCCAATTGCTAAGATGGGCCTTTCAAAGATGATTGGGACTTTGAAGTCAACCTTACAGTCAAGGATCTCAAAGTCCATAGAGAATATAAATTTATTCACATTAACAAGGTTGTTATATAATATCCCTACAGTCTTCTTCACGGTTTGGTAAGCCATCAACAATCGCATGCTCGTAGGAGTAGGGGCTCCCAATCCTTGCTTCTTAAACACTGCAAGGGGCATGAAATCAATGTTGGTGCCTAGATCACACAATGCCCTTGTGAACTCAACATCTCTAATTGTGTAGGGTATGGTGAGTGCTTCGGGAACTTCTCACTTCTATACTAAGGACCTTGGTGCTATCACACTCTAATGTTGAAGCTCTTGGGAGAGCTCTTGGCTCATAGTGTACTTCTTTGTGACCAAGTCCTTGAATAACTTTGCATGCCCAGGCATCTTCTCCAATGCCTCAGTGAGAGGAATACTGATGGAGAGTTTCTTCATATGGAGATGAAGTGCTAAAATTTACCTTCATCCTCATTCTTTTTAGGTCTTATAGGGAAAGGATAGGGAGGTCTAGGAATAGATTTCAACTTCTATGATGTCACTACTGCATCACCTACACTATCCTAGGTACGAGCATCTCCAGTCTCTGCATCTTTGTTGTCAACCATCTCATCACGGATATCATCATCATCGACTAGCATCGGAGGGTCAATGGTATATTTGCCATCATGTGTAGTAACTACCATACACTGCTCCTCATTCATTGGGTTCTGAACTGTGTTGTTGGGCAATGTACCTTTATGACGCTAGTTTAATTGATTCGACATCTGACCGAACTATTGCTCCAGCTGCTTGATAGAAAAAGAATGAGACTCGTTTTTCTGTTTAGTATTGTATATGTCATATTTTATCCCCTTCAAGGTCTGATCTCAATCATCAGCCTTCTTCAACAATCGATCAAACATCACCTCAATTTGACAACTACTAGCACCATAATCATGATAGTGACACATACGAAACATTTCTGTAACCATTTCTGCATCCCCAATTAGCATCTTCATCCTGGCCCCTATTCTTATCATCTTAGCCTCCTTGATTATTATCTCTAAAAGTGCAAGCAATGTTAAAGTTCCAACCTTGGTTTCCTTGACCTTTACACCAATAGTCTTGATTGAACCCTTGGCAGTGGTCTAGAAACCCATCATCTGATTAGTGATGAAGAAAGTTTCCTCCTCATAGTAAGGCTCCTCGTACATGGGTACTCGTGAAGGCCGATGAGCTACTAATTCACACATTCTTTATTTTTCTTCATCAACAACTCCACATTGGTACTAATCCAAGAAAGCTCTTGCATCATATCCTCATTTGTCTTTGCTTGCGACCATTACTAACTGTGAACGAGCTGATAGTTGTTGACTTGTCTCTCATCCCCATGCACAATTTGTCTTACGCACTTTCTCTAACCTTTTAGCAATCACTGGAAATAGATGATTGAAAAACGAGCCTCCCATGATAGTGTAAGCAATAGCTAGACTATTTTAGTCCAGAGCTAGATAAAGAATCTCCATCAAGGCGTCATCCCTAATCAAATGGTCTAGGACACTCTTTAGGCACTTTTAAACAGCTCCCACGTGATGCTAATCGAATTTCCATGCAATTGCTCAAAGTTATTGATCTGGTCCTTCAACTTCTTTGACCTCGGAAGGAACCTTTCCAAAATGACCTTTGCAGTTCTACTCAATTAGTGATTGAACTCTGTTGGAGTTCGGATAACCATAGTGTTGAATCACCTATTAGAGATAATGGAAAGACATGGAGCCTGACGACATCTATAGACAAATTTTGACTTCCCATCATGCTCTTCCAGATGAAGACAATGTTATGTAGATGGTTATGCATATCCTCTGATGGTAGGCCTGTGAACAACCCGCGATTCTTTAGCATTTGGCATAACCCACTAAAAATAACAAACTTTGTGTCATTCGGTAATGGAGGTAATACAAAAGCTTTAGTGACATCCATTGCCATAGGGTCAAGCCGATGTTGATTCCATGTCTGAACTGTGAATTTAAGATCTTGTGGAGGTGGATTAGCTTCCTAAAGTGGAGATGGGTTATTATTATCATTATTCTAGTTTAGTGTCATATTTATTGCATCATTTGCAGCATTGTTCGCATTTTTTTGGGTCATTCTTCTTAGTGTCTTCTGGATCGCAGGGTCAAACCGAGTCAAGGTTCTACCTCGACTTCAAGTGTTATACATACACTAAACCTACACACTGAAACAAAAAAAAAACATAAAAAGAGGGAATTAAGGATGAATTCTTGAATTACTCAAATTAAATCAGTCTAGCTGAATTCCCCAATAATGGCGCAAAAATCTTGATATTTTCCAAGCTACACCTCCTTTTTGAAGGTTAAAGTGGTTGTTATCATGATATATAACCTAACCAAGGTTAGGGCCGAACACCATAGGGTATATGGTAGACTCAGAGTAATTGCAAGCAAGTTATGTGTATAAACCTACTTATCTTCCGGGGGGGTTGCAGTTTGCAGAAAGAAAACCTAAACTAGAACACGTGTTGTGAAACCGATGAGAATAGTAACTAGGGTATTGTGTTCCCCATTATTGCCTAACATGGTATTACAAAATAATCATAATTGTTTCAAGTGTGTTGCATGTAAAACAATAAGTTAAGTTTACCAAACCTTTTGATCCAAGCGAGAGGTAAATTTACTACGTGATTTGATTCGTTTCCACAGTTTGAAATTACTAACCGTTATCTATTATTCCGATACAACCACCCCTTGATCCAATTCAATTGATTAGACGAGAAGAGATCAATCGAGTCTTGTTAATTAATCTTTTTTCCCATTCATTACTACCTTTACCTAATCAGTAACAATTAGGTGAGTTCTAACATTGGCCACCATTAAAAAACAATAGAAACAAAGAGAATTAATTAATACATGCATTCACACTTTCCAAGAATTAGAAATTATCCAATATTGCCTTATTAGTTCTTTATGGTTATCACAACCCTACTTGAGGATTTAGCTATGCATAATCGTTGTAGAAACAAGAATAATTGTACGGAATAACATAATTAAGCACTTACAAAGATGAATTTAACATCAAGCAAACCCAAATTCTTCACTAGAAATCACAAAGTATTGATAAAAATTACAATATTGTTTTCCAAGTGTCTCGTCTGTCTCTCTGCTCTTCTCTGTTCGTTCCCTACTTAAAATAAAGTAAAAAGAACCTATTTACAATGACTAAAGTACAAGTCCAAAACAAAATAGGAAAACTAGATTCGGCAGGCATTATGAGCAAGGTTACGGGCCGTACAAAGTTCTACGACCCGTACATGGGCTTCATATTCATCATTTTTTAAAACTAGGCAGCACATCTAGGAGACTTTTCTATGGGTCGTATTCAGACTTACCACCTATATAGGGTTTCGTCTGACAGCTTTTAAGAAAGTCCTCTAATTCAAATCCTCAAGGCATGAAACCTGATCCACGACTGGTACAAAATTCTATCGCTCATCTGACAGTTTGTAGATGCAACTTTAGAAAATATGCCCTTCACTGGATCCGAACTATGAACCACTTTACGGTTCATGGAAAGTTCCACGTCCTGTAGAGTGCTTCATACTTTATCAAAACTTCAACATCTACAACACTTAGTCCAAAATCATTCCAAATCCTATAATCCTTAAAAACAAAAATATAAAACCACATCAAATCCACTTACATCGCTTGAATAACACACACCAAATTCAATGTTTTAAGCATCAAAAGTGTTGTATTTTGACAGCACATCACCAGATTCGAGAGCCTCCACATCAACCATTGGTTTTCTATCAATTGATTTCTTTCTGGCCCTTTGGAACCCAGCCTCTATTCTCTAGATATTAGTGGATGTTGTTGGAGTAACCACCACATCAATCTTCTTATTGAATGACACTCCGGCTCACTTGTACAAGATTGTAATTCAGCTAGGCAAAGGAAGTGAGGATTGTACTTGCTTTACCCTAGTGAGGATCTTTGAGCAATGATATCACCAATATTCAACTTTCAGTGGTCCATAATACAGCCAACCAATGCCGCTTGTAGTATCGAAGGATTTACTTATTGTCTAATGGAAGGAGGTTACTGTTAACAAATTTGAACCAAAATTTCACCGGAATGTTCATCTCCTTTTTCTCAAGAATTGCTCTATCCTTTAACCACAAGGAAGCTTGAATGCCAATCATAGGGGCCAACCATGTTTTAATGTCGTCAAATGTATTGAGCTACATCATATCTTCAAGGTCATTCGGTATTGGCATGTGCATCCCAGAATTTAATTTATTTCTATTTTGCTACAAGGGACTTGCACACCCCGAACCTCTACAACATCTAATGGTTTGACAAAAACCTTCACCCTACTTCTACTCTTTGGAATGGCCTTATCATAGGTCTCATAAAACTCTCGGATGCTTGGAATATACGGATCCTCGAGTGTAGTGAATATTTTGCAATTGTAGAACTTGACATTGTTCCACACCTTGAGGTATCAATATAAAACCCCATCAGTATACAGTTTCCTTTCCTTTATGATTGTTTATAACCCCTTTACTCTGAGTCTGTTTAAGTGAATCAGAGCTTTAGTTTCTTAGATCCTTTGAGATGTTTAAAGGAGAGGATCATAAATGAATTTAGACCTAGCCTCACTGTGATGCCTTTTGGGACTTGACTTCGAAGTCGGCCTTTGTGTTGGGGTTTTTGACCCTTCTTCCTCATCTTTTAAAGTGGTCCAAGGCACATGTGGGACCCTTCATTATCATTGTCAGACATCCGGTGCTCGACAACCATTCTTTTACCTCAACCTTTTACCTCTCCATGAGTTCTTTGAGGCCTTTAATCTACCTGTCTGGGGCTATAGTGACTCCTCGAGCTACTCAGGATCCACCTCGAGAAACAGGTTCTTTTGGTTTTCGCATTCCTACAAAACAAGCTCAAAATAATGTGTGAGCATCAACCACAAGATAAAAAGGTTCAAAATTATTTATAAGGAAATCGTTCAGGTTAGGCATGTTTGTCTGACTGCCGAAAATGTTTGGCGATACGCTGATCTGATTCGGCGGTCAAATATATTGTTGCCATTTTTCACAGATTTCATACTTATGATCTCTACTAATTTCGGCGATGGTGGTGCAAATTTTGTGATCTTCCAAATTGATTCACCGAGGGAAAATACCATCGTGAAAAGTTGCAGATCTCAGCCTAAAAATCAGTCAAAAAAGTGGTGCCTGTGAAACTTCGGCGCATCACCGAGTCCACTTCGATGGTAAAAACGACCATCACAAAAATCAATTGGCAAGGCCAACACCCTTTCATTCATACGTTGATCAATTTTCACAAGAACGAGGGCAAAATCATACCCTAACCCATATTTCAAACATCAATACATGCTAAATTATCTACTGCTACCTTCACATTGTTTCGAAGGATACAAACTCAATCGAACGATGACATACCCTAAAGAATGATATCACCTAATCTATGATAGGGCAAGTTACTTTCACTCAAAAGAGTTTGGGATTTACTCAGTCTTTACCTACTGTCAAGACCCGGGACTAGGGCCTAGATGTGACACGGCGAATGGGAACCACAAAGTCCCCACACAAGCCTCAAGTATCTAAATCCACATCATAGGTTCACAAAGGGCATACAAATAGCAAAACATAGTTCTAAGGGGCAGAAGAATAGGACTCAAGCTATGGGGGAAATACGGGGCTAGGGAGTTTCCACATTTTCCACACCAAAATATACATATAGCCAAATACGAATTTCCCATAAATCAGTCCAACAAATACATAAGCCAGGTACTATATATAACAAGCGGATTTCAAAAGAGTCTACATATTTTCCAATGAATGCCTCTAATCAAGATGGAACGAGGGCTAGGACATATTGTGGGCTTACCCTCAAATGAAAAAAGACTTCGAAGATAGTAATGGTAAAGGAAGATGGCTTGTCCTTGGTGAATGGGACTCACCACAAATACTCTTCTGAATCAGACTACTTATCAAACGATAGATACTCGAAGTGTTGGGCCCCTACATGGTAAAATCATGTAGGCATAGAGTATGCGTTAGTATGTTCGAATGTATTATGTATGCAGGCATGCAATGCATATGACTTACCAAACCTGCATTTTAGTGTTAGATGACAAGGGTGCATAATATAGAAAGAATCATATATCCAATGGAAATGTATACGAGATGCCATAAAATTTATGATGCATGAAATGCAATAATGCTCATATATAAAGGGGATAGACTATAAACGACAAATCAAATCCATGTGAGCTATTACATGATCAGTCCGATAAATATCTCCATCAGTAGGAGAAGATTACTTGCCAAATGTAATTTACATCACACCTTACGACCATGCTTTTCGGTGGATGATCACCTTCCTTACGACTATGCTTTTCAGAAGGCTTTTTTATAATCATATCATATCATATCATAAACATAATAAACGAATAACCATTCCTTACGACCTAATCTTTTTGGTAATAGCTAACATTCCTATGTTGACACATAGTTCAAGGAAAGGGAGAGGGTTCTTGGGGATAGCCCTGACATCCCCAATCAATCGGTGCTAAGTTAATAACATCCCACACGAATACTTATACATTGATGTGCTTTCAAGAGATACAATGCTTACTTCAAACGGTTCAATGCACATTTAGGCTCAAACGCAAAATCATGAATCATAATTATAATGCTCATGCAAGGAATAACTCATCTACACATACGGAATGGAGCAAGCATCCAAAATTCTCAAAGAGCCATATTCATTGACATGTATGTGATCACATTCTTGTCATAACCAATGCCTTACCAAAATCATATCATAATTGTTTCATAAAACATAATTGGGCTTAACCCACTTCATAATTTCCATAAAAACCATTGTGTATGAATGCAAATGCAATGCATGTTGTGAGGTTACCATGGGTAAAATAGATTCAAGTTAAAACCATCCATAAAAATGAAATTGAGGATATCCATAACTAATTCCACATGTAAATCGTAATATGGATCACCCATGCATAAATCAACTTTAAATGGGAATACATGTTCATAATTTCATAACTCAATGTAAATCATCATAATAGTGATCAAAGTGAATTGAAATCATTGGTAGAATACAACCCATACATCAATTGGATTTATAAAAATCAAACAATGAAAACCCATATGAAAGTAGACTAAAATTCATGACATCAATTCATAGGAGTCTTCGGTCTTCTTGGTTGAAAGGGACCAAGAATAAATCCCACATACCTTGATTGAGGAGCTGAATTTTGGGAAGGACTTAGCTTGAATTTGAACTTCAATTTAACCCTAGCCTTGACTCTTAAGAGGGGAGAGTAGAGAGTAATGCGAGGTTATCTTAAGAGGGGTAGAAGGTTTTAGGAGAATGAATTAAGGGGGGATGGATATCAGCTGAATTAGGGGATTAGGATAGGTAAAAGTTCATAATTCATAATTAAAATAAAGCAAAATTACATAAACGCAAGAAATCCAGTCACTAGGATTATTATTAATGAAACGGGCGAAAATTGGAACTGTCAGGTCCATGTGATTGCCTACAAGGTCCGTGAGGCATCACACGGATCGTGAACAGTGACCGTGAACCGTCACTTAGACAATTTCGCAGAGCCAACACTGCAGACGACTTCACGGCCCGTGTGACGTTACACAGGTCATGACTTGGACCTTGTGATAGTACTTGAAATAATTTTCACACACTAAAGTTACGAGACGGTACTTCTATACTTAAAAAATTTTTACGTAGCAAGTTACACAAAGGAATACATAGCCCGTGGCACATCACATGGACCGTGCAGGTGGCCGTGTGCCCTAACTTCGACCAACGTTTCCCCCGTCTCAAGTTCCCCTGTCGTGAGCTAGACCAAGTGTCCCTCCACGAGAGGACACATGATATGTGTGGCTTCATACGGCCCATGTGGGCCTTTCATGGAGAGATACCTGGTAGTTTTACTTGGGACAATTCCAAGAGATCCAGTAAAGCCGCTCGAAAACATCAGGGTCCTTACACCCAATCCCACAAGAACAAGTAACACAACAAGCATGCTCAACCATTCAAAGCATTCACATGATTTTGGCATTATCTCAACTTAAGGCTATCAATCAAGGGATCTAGGTCAAAATTGAGACATTGCACTATATCATTCCATGTTTAGGCAACACATTTGTCAAATCTAGCCCTAGCCCATAATACATGCAAATTCAATTTTATTACTCTTTAAGTGAAAAACAAATTCAAATAAATCAAGATACATGAAGCGTAGGGTCCTAGAATCACTAAAACACATCACCCACATGATTTCCAATAACATTTCAACCATGTGATATGATTAACAAGTTCATAAAACCCTTTCATGCCCTCATTATTTCAACACCATTCTTCACAAATAAAATAAAGCAAAGGGCCAAAAACATATACTGAACTAGCAATGAGAATTTTCAAAAGGGATTTTTGTTGAAGCAAATTGCCTATTTCAAAGAATCATAGAAAGTATACTATGAGGAAGGTTGGATTGCAATGGAAGTGAAAAAAGAGGGAATATGAATAGTGAAAATACAAGGAATTTGGAAAGCCTTTGATAGCTCAGTCAGGCGCGGGGAGTCGGCAATTCCGATTCACTCCGTCAAACATGTTTGGCAATACGTCAATTATGTTAACGACCTTATTTTTCAATGGTAATCAAACATTTGCTTTAGCCCCAAAATGCATTGAAACTGACCATCGTTCATCATGTTTGGCAATCCACCTAATTGCAACTTAGACTACTAATTTGACAGCACCCCAGGAGTCATTTGATGACTCAAAAGGCAGTCACATCAACAACCACCATCTCAATTTTGCGATCCACCAATAAGACTCATTCAGTCGCCTTTTTGTTTTCACCTCAGCATCTACCTTTTCAAACATGCACAAATCAATACCCATTTTTCAAAAAGGAAAAGTTTACTGAACCACCTTGGGTTGCCTCTCAAGCAACGCCATAGATAATGTTGTGGCACGATGTAGTTCTTCCTATCCTCAAGTCAACCATGATCGATCTATAACAGATACCCCTTGGAGGCCTTTTGCTAACCTTAATGTCTTATAAATGTTGAAGACAACCTAATCTCAATTCACTCTGAACCTCAAATCCCCTCTCTCAGCATCCACCAGAGCCCTTTGATAGCCAAGAATGGCTAAGATAATGGGCACATCAACATCCACATCAAAATCTAGGATCACAAAGTTAGATAGAGAAATGAACTTGTCCACCTTTACCAATACATCATGCGAAATTCCAACTGGTCTTTTGATGGATTAGTCAGCCATGAGTAGACACATCATTGTTGTTGAAGGGGTCTCCAGCCCCAATTCTTCAAAGATAGCTAAAGGCATGAGATCAATGCTAATGCCTTGCTAAACTTGCAAGCTCCAATGGTGCATGAAATTGTGAAGGCACCAGGGTCCTCTTTCTTGGCAATCAAATTCTATGTCAAGATAGCACTGCAATCATGAGACCCCTCCAGTCGCCTTTTAGTTTTCACCTTAGCTTCTCCCTTTTCAAACCATCACAATGAAACATCAATTATTCAAAAACAAAACTCTTACTAAACTACCTTTGGTTGACTCCCAAGCAGTCTTGTAGTTAACATCGTGGCACGACATAGTTCTTTCTATCCTCAAGTCATCCATGATTGATCTATCATCAATGCCACTTGGAGGTCTTTTGCCAGCTTGATAGTCTTGCAAATGTTGAACATGACTTCATATTCATTCACTTTGAACATTAAGTCCCCTCTCTCAATATCCACCAGGGTCCTTCTAGTAGATAAGAATGGCCTACCTATAATGATGGGCACATTCACATCTACATAATAATCCAGGATAACAAAGCCAGCTGGCAGAATGAACTTGTTTACCTTCATCACGACATTGTGTAGAATTCCTACTGGTATTTTCATGGACCGGTTATCCATGAGTAGACACATCATTGTTGATGAAAGGGTCTCAAGTCCCAACTCTTCAAAGATAGCTAAAGGCATGAAATTTATTCTCGTGCCTAAATCACATAGTGCCCTGTTGAACTTGCAAGCTCCAATAATGCAAGGAATTGTCAAGGTACTTTGGTCCTCTTTCTTGGCAACCGAATTCTTCATCAAGATAGCACTACAATTACGAGACACCTTGACTATCTAATCCTCCAGGGTATGCTACATGGTTACCAACTTTTTAATGAACTTTGCATGCCCTGGCATTTCAGTCATTGCCTCAACTAATAGGACATTTATGGACAGAGAATTAAATATAGAAAGGAATTTTTGAAATTTGGTATCCTCCCCTTTCTTCTTCAATCTTTGAGTGAATGGAGGATTGATCTTCATTTGTGGGGCCTTTAGCTACACATCTGACTTTATATTTTTTAGGGATGCTCTTTTAAAATCCATTGCATCACCCCCAACTATATTTTTCTCAGCACTCTCGAGGCTGCCAAGAGTCTCATCACTTTCATTCACAAATATATCATCATAATCATTGGTACTAACTATGCCTTCATCTTCTTCGATTACTTTCTCACCTTCTTCAACCATAGGTGTAGGCCTAATACCTTCTACAAGTTTTTTGCTGCGTGTAATGATCACCAAACATTACCGGTCCGCACTTCAGGTTAGCAACTGTGTCACTAGGCAATCCTTCCTTTGGCCTTTTGTTATTGAGATATTACCTAGTTGATTCCCCAAGTTCTTAATAGAAGCTAAGTGTGAAGTCACAGTTTGACTCAGCTGTGAGAAATCAGACTTCATCTCCTTTAAAACTTTTTTAGAGGCTTTAACGTTGTTCAAAACATGAGTTAACATGTTCTTAGTAAAAAAACATTGTTTGGATTCACCATAAGATCATCAGCTTTCACCCTGTCATGGGGTGGAATGTATCTATATCTATCTCCATCATGATCTGTTCAACCTCTGGGTTATGGTTGATCCGTATAAGCTCTATCTCATCATATAGCTCTATTCTTCTAACCTTAATTTACGGGTGGCCTAGGAAAATACGAGCGAGAAACCATCACCTTATTACCCATATAACGTACCTCCTCACTATATCCTCTTTCATATGACACATTATCATATACCACATCACTAGAAACAACTATACCATTAACACTCTTTTAGTTTCCTCTCGTTGTATGCTTAGTCAAGAGATCCAGCTAAGTCAATATTTTAGTCATGTTTTTATCTCTCTCTTGATCTTTAGGAAGTTATTCTTTGGATGGACCCCTACGAATAGAAAATACAAGGTCATCCCTTGTATACCAAGCCCGATTAATATTGGTCATGTCGTCCAATAGCTCACAAGCAACTGCAAAAGTTTGTTACATGATTCCATCTCATACCAATTGGTCAGCTACACCCTTGTTGAGCTCATCAACATTCACATAGAAGTATTGAAATAGGTGGTTTGGGACTCCATTGCTCGTGTATTGAAGTAAAAGTTTCTAAAACGGCAACCATGTGTCATGCAATAGTTCACCATCAATTCTTTTGATGTTCTCAATACTTCTTCTAAGTTTAACAATCTTCGAGGGAGGGAAAAACCTTTCGAGGAATGCATCTTGGAGCTTCTCCCATGAAGTAGTTAAGCCTTGAGGAAGCTCAGCTAGCCACCTCACAGCTTCTCCAGTGATAGAGAATAGGAAGAGCCTCAACCTAATGGCCTCTTGGGTTACTCCCCGAAAATTGGAAGGCAAACAGACGTCAACAAAATTCCATCGGTGCTCATGGGTGTCCTCATGGTCTTGCCCTCCGAATACTCCCTTTAGCTGAGGAGTTATAACATGGTGCTTATGACATGGAGCACAGCACTGCGAGCCAATTGGGGCAAATGGATTCCTCCTGTACTCTCTATCTGTTCCAGTTGACATCTTGAAAGTCAATCACTTCTCTGACGTTATCACCATGGAAACTTCCTTCATCCTCCATCTTAACACCTATTTTCACAACACCTAAATCAACACAAAAAGTAATAAAGAAAATCTAACTACAAGAACTAAATTCAACTAAAACTTTGATCATGAACTTGCACCACTCCACGACAATGACGCCATTTTTATGACGTTCAAACCTACTACTCAAAGAAAGTAGGGATGATTGTTATTAGTATAGTACCAAAAAAGACTTAGGTCAAATCCTATAGGGAATGGGAGTTCAAGAGGAAAAGAATTCATCAAACTCCAAAATTATAAGTTCAAATTAGGGGGTTACTATAAATAAAATCAAGGTTCAACAAACAAGACTTCTAATTTGGAAAGTAGTAACAGATTAAGAGAGATATTGGGGATGTGAAAATATGGGAGTAGATCTACTGAGACAAGTCCAAATATTTGACTAATTGTTAAAGATGAGTGAATAGGGTAAGATGTAGATAACCTAGCTTCAACTATGACAACAAAAATGTTTCACATAAATCAATTATGATATCATATGTGGATCGCTCAAGCACACGCCTAGCCTGAGAAATCATAGCAAACCACCTAACACCTTAGCCATTGAATCCATAGTTGTGGCATTCAGCTCAAACCCTGAAAGGTTTCTAGCTAATACATCTAATCCATATTCTAACTACTTATATTAAAGCAATAATTAGAGATCTAAAGTAAATCCCAAGTTCGCAACCTTAGGATTATAGATGAAACTTAGCAATGGATATAAACTCAGACAAATCAACTGCAATACAGTAAAAATATCATAGACCCACCATAAAAACCAAAGACTCATATTATTTAGACACCCCCAATGTGAGGGTTTTAGCCACTCATGCTAAAAATTAAAAATTCAATACTAAATTCAGTAGATGAGTATATAGATAACAAGCATAATAAAAGAAAAATTGATTTAAACCAGCAAATCTCCTCAATTGTTTCCTCCACAAGTTTAAAACCTCTAACCCTTGTACTATTGAGGAATAATGTTCTATGTGTGCTCCCTCTCTCACTCTCTCTATGTAAAACCTGATATGAATGATATTTACAAGGTCCTTTCAACAAGGTTTAAATATTCCGTGCAGAATAAGTAGTGTTTGTGCACCAAGTAGCCATTCCGCAGTTAATTTTGAACATGGTCGAGCACTCCGGTGATGCATCGAATGTGCTCTTGACCGCTTTCCTCTGCATCTCTTTGAAGACCTGGATCTCTGCAAGATTAGCTGATGGTTATTTACTCTACTGATAATGTTCGAGGGTTCGTTGAATTTCATCCTACTTCGCCCATCTGTCAGGAGCTTAGGGTCCTAGGTATTGCAACATTAGGTAGTCTCCTTGGCTATTCAGCAATACTCTAAATATGTTTGGTTACTTTGATTTTGACCACCCTTTTGGCATGGAGTTGGAACTTGGTTGCTGAAATATTAGGTGTTCTCTTGGAGTATTTGGCGGTCTGCCAAGTATGTTAGTGAAACAGCTTTTGTCCGCCATTTGACACTTTTGCTCCTTTATCAAGTTTTGTTGTGTCCACTTGTGCACTTTTAGTTCGATTCCTAACATAAACACATGTATATTAGTTAGTAATAGGAACATAATAGCACGCTGAGAACAACTTCTCTTCATATTCGAAGCCCAAAATGAGTTCAAGATAAGGACTAATTAAGAGGTATTGGGAGGAATAGGGCTAAAATGGCTGAATTATTTAGGATTCCCATCTATAAAGGTGTTGGGATATGTTCCAATTGCCCTTACTTGGATCTGGAAATTTTTGGAAAAATTTTCTCAGGGAGGGAATGGAGGCACGACACGGACTGGTTCCAAGATAGTTCATTTTTGTGATAATTTTAATTATCCCCAATTTTGACCTGGAAATGGGTTTATTCAACGTTTTACTATGTTGAACCCTGTCTGCTACACGAACAAGTTGCATACTTTTTTGGTTAGTGCAAAATTAAGCGAAAAGTTATTTTTTGATACAATTGACTTAAAAATTAAAGAAGACCTTTTACCTGCACAATCTTATCTTCTATAAAAATACAAACTCGAATTTACCAAAAAATACAAAAAATATGATATTCAAGGAATTTATCATAAGGACATTCTGAATCGCATGGGAGCTATTACACAAACGTTTTCCTATGAAGATGGCATTCCTTTTCTGACGGACCAAGCATATAGAGATTTTCGAAAGGCAACAACTTAACTATATTGGAAAACTCTTGATGTCTTTTATCTTATCTTGTTTTCTATTTGAGAACTAAGACCTATACTTGTATTTTATTTTCTTCTGTACTCTTTTATATTAGAGGCTTGTACATGTGACACCCATATTTGGATGGTTTGTATGCTTGATTACCTCATGTTTATCCTAGCTTATTAAACGTTATTTCTTCCACTCTTATTATTTTCTATTGAGCTAACCAGTTTAGGCTGACTTGTCTTGGTGGTTTAGACAAGTGCAATCACACTCTAACTTTGGGCCATGACAATTTGGTATTAAAGTCCCAGGTTCATAAGTCTCACATGTGTACAAGCCCAGTCGAGTAGCGTCTTAAGGATCAGTGTATAGACGTCTGTTACTTATCCTTGAAAGGCTACAAAGACTATTAGGAGTTGAATATTGTGTATAGTTTTAGCTTATGGCCAAGACTATATCCATATTTATAAGCTGAGCTGTGGAGCCAGCTCATGATACTACTGTTTAGGCCCCAACTCAGAGAAGAAACAGAGGTAGAGCCAGAGGATGTAGCAGGATCAGAGGATTGTTTAGGGGTCGAGGATGTGCCCTTGGTTTAGTACCTACTAGAGACTATGACAGAGGTATCTCACTTTAGGCTCTTGTCGATCCTTGGTAGCACTAGGCTTATACAAAGCCGAGGATCCTATGACTAACAAGGCACTTTAACCGATTATGGGGATGCTTAAGACTATTGTAAGAGGTGCTCTACAAGGACTAGGTAGGGGTGAGGTTTCCTCTCCTCAAGAAGCAGAGCAGCATCATAACTTTGATGAGTTTGTAATAGACCATTCAAATTTTATGGTCCAGACTCCCTATATTCCTCCTCATGTATTAGTTGACACACTAGCACCATTGGTTCCTCCAACCTAGGTTATTCCTATGTTGGTATTGACAATAGATGACTAGCAAATATATGAGCAATTGTACAAGATAAAACAACCCTAGTTTCAGGGTAGTAAGGGGGAGGATGCATATGAGTTTCTTACATTGAGCTATGAGATATTGGTGGCTGCTGGCCTAGTGTATTCTTAGGGAGTTACTTTTGTTCCCTTACAGTTACAAGGAGTGGCATGAGAGTGGTAGCTGTTTTACATGCCCTCCAATCTAGTAGGGTCCTTACAAGTCGAGGCTGATTTCCTAGAGTGATTTGTCCAATAAAGTGTTCGAGAGGAGAGAAGGTCCAGATTTAATACTCTGTCTCATAGAGGCATAACAATTGCTGAGTATGAGGCTAGATTGTATCGGTTTTCTTGACATCCCTTATCATTGATACCTATAGAGGTAGAGAGAGTCTGTAGATTTGTGAAGGGGTTAGCGATCTCTATTCTTTCCTATGTTTACAGGTCTTCACACGAGTATGCATCTTTTCAGACCATAATAGGTAGCGGTAGGGAGGAGGAGTTTCTACTGAAGGAGTATGGAGTCCCCAAGAAGGTCCGAGAATTCGGTAATTTTAAAGCTACCTCATCAAGTGGTAGGGGTTTCCAGAGATAGGGCATTACTTCTCACCATCATGATCCATTTCATGCTTCATTGCCAGCTTTCAAGGGTTTTCAGGGTCCTCGTGTTCACAGAGTTATAAATATAGATAATCTAATTCTAACCAGACACCAACGGGTTAAGTTGCTTATAGTATTTCCCTTCTATCTTCTCAACAGTATCTTCACCCGAGGTTAAGTTTTGGGTGTGGTTCTTTGGATCATATGATTAGATATTTCCCTCACCAAACTCATGAGGGGTCGTACCACTCCTATTTAGCAGCAAAAGTCACAGATTAGGCTCTCCCAGCTAGATTTACAGCCCCTTAGATTAAGATCTGTGGTAAAGGGCAGCTGTAAGGAACCGAACATTGTATGAACTTAATAGAGCTGGGATGTTGGTTCTAAAAAGTTTTGGAACAAGATGACGCTTCTTGTAAGCCTTTTCGATATGTTTGGTGCTATACGGGCCATGTGAAGCCTCGTTGAAGAGGCCCTTGGTCTTGTATGGGGTGTAAGGGCCTTGATGTAGAGTTTGAGACTAAGGCATACCATACATGGCCCCCACACAGACCGTGTGAGTCCATAAAGATGGTATGGTTTACCGTATGGTAGTTTTGGGCTTGAGACTCTATAGTTTTGAGCCTAAGACAAGTGTTACGACCCCTTTCATGGACCGTATAGTGCTTAGAAGTTCGTGAAGCCCTCCTATGTGGGTTCTGAAGGGAAATTTTTGTAAGTATTAGGTCACCGTCTCGAAAATTCATTGTGGAGAATATTACTAAGTGAGATAGTAGGGAGGAGTATGTACACCGTGTGGCTTAGTATGGTCCATATAACATCCTCTATGGGTACTTACGTTGAATTTTTCTAAGTATGGGATTATCATTTCTGACCATTGGTGAGTGAAAGTTTTATGTGTGTTGGTCCATGGGCAAGTATACGGTCCTTATGGTGCCTCACGGACCATACTACCCCTCCGTGAGACTAGACTTCAACTTTTTTTAAACGTTTCATTGATGGAATTTTTATAATTATGGTTTATCCTAATGTACTTTCATGACTTCCTATGCTACCTAAAGACTTTCAAATGGCCTATAATTTATTTCATTCATTAAAATTCATTCCTACGCTTAGAATTCTTTTAAGTTACTCCTAAGAACACTCTCTCAAATAACTCTTGTGAATCTAGGCTTGGGAATCGAGGGAAGGCTCTTTCTTCTTAAAACTTCTTCTTGAATCTCTTTTATTAGCTAAGGTATGTGAGATTGATTCTTGGTCCCTTTCAACCAAGAAGACCCAAACTCTTCTAAATATGAGTTTAATAAATATGGCTTATTTTAAATATGGGTTTTGAGAATTATGGTTTAATAAATTCAATTGAAGTGTGGGATATGGTTTATTGTTGATTTTAAATTGATTTAAGCCCTAATATGTTGAATTGAATGATTATAATGAAATCACATAAATTTCTACGGTATGGCTCTTTGAGAATTTTGGGTACTTGCACCATTCCTTATATGTGCATGAGTTAATCCTATGCATGAGAAGCATGATTATGAACTGTGATTTGGCTTTTGAGCCTATGTATCCATTATAACGATTTGAGATGACTTATCCCTCTTTTGAAAATGTGTATAAGTACAAGTATTCTTGTGTGATTTTTTGACTTAGCGCTAATGGACTGGGGGCATTAGGATTATCCACAAGGGCCCTCTCCCTTTCCTTGAACTATGTGCTAGCATAGGTATATGGTATCCATTACTGAAAGGACTAGGTCATAATGAATGATTACATTTGATATGATATAACATGACATGATATGAAAATCCTTCTTAAAAACGAGGTCAAAAGGAAGGTGTCAATCACACAAAAATGACTGGGTCGTTACGTATGGTGTAGATTACCCATGGAAAGTAATATTCCTCTACTGATGGGAGGTCTACATTAGACTAATTCATGTAATAGGTCGCATGATTTTGATTTGTCATTTATGGTCCATCCCCGCTATATATAAACATTGTTGCATTTAATGCATCATCAGTTTTATGCCATATTTTACATTATATCTCTTGTAATATATCTCTTTCTATATTATATGCCCTTGTCATCTAACATTGATTGCAAGTTTGATAAGTCATATGTATTGCATACCCGCATACCTAGTACATTCAAACGTACTAACACATACTTTTGACAACATGATCTAACCATGCAGGGCCTGAGGACTACCTTCATCCACTGTACGGTAGTTAGCTTGGATCTTGAGATTGCTTGTTCTAATGAGTCCTATCTTCTAAGGAAAAATTACCATTCCTCTGGAAATGGTTCTTTTATTTATGTTATTCATATCGAGGGTGACCCCAGAACATGTCTTGGCCCCCATCTTGTCTTATGACTAGAGGCATTGTTGGATATCTTGTATACTCTTCTATGTTTATATGCTAAGTGTTGTACTCAGAGATTATGGATATGGATATGGATATGGAGATTTATAAGTTGTTTATTATGTGGATTGAGTATAAGGATTAAGAGATGCTTATGAGTTATGATGTGGAAGATCCTAAATCTCGCATTGCCCTTATTGGGTGAGTCATACTTACCCGCCCCGTAGTCCTTATGTGCTAATGTGCTATGTGAATCAATGCTTCTCCTTTTCCTCCATAATATCCCCATAGCGTGAGTCCTACTTTCCTGTCCCTTAAGACTATGTGTTTATTGTTTGAATACATTTTCGAATCGATGATGTGAATATAGATACTTTGATCCTTGTTTAGGGACTCTCGGGTTCCCATACTCCATGTCACTCCTAGGACCTAGGTTTGGGTGGTGATAATCTTGGTATTAGAACACTAGGTTTGTAAATGATCCTTAGAGTCCCACATGCCACGTCGAGTAGAGTCTTGTTCAAGGGTGTGATGTACAACATGCCTATGAGTAGGAGAATATGATGGCATCCTAGGAATTATATCACTTCTTCTTGTCTTATGTCGTGCTTTGGACTTTATGCTTAGTTTCCTTATCTCGATGGTATCCTTGCTACCTTATAGAAGATGCCTCTACGAAGAGACTCCCTACCAAGACCAGCTCCGGCTTGTAAGATTCACGTTCCTCAAGAGCTTGTGAATGAGCCTATCTCTAATGGTGAATTCTATATAGACTTTTCTATGTTTGCACAAGTGGTGACTACTCACACTAGGTAGTCTAATCTTCCTCGGGATCTTACTCTAGCTTCTAGGGAGAGAGATATCAGCTGAATGAGTCCTACAGAGTTCTATGGGTCGAAGGCTGATGAGGATACTGAAGAGTTGATTGATGAGCTTACGAAGGTGTTGCCTATTAAGGGAGTCTCTTCTGAAGAGAAATCCGAGTTGGCTGCTTATCAGTTGAAAGATGTGGCTTAAGTGTGATGCATTCAGTGGTTGATGGAAAGGGTTTGTGGTAATGTTGTTAATTGGGAAAAGCCAAGTTTTTGTTTATGGATCGGTTCTTCCCACTTGAGCTTCGGAAAGCCAAGATGACAGAGTTTATCAACTTCAGATAGGGTGGTATGAACGTGAGGGACTGTGCCTTTAAGTTCACCAAGCTCTCTAAGTATGCTTTTATGCTTGTGGCTGACCCCGTGCAAGAATGCACATGTTCATTTCTGGTATCTCTGACTTGGTTTTGAAAGAATGTCATATGGTTATTTGTATTAGGGATATGTACATCTCCATGGTTATAGTATATGCTTAATAAATTCAAGGAGAAAAGCTCAAGGAGAAGCGGTTGCATGATCCTAAGAGGGCCCTTTATGATGGTGGGTTCTCCAACTCCAAGGGTGATAGTTATGGTCCCTTCCAATAGGGAGAAGGTTCTAATACTCGGGTTACTAATGCTAAGGTGCATCCTCCCAGGGCTGCGGTTAGTGGTGGGCCATTGTTTCCCCGGTGTGAAAAGTATGGGAGAAACTAGACAAGTTCTTATTGGAGGGACTTAAGTGCATGTTTTGGGTGTGGTAACAATAACAACAAAGATTTTGATTCTCGAAAGAATGCTTAGAGAGGTCACGGTCAGTTAGGTCAAGGTTGTCAGGGACAACAAAGATCTCGCCAAGGCGTTTTTCCAAAGAACAACAGGTTCTATGCTCCTCATGTTTGCTAGGAAGTTGAGGAGGCTCCAAATGTTGTGACTTGTATGTTAAAAGTCTTTGAAATTGATGTTTATGCTTTTCTTGATCCGGGTGCCAATGTATCTTTTGTGATTCCTCTGTCTGTTGTTAAGTTTGGTTTGAGTCCTGAAATCTTTAGGGAGCCTTTTTCAGTCTTGGGATGGATTGGTTGCATGCTTCATATGCCTCTATAGATTGTAGGACCCAAAGAGTCAAGTTCCAACTTCTAGATGAACCCGTCCTTAAATAGAAAGGTAGTGACTCCACCATTAGAGGTCGGTTTATTTCCTATCTTAAGGCTTGGAAGATAATCTCAAAAGGGTCTATCTACCATATTGTGAGGGTCAAAGATGTGGAATCTGACTCACCTACTCTTGAATTTATCCTGGTGGTGAATGAGTTTCCAAATGTGTTTCCCAATGGTTTGTCAGCATATATCCCGAAAAGGAAGTAGACTTTGGCATAGATCTTCTCCCGTATACTCAACCTATCTCTATTACTTATTATCGTATGGCACCAGCTGAGTTGAAAGATTAGTTGAAGGATTTATTAGAGAAAGGCTTTATTAGGCCAAGTATATGGCTATGGGGTGCTCCAGTGTTATTTATAAGAAAGAAAAATGGATCTCTTCAGATGTGCGTTGATTATAGGCAATTGAACAAAGTAATCACAAAACATAAGTATCTGTGGACAAGGATCAATGACTTATTTGATGAACTACTAGGGGGCACAAATTTGTCAAAGATTGATCTACATTCTGGTTATCATCAATTGAAGGTTAGGGAATGTGACATTCCCAAGACAGCTTTTCGGACTAGGTATGAGCATTTTGAATTTGTAGTGATTTCATTTGCATTGACTAATGCTTTGGCCATATTTATGAACCTTATGAATAGAGTATTCAAGACATTCCTCGATAGTTTTATGGTTGTCTTCATTGATGATATCCTTATCTATTCTAGCTATGAGCGGGATCATTTGAGTTTGGTTCTTCAGATTTTGAGGTAGAAGAAGTTGTAAGCTAAGTTTACCAAGAGTGAGTTTTTGTTGGGTGAAGTAGCCTTTCTTTGTCACGTGGTGTTCGGTGATGGTATTAAGGTTGATCTGAAGAAGATTGAGGCCATGAAGAATTGGCCTAGACCATTGACTACATCGGATATTCAGAGTTTTATTGGGTTAGCTTGTTATTAATGAAGGTTCATTAACGGTTCATCTATTTAATCTCCATTGATCAATCTGACTCAAAAGAAGGCCATGTTTGTATGGTTGGATGAATATGAGAAGAGTTTCCAGACATTGAAGGATCAGCTTACATCGGCTCCTGTTTTGGCTTTATCCGATGATTTAGAGGAATTTGTGGTCTATTATGACCCTTCTTGGATTCGATTGGGTTATGAAAAATGGTAAAGAGATAGCTTATGCATCAAGGCTATTAAAGGTGCATCAGCATAATTACCTGACTCATGATCTTGAGTTAGTTGCGATATGTGTTCACTCAAATGGATCTTAACTTGAGACAAATAAGATGGTTGGAACTTGTTAAAGACTATGACATGAATGTAGAATCTCATCCCGGCAAGGTGAATGCTATAGCTGGTGCTCTTAGTAGGCTATCTATGGAAGTGTAGCTCATGTTGATGAATAGAAGAAAGAGTTGGAAAACGATGTTCACCTTTTGGTTAGATTGGGTGTTAGGTTGGCCGACTCTAATGATGGTTGTATTCATGTTCAGAATGGTGTCAAATCTTCTATGGTTGTTGATGTTTAGGACAGCAAGAATTAGTTCCATCATTGGTTGAGTTGAAGAAGTTAGTTGCAAAAAAGAAGAAGATGGTTTTCTCCCAAGGGGAGGTGGTGTTTTTTGTATCAATATCGGTTATGCGTTCCGTATGTTGATAAACTTAGGAGGGTGATTATGAGTGAAGTGTATAAGTCTCATTATTCTATTCACCCTTGATCTACTAAGATGTATCAGGATTTGAGGGGAATGTATTGGTGGCATGGTATGAAGAAAGACACAGCAAAATGCGCACCTGAATGCCCTAATTCTCAACAAGTGAAGGTGGAGCACCAAAGGCTTGGTAGTTTGACTCAAGATATTGAAATTCCTACTTGGAAGTGGGAAGATATGAACATGGATTTTGTGGCTGTGTTGCCTTGGACTAGAAGGAAATTTGATTCAATTTGGGTTAATATTGACTGAATAACTAAGTCAGCTCATTTTGCACTAGTCAAGACTACTATTAGTGCTGAAGACTATGCGAGGTTGTACATCCATGAGTTGGTGAGGTTGCACAGTGTTCCTAGGACTATCATATCATGATACCCAATTTACTTCACACTTTTGGAGATCATTTCAAAGAAGATTGATACTAAGTTGAAGTTGAGTACCACTTTTCATCCTCAAACCGATGGACAAGCCGAGAGGAAAATACCAACTTTGGAGGACATGTTGAGGGCTTGTGTGTTGGAGTCCAAAGGTAATTGGGATGGTCATCTACCACTTATTGAGATTGCTTGTAATAATATTTTTCATGCTAGCATTGATATGACACTATTTGAGGCTTTGTATGGTAGGAGATATAGATCCCTGGTGGGGTGGTTTGAGTTGGGAGAGATGAATTGGCCTGGATTTGGTATTGGAGGCTACGGAGAAGGTGAAGTTGATTAGGGCGAGGTTGTAGATGACTCAAAGTCGCCTAACATCCTACTCGGATATTAGGAAGAGGGATCTTGAAGTTCATGTTAGTGATTGGGTGGATGTTAAAGTCTTACCTATGAAAGGTGTGATGCATTTTTGAAAGAAGGGAAAGTTGAGTCCCTAGTATGTAGTCCCTTAGGAGATTGTCGAGCGGGTTGGGAATATGGCTTATAGGTTTTATTTGCCTCTGGATTTGAGTTTTATTTACCCGGTTTTCCATGTGTCTATGTTGAGAAAGTTTTTTGGTGACCCTAGTACTATCATGTCTTTTGAAGGTGTTGAGATTGAGGAGAACTTGTCTTATGAGGATGTTCCGATCCAAATTTTGGATAGTTAAGTGAAGCAGCTTCGCAACAAGGATGTGCTTCGATTTAGGTACTTGGGAGAAATCAACATGTGGAGAGTGCTAAATAGGAGGTGGAGTTGGACATGATGATATGATATCCCAATATTTTCCAGTCTACTCAAGCCTAAGGTATTAGGTTCTCTCTTTTCCAAGTGGTCTTAATACTTTCAATCTTGAGTTTCATGACATGACATGCATACATATAGATGTTTTGAATGATTTAAATAAGTTTTGATGTGAGTGTTAATGACGTTATTATTTTCAATTGGTGACATATGGATTGCATCTTATGTTTGATGTTTCATCTTCTAAGTCAAACCTTTCAAACCTTGTTCTAGCATATTCGAGGATTAATGTTCCCATGGGGTAGATGATATAAGGACCCAAATGTTATACGACTTTAATGGAGCTGGGAAGTTGGTTTCGAAAAGTTTTAGACCAAGGTGACCCTTCATGAAAGCCTTTACGGTCCATGTAGTGCTATATGGACCGTGTGGAGACTCCTTGGAGTAGCCTTTGGCCTTGTCTTTGGTGTGAGGGCCTTAATGTGGAGTTTGAGATCTACTCAGATTGAATGGTGGACGTATGGTAGCCTTGGGCTTGAGCTTACAGGTTTGACCCTAAGGCAAGTGGTACAGTTTCTCTCACGGACCGTACCAAGCCATACAGTCTGTGAGGCCCTCCCATATGGATTTCGGAGTGAAAATTTTCTATGTATTGGATCACAGTCTGGGAACTTCATCGTGGAGAATTTTTCTAAGTGAGGTGGTATGAAGGAGTACACGGACCGTGTGGCTTGCCACGGTTCGTAAAACCTCTTACATGGGTGCCTACGTAAAAATTTTCGAAGTATGGGATTATCATATCGGACCTTTGACAAGTGAAATTTTTCTACGTGTTGGTCCATCAGAAAGTGTATGGTCCGTGTGGTGCCTCACGGACCATACCACCCCTCCCTGAGACTCAACTTCAATTTTTTCTAAACATTTTATTAATAGTGTTTTGTTATTGTGGTTTATCCTAAGAGTCTTTTATGACTTCCTCTGCTACCTAAAGACTTTCAATCGACCGATACTTCATTTCTTTCATTCAAATTCATTCCTACACTTAGAATTCTCTCAAGTCACTCCTAAGAAAACTCTCTCAAAGAACTCTTGTGAATCTAAGCTTGGGAATCAAGGGAAGGCTCCTTCTTCTTCAAACTTCTTCTCGAATCTTCTCCATTAGCTAAGGTATGTTGGATTGATTCTTGGTCCCTTTCAACCAAGATGACCCAAACTCTTCTCACTTGAACTTCATTGAATTTTTCTTACTTTAAATATGGGTTTTGGGAGTTGTGGTTTAATAAATTCAATTAAAGTTTGGGTTAGGCTTTATTGTTGATTTTAAATTGTTTTAAGCCCTAATATGTTTAAAAGCTTAATTATAATGAAGATTTAAATATGCATTATGTCTTTAAAGTTTGATCTAAGTATGGGTAATCTAAATTGTGATTTGAATGTGGAATTTACATATGGATTTACTTGAATTTCATATTGTATTGTTGATTTAAGATTAAATCTATACTGCCCATGCAATTCTCACATCGTTCATGGCATATGCAATCATTAACATTGGATTTTATAAAACTATGAAGTGGATTAAGCCCTATTATGTTTATGTATATGATTTTCATAAGATTATAGTTATGACAAGAATATGATCACATAAATGTCTATGATATTGTTCTTTGAGCATTTTGGGTGCTTGCACTATTCTGTACATGTGCATGCACTAATCTTATGCATGAGAAACATGATTATGAGCTATGATTTGGCTTTTGAGCCCAACTATGCATTGAAACAATTTGAAACGACTTGTGCCTCTTTTGAAAGTATGTATATGTATGTATAAGTATTCTCCTAGACTATTTTGACTTGACACCAATGGATTGGGGGTGTTAGTGCTATCCCTAAGAGCCTTCACCCTTTTCTTGAACTTAGTGCCAACATAGGTATATAATAGCCTTACCAAAAAGACTAGGTCATAAGGAATGATTATATTTTGATATGATATGAAAATTCTTTCGAAAAGAGAGGTCGTAAGGAAGATGTCCTTCACACTGAAAAGATCGGGTCATAAGGTGTGGTGTAGATTACCCTTGGCAAGTAATCTTTTTCTACCGATGAGAGGTCTATATCAGACTAATTCATATAATAGCTTGCATGAGTTTGATTTGTCGGTTATGGTCTATCCCCATTATATATGAGCATTGTTGCATTTCATGCATCACCAGTTTCATGGCATATTCTATATTATATCTCTTGCTATAAATCTCTTTCTATATTATGTGCCCTTGTCATCTAACATTGAATGGAGGTTTGACAACTCATATGCATTGCATACCAGCATACCTAGTACATTCAAACGTACTGATGCATACTTTTGCCTACATGACCTGAATGTACTACCTTCATCCACCATACGATGGTTAGCTTGGATCTTGAGATTGCTTGTTGTGGTGAGTCCTATCATCCAAAGAAAAACCACCATTCCTCTACAAATGGTGCTTTTGATTATGTTATTTACATTGATGGTGAGCCTGGGACATGTCTTCGTCCCGTCCTATCTTATGACTAGAGGCATTGTTGGACATCTTATGCACTCCTTAACGTTTATATGTTAAGTGTTGTACTTGGAGATTGTGTTGCACATATGGATATTTCTAAGATGTTGAATATGTGCATTTATTATAAGGATTATGAGATGCTTATGTGTTATGATTTAGAAGATCCTAAATCCCACATTGCCCCCATAGAGTGAGTCATACATACATTCCCCTTAGTCCTTATGTGCTAAAGTGGTATGTGATTCCATGTTTTTCATTTTTCACCATGACATCCCCATAGCTTGAGTCCTATTTTCCCATCCCTTAGAACTATGTATTTACTATTTGTATACGCTTTCGAACCGATGATGTGAATACCTACTTTAAGGCTTGTTTCGGGACACTCATGTTCTCATTCGCTATGTCATTCGTAGGCCCTAGGTAAGAGTCATGACAGCAGCAAAGTAAAGATGGACACACTCTGGGTAGGGATATAGGTGATGCAACAAGATAGCAGGACTGTAGAGGTCCTATTTAGGTTGTTGGTGTTAGAGATAGTAATATTTATGTAGGAGGCCCGAGTTGGAGGCATTTGATACCATTATTATAGGTATTGTACATGTCTATCATAGGAATGCATCGGTGTTATTTGATCCTAGTTCCACATATTCTTATGTATCTACATATTTCTCTACTGGGTTTTATTTATTTTGTGATTGTATGCTTGTGCCCGTGCATGTATCTACCTTAGTAGGTGATCCTTTTGTGGTGGATCAGGTTGACCGATCCTGTCTTGTCTCTTTTCATAGATATGATACTTTGGTGGATATGATTATTCTTGATATGGTTCATTTTGATTTCATAGTAGGAATGGATTGGCTTTCACCTCATTTAGCTATTCTTGATTGTTCTGCGAAGACTGTACCATTGGCTTTTCCTTGTAGATCGAGTATTGTGTGGCAGGCTCGAGTGGTTCTTATCCTAGGAAAGTCATTTCCTATATTCAGACATAAAATTAGTGGATCAAGGTTTCCTTGGTTATTTTGCATTCATTCGTGATACTAGTACTGAGCCATAGACCGTGGGACCAATTGAGTGGTGATTGTTCCTAGGTTGGAGGCCCGTTTTATTGTTCTTGGGTTTGAGATCCATTTGATTGTTCCTAGGTACACTACCCAATTGATTATTATCCATTGCCCCTAGTTGACTTATGTTTTTTTCCTTGGTTTGAGGCTAGTTCAAGAAGGGGTTGGAGGTCTCTAATGATAGTTAGCATTTGTAGGTTCCAAGCAAGTGATGGTTAGGGGTTGAAGGCCCTAGGTGATACTGTGTTCTGCACTAGTTGAGAATCATACTATCTATTACTGATCCTTGTGTCCTTACACCTCTACAATCTTTGGTTGTGCTTGGGTGTACCTTCTAGGCTTATGGGGCCCAGTTGGCATACATGCATCGCCAGTCGGGCCATACACCCATGTACAACACCATACCTTGACCGTGTGATAGTGTGATATTGCTTCATTCAATTTTGTCAAATGACTTCTTGTACACTTCTCTTTTTTGCTCAGTTGGGGCTTCCTAATATTACTCAATTGCTCTGACATGATACTAGAGGATCGAGTTTTATGTGATGGAATGATCTATATAGATATTCTAATTGCGTGTGGGTTCTCTTGGTGCTACAGACATAATTGATACGTGATCTTCGGGTTTCATTAGTAAATATCGTTGTACATTACTTTGGTTCATTTAGTTGGGGTTCTATGATTTACCTGATATTCTTATATTTTGACGTTAGTTTGAATAGCTGACACTGCAGTATTTCATTATATTTGTTTCTACCGTATTTACTATATTTTACTCAGTCAGTCGGTGATGCCTACTGTGTACCTTTCACTGGTACTCACCCCTACTTTTCTACATCTACTAGTTGTGAAAGTTCAGGTATAAGCCACGAGCGCTGATCTACGGGTGTTGTAGCCGCTACAACAAACTTTTGGTGAGCATCAGGCAGTTTCGGATCCTTTGCGGTCTCCTTCTATTTTTTGGCCATCTTTTGTATTCAAACACTAGCTTCGTATATTTTTAGGTTGTATTGTGTATGTAGGGTCTCATTCTGGTTATATGTGTGTGTATGTGTATGTGTGTCTATATATATATATATATATTAGTAGCTCTGTATAGGTGACTTCTAGGTTGTGGGGATGTATCTTTGGCTTTTGTTGGTTGCTGTTAGCTATTGTTATGCTTAGCTTCTAGGACAGGTACCTTGGGTTGGGTTTCTTATAGGTGGGATCTAATAGGCACTATCATGACCTGCAAGGTTGGTTCATGATAGATTGAACCCCATTTAGGCATTCAACAAAATCCTTAAAAACTCAGACTATCATATAAATTATTACCCACTTAAATTTTTCAAGGATACTTCTAATAATCAAAGATATAAATATAGAACCCTAAGATTGCATCATTAGAGCTTCAATTAAACATATTAATAAACATCATCCTGCATTAATTAATAAAAATTCTTTCAAATTAACAAAGACATAAGCATGAATTCATGGACACAAGTCATAGCACACCCCAACATAAGGACTTTTAGCCTAACATAGCTCGAAAAGTGAATAAATTACCATAACCATTATCCATGGCTTCAATCCAAACTTCCCAAGAAGATATTAAATAAAAATACTCAACATCAATGCTAATCTCGCAGTACCAATTGCAAATTTTCCTAAGAGAGAAGTATATTTGAAGAGTACAAAATGAACTAGGTTTGTACTTTTTCAAACTCCCTAAAATCCCCCAAATGTTTAGCTTAAATACGTCTCCACTTGAACCTGCAAAACCCATTCGCCGACATATGTTGGAAATCACAAACCCATTCGAAGATGCATCAATTACAGGAGCATTTCTTTCCGAGCAACCTCAGAACACTACCAGGCTTTAAAAAATAGATTCATAATGTCAATATGGTCGTTTCGAGTACCAAAAGTATAAGAAACTTAAGTAGACCAACTTTGTGGCTAAAGGTGGGGAAAGTGAGACCCGTGTTTGAAATCACATAATTAACACCGTATAATATTCTTTACAACTACCCAAGCCCATGCCTCATTTTTTGTCCTAATACAATGTCCAAATGTCATCACCCGAACTTAGGACATAGCCATAACACAATGAATGAGAAACTCAAAGACAACCCATCCAAGCCTCTTGTTCATATCATAAAGAGTATATAAGGTAAATGAGCAATAAAATGAATAATCCAGGAGAAACATAGTCATAAAGCATGCTAAAATCATGGGAGCCAAATCTTTCCATTAAAGGGAATTAAATCAACATAGTACAAATCATACCTCTACATCACTAGATCTTGGAGGGGTCTAGAACATTCCACTAGCTTACCCTCAATATATGAAAGAAAGTACAACAGTCTCAACACAGTATCATAAAGCAAGAAAATAAAGGTTTGCTCCCGAAGCATGGGAACTCGCCAAAGTCTTTACAAGTGTAGTGTTTAATTCTAGCCATGAAAGTGAGGAGTAGTGTTTTCGCCCGTCCCCACATGGTTAGATAACATATGCTAATAGTATGCATTAGTATGTTGGAATGTACTAAGTATGTAGGCATGCAATGCATCAAGAAACATCGTTATCATAATTACAATGAGCATATTTCATACCAATAGAATAGCAGAAATGAGATGAATGATCAATGCATATTTAAAATCATGAATAGAATCATATAAAAACATTTTATAACTTCAAATACATACGTATGTGGGAGTAGGACCATAACAAAAGATAAGATAATGCAGACTAATAGATGAAAACTCGATGTTGCCTCTATATTGGAGAAAGAGTAGTCTACTTGCCAAGGTACACTATACCTCACCATATGGGCTTAACCCCAACATGGTGAGTGTTATACAATGATTCTATGTGTGGATCCATTAGCTATCCTTATAGGCACATAATCTTATGGTGGCACATAATTATGAGACAAGAGAATTTAAATAAGGACCCTTGGAGATAATCCCCCTCACTCAAGCTTATTTGGTGCTAAGTCAAATCCCATGGAATACATAATATGCAATAGATATGTAGTAATCAAAATAATTCATAGTTCATAAGATCATCATTTCTTAGCTTGTAAGTTAGGTGTAAAACCAACTAAATCAATTCATGTCTTAAGAATAGACTATCTACATGCTTGCATAAAGTGTGGGTATACTCCCCATCTTGTAAACATAGCGTAACGTTAGGGTCTTAGGTGACCCCCATAGTCTTGATCATAGACATACTTCCATACTTGGAATCTCATCCATGAAAGCAATACTTAACATTGGAATTACGACAAAATATGGGTTCATGGACAATTAAAGATAAAATCATGGAATTTAATGAAAATCATGTGAGATCAATAAAATTAGAGTAAGTTCAAATCATAAGGACCCATATTAATTTCATAAGCCTTAATCAACATACACTTGAAATCACTTGAAAATCATGTAATCCGCATAAATCATCAAAATTCATATATAATATTTTAATTTAATCATGTAATTATCATAATTCAATCATTTCAAGCTCAAATGTTTTTTATTTTTGGAATATTAGCATATACCCATCTGTGTGCAAAGAGGATTGTGTTTGTTCTTGATTTTTTCATGTTTCGCTTAAAGCTCGTGGCTTTATCTTAATTTTTATTTTTTATCTCTTAGGATAAAATTTCCCAAAATTTTTCTCTTCCTACTAACGAACTATCAAACCCTAGATTATATATAGTTAATTTGTTGTAAAAAACAAATACCAAAATAAATACTTTGTACACTTGTCCTGTTCCTATTAGTCTATTGTAAATATAGAAATGTTTCCTTTTGTATGTACACAAGCTTCTCACATGGGACTTTAATAAACAAATAGAAGCTGCCACCTAAAATCTATTGAGACAAAAATAAAAAAGGCTCTTTCTTTTCATCCTCTTCTTCATTGAAGCTCTCATATGTGGGACTTGAATTTCTTCTTTATTTCTTCAAGATTTTCAACATCACCCCTCAAGTTGGCGGGGATGGAATAAACCCTAACTTGCCCAATATATCATGATGAGGTTCTTTAGATAAGACTTTTGTGAAAAAATTGGCAAGTTGGTGTTCGGAAGGGACAAATGATAGGGTAGTGAGATCGGACAGGTACTGTTGATGAACAAAGTGACAATCTAGCTCCACGTGTTTCATCCTCTCATGAAAGACTGAATTTTCAGAAATCTGAAGAGCAGCTTCACTATCAGAATGGATTGGGAAGAGAAAAGTAGATGGTGCAGACAGATCATTAAGAAGATGTACCAACCAGGTAATTTCTGTCGTTACACGCTACAATGATCTATATTTTCCTTGGCAGAAGATAGTGAAATTGATACTTGTTTTTTCGATTTCCATGAAATTGGGACTGCTCACCAAGTAATGTAGAAACCACTAATTGATCTCCTTGTATCTTTACATGATGCCCAATCTACATCGCAGAATGCCAATATTCCAAGGAGGGATCAGATGAGAGGAGAATCCCCTGTCTTGGATCAAACTAAAGATCTCTAACTACTCAGAGTGTTGCTGTGTAGTGAGCAACAATAAGATTATATAAGAACTGACTAAGGAGCAAAATTGCAAAAGTCAGGTTTGGTCTGGTGTTTTATAGGTAATTTAATTTCCCCACAAGATGTCTGTAAACAGTTGCGTATTTCAATAAAGGACTATCATTTTGATATAGCTTGCAATACGGATCCAATAGGGATGAACCACTAGGTCTTGATGAATTAAATTCTTGCAAAAGTTCTAAACTGAACTTTCTATGTATGGCTAGAAATCCTTGATTTTCCCTACATATCTCCATCCCTAAGAAATAATGAATCTGTACTAGTTTCATTACCTTGGACTGTGTGTTGAGGAAACTGGTTACGTTTTCTATCTCAGCAGTATCATCTCCCATCAATAATATTATATGCACATATACTGCGATGATGGAAATTCCGCTTCCTGTTTTCTTGAAAAATAGAGAGTAATCATTCAGGGAACTAGAATATCCTTTTAATTGCAGTGCACCTGAAAGCCTAGTATACCAGTATCTGGAGACCTGTTTCAATCCATGTAGTGATCTTCTCAATAGACAAACTTGATTAGATCTTGGAGGAGTAAGACCCATAGGAAACTTCGTGTAGACTTCTTCTTTTAGGTCTCTATTTAAAAATGAATTTTTAACATTAAGATGAGACACCTCCCAACCCCTCTTTGTTGCAATAGTTAGGAGACACCTGATCGTAGTCATTTTTACCATAGGAGAAAGATTCTCTATGTAGCCAATCCCTTCCCTTCGGATGTCCCCCTTCACCAAAAGTCTAGCCTTTAATCTCCCCATACTTCAATCTGATTTATGCTTTACCTTGTAGACCCATTTATAAGGCAAAGGTTTCTTTCTTGGGGATAAGAAAACCACATCCCAAGTGTGATTGAGCTATGAATCTTCAACCTTTTCCTCCATAACCTTTCTCCCTCTTAGATATTCCCAAGCATGAGCGAAACTAACAGGTTCAGAAATTTTAGAGATTGATTTTAACACAACTTGATTGTTCAAGGAAAGTGCATTGAAGGAATAGGCACTACGAGTGGTAGAATGAGAAAAATGTAGTACTGAAATTCGTAAGGATGACACAGTTACACATAAAATCTTCTAAGTAGCTTGGCTTCCCAGTAGCCCTACAAAAAACTCTAGGAGATAGTGCAATAGGTTCGTCTGCATTGATGGGTATTTCAAGACTAGGATGATCATCGACATCATGTTCAACATTTTGAGAAATAGCTGACTGGGCATTATTGTTAGGGGGGATATTAGTAGTTAAATCAGGGGAATTACTAGAAAGAACGTTTGATGCATCATGCAGTGCTGGACAGCTGGTTAAATTTGACACATCTGGATTTATGATTGGTGAGGGAAAATGGTTGAGGGATCGATAAAGGTTGAGTTAAGAGAATTCATCACAAAAGGAAATGCTTTATCATGAAAATATACATCTCTAGAAACAAAACATTTCTTAGTTTTCCGGTCTAAAACCTTGTAGCCATTTTGATTCTGTAGATATCTAAGAAATAAACAAGTTGTATCTCTAGGTTCAACTTTCCCATGTGTTGAGCTAAAGTAGAAGCATAGCATAAAAAACTAAAACACCTAAGATTCTCATTATTTAGGTTCCTCACCAAAAAGAAGTGCAAAAGGCGTCTTACCCTTCAGAATTTAGAATGAATCAAATTTGCTTAGATGTGTGGCAGTTAAAATGCAGTCACCCCAATAGATGCTAGGAAAGTTGTAATAAAACTTTAGACCTCTTGCACATTCTAGAAAACGTCGATGCTTCCTGTCAACAATTCCATTTTGTTGAGGAGTAGCAACATTTGATACTTGGTGCACAATACCTTCCCCTTGTAAGAAAGTTTCTTCCGATGGCTTCCTTTTGTAAGAAAGTTTCTTCCTAACTTTTTTTCCCAATTCAAATGCATGATATGATCTTATACTTTTGACCTTCACCTTAAATTGTCTTTCTACAATGGACAAAAAAGCTTTAAGATCAAAGAAAGCATTATTTTTAGTTGTCAATAAAATGTCCAAGTACCTCAACTAAAATCATCTACTATGGTGAGAAAATACTTGTAATTATTGTGAGTAGAAGTCTTGTATGGTTCCATAGTATCAATCTGTATCAAATAAAAAATTCCTTTAGACTTGATAGTGCTAATACCAAAAGGGAATCTAGTTTGTTTTGCTTGAGGACAATGATACACGCAAATTTATATTCCAAAAAGAATAGTAAAGCAGTCGTTGATCAAATATAGAACTCAACTAGAGTTGAGGTCGATCCCATAGGGAAAGCGTGAGAATGATTCTATTAGCACCCTTTTACAGATGTAAATTCCATTCCCAAAATAAAGTTGTATAAAGTAAATGGGGGTTTACGATGTTTCAATTAAATTTCTATTGTAAAGTAACTAATGAGTATGTTGATACTGGGTTTCAAACAATTAATGAGAAGCTAGGGTTGTGTTCCCCATGACGTCTAATATGGTAAACTCGTTCATGAGTGCGCATACAAGATAAAATATGTTAGATAATAACTAGTTCACCTTCCGATCCTTCCTAGATATATTTCACTCATCACCTTTCGATCTCAGAATGTATACAACTTCAACGTTTGTTCTAGATCTCAGATACTCTCACTTTTCAGTCTCAAGTAGTTACACTAGGTTAAAAACCTTCAATTTCCATTGTAGAATTCTTTTCCTAATTACTACACCCCTCCCGGGCATGTAACAAATACAGGGTTACCCCAACGCGTCGACTCAGTAGGGAGAAGATAAAGCGAAGAATGCCACAACGAACACAATGATCAATCCCACAAGTTCACCCTAGATTGTGTTATCTTATTGAATTGTCATGGTTCCCACAAACCTAGTTGTGGGTTTAGCCTAGCATATTCAATACAATTCGGCCACAACAATATAAAGGAATCATGATAAATGACTTACTATTGATATAATGATGAATCAACGTGTTACAATCGCCAAAGAGATGATCGAAGCGCAAGAATTCAACGTAAAATAGTAGCACAATAGTGTTCTCTGCTTGTTCTCTGACTCTAGCATTAGACAACTCTAAAAATGGAATAAAATAAATATATATATACAAGAAAAAACCTATCCAATTTAAAATAGGAAAAATAGACTTCGGCATCGGTATGGGTCACCAAACGGGCGTGTGGGTCCATACGGACCATCACATGGTCCGTGACTCTTCACTGCTCTTGCATCTTATGATCACCGGCACAGCCCGTGTACACGTTCACGGACTGTGAACCTTTTCTTGAGCACATTCTAAGCGACTTTTTGATCTTCCATCTGCACGGCCCATGCCACGGTCTGTGGTTGATCACACGATCCATGACGAGCCCTATATTCCTTCACTTGTACAATTGCTATAATTTTCGACGGTGATCCTTCCAATTCACATCAACTTGACGGCAGGTGACACGGCCCGTGTGAGCTTCCATGATCTGTGTGAGGCCTCATGAGTTTTGCCTTAGGCTTTGTTCCAGCTTAATTGCTCCTCCACACCAAGTGTAAGGTCACGGCGGGGTGCATGGCCTGTGTAACATGGCACAGTCCATGAAGGCCCCCGTGGTCCTTCGCTTGGTTTAATTCATAGCTTCTCTCATTGGGAACCACTTCACGTACCCTCCCACGGTCCGTGTGATTCTACATGGCCTGTGAGGGTATCCGTATGCCACTGTCTCAACTCTTTTCTCTCAATTCATCCGTCATTCCATGCCTTCATTATTTTCCTTAAAAAATACTAAAACACACACATTAAGCAAACATATTTGCTTGAGAACGTGCAAAAATTCTTTATTCAAAGCGTCATAAGTATCGTATTTCTACGACTCATTACACACACATCAAAAATGTATTCAGAATTCGGAGAGAAATCAATGAAATTGAAGTTTTTCATTACTGAAAAGGGAAGATGATCCGGTCTACAGTGCCAAATTTTCATACTAGGAATAGCACTAACACATATCAGACTAGACACTGGAAAAAGAAACATAAGTCGATGACTCTGTTTTTGTGAACTTCAACAAAGCTATTACTAGTGGACTTCTTAGACTTAGGTATGTCCTACAGCAAAAGATATAGACTCCTATGACTTCACCAGAAGCTTATGCCCACCCCAGAAAAGGGTCTTGCAACATAAATCCACCAGAATTAAGAAAAACACAACAATGAAAGTGACTAAACAATTTATGAACGAACAACAAATTATATCTAAAGTTTTGAACATAAAGGACATTATTAAGAGTAAGGTGAGGCTAAATTGAACACTTCTTATCTTGTAGTACCCCGCAAGTTGTGAGATTGGAATCGAACCTTCAAACTGAAGCTATGTCCTCTTGTAAGCCTTCAATCCAAGCTTATTTATGTGGTTTAGGGTCATCATTGGCCTCCTACATCAAGCCATGTTCAAAGGAATTCCATTGGCTAAGCTTCTCATAAGAACTGATAAAAATGTCAACTTTAAAGGGTCATATCTTAGGACTAAATTTTCCAAGTGTGGTCTCACAGGCACCTAAATTATCTGTGTGACTTCACACGGTCCGTGAGGCCTCCAGTGGAACCTCACTTAGCTTGATGAAATTCTTTTGAAGTCGATCGAGGGCCAGATCTTGATGTAGAAAGGAGCTCTCAAGCTGAGGCGGAGAAGAAAGCTTACGATTCTGTTGGTGTGAAGTGAGCTCTAACAATCGAAGCGGCTAAAGGAGCCTGCTTTATTTTCAAGTGTTGGTTCACCGCCATGTGTATGGTCCGTGTGGTGTGTCATGGACCGTATAGTACTCCTTGAAGTGACGATTTTCAATTTTTCAACTCATTTCATTAATGGCATGTTCGTAATTATTGCTTATCCTAAGGGTCTTATGTTACTTCCTATTCTACCTAAATACCTTCTAATATCCTAAACTTCATTCCTCCCATTCAAATTCATTCTTCACATTTAAAAATTCACTCAAGTCTCTCTCAAAGAACTCTAGTAGGAATTAAGCTTGGGGAACAAGGAAGGACTCTTTCTTCACCAAATTTCTTCTTGAATCTTTACTAGCTAAGGTATGTTGGATTAATTCTTGGCCCCTTTCAACCAAGAAGACCCAAAACCCTTTTTACTCAATTTCATGCAATTTTAGCTTACTTTAAATATGGGTTTTCAATATTATTATTTATTTAAATTCAATTGAAGCATGGGCTATGTTTATTTGATGATTTTAAGTTAATTTAAGATGAATTTCATTGAAGTTATGAAGTTATAAATGTGTATGTCCCCTTTAAAGCTTGATTTATGCATGGGTAATCTATATTATGACTTGAATGTTAATTTTACCTATGTTTTTACTTAAATTTCATAATTTATAGTTGATTAGAGTTTGAATCTATATTACCCATGCTATTCTCACATCAGTCATGGCATATGCATTTATTGGAATTGGATTTTATGAAGTTTATGAGTGGGTTAAGCCCATATATGTTTTTGAATAGGATTTTGATGAAAATATGGTTATGAACAAGAATTTAACATGAATCTACAAACATAGGTATGATACAAGTTCATTACCATTATTACATAATTTGCTAGTAATATGAACTTGACTTCTACATGAATACGATTTATATGGTTGTGCATATGATATGACATCTTGAATGAATATGTAATCACAAGTGTGTATTGTGAGAATTGGCACAACCCCCCTTACAAAATGCATAGATGAGGATAGGTACAACCTTCCCTATGCACATGATTACATGAGCTAAGTGTGTATCCATGAGGACGGGCACAACCTTTCCTTTACAGAATGCATAAATGAGGATAGGTACTACATTCCTTATGCACATGGTTATATGAGCTAAGTGTGTATCGATGAAGATGGGCACAACCCTCCCTTTACACAATGTATAGATGAGGATAGGTACAACATTCCCTATAAAAAATCATGTCGAGCTAAGTGCATATTGATGAGGATTGGTACAACCCCCCTTTAAATAATTCAGGCAAGGAATGACTCAGATAGTTGTAGTATATGCAGGTTATTGCTACTCTATGGTTTTCATGTGACATATTGTACAGGTTGACATCATCTTTCTCTCATGTTGCATGCCCGCATACTAGCGCATTCAAATGTACTAACACATACTTTTGCCTACATGATCTAACGATGTAGAGACTGGAGACTATATTTATCCACCGCTTAACGACTAGTCGAATTTGAGAAAGTTGTTGTGGTGAGTCCTTTCTTCCAAGTACAAGCCACCATCCATCTACCTTATGTTGCCTCCGTTCATGCTACTATTTATTTTGAGGGTGAGCCCTGGACATGTATTAGCCCCCGTCCTATCATATGAAAAGAGGAATTGTTGGACATGTTGTAGACTCTTGTATGAATATATTTTATGTGTTAATGTTTGGAGTTTATGATCATGTCTATCTTTTGGATATGACTTTTATGATTTCATTATAAGTACTTTGATGTGATTATGTTATGGTAAGGAATTTGGAAGATCCTAAGTTCCATATTTCCCCATAGCGTGAGTCCTACTTTTCTGACCTTTAGACTTATGTGTTTACTATTTCATACGCTTCTGACCTAATGATGTGAATATGAATACTTTGAAGCCTATTTGGGGACTCTCAGGTTCCCATTTGCCATGTCACTCCTAGACCCTTGGTTTAGGTTATAACGAAGATGGTATCAGAGCACTAGGTTTATAGATGATCTTCGGAGTCCAATATGCCATGTTAAGTAGAGTTCTGTTCATGGGTGTGAAGTGCACCATGCCTATGAGCTGGAGGCTATGATGATGTTCTAGGAATTCTCTCACTTATTCATGTCTTATGTCGTTCTATGGATCGTATGTTTGTTTTAAATCTTTATGGTGCCCTTACTACATTACAGAAGATGCCTCGAGGAGCTCCCACACAAAGACTGGCCCCAGCTAATGAGGGTCAAACACCTCAAGGGCCTATGGAAGATCCTATCTCTAATGGTGAATTCTGTACGACCTTTGATATGTTTGTCCAAGTGGTGAATACTTAGTCTAGGTAGGCTAATCTTCCTCGGGATCCCACTTTAGCCTCAAGGGTGAGAGATTTCACCTGGATGAATTCTCCAGATTACTATGGGTCAAAGGCTGATGAGGATGTTCAAGAGTTTATTGATAAGCTTACTAAGGTGTTGATTGTCATCGGACTCATTTCTACGGAAAAAGCTGAATTCTGCTTATGAGCTGAAAGATATGGGTCAAGTGTGATATACACAATGGTTAATGGAAAGGGTTTATGGTAATGATGTTAATTGGAAAGTGTTCAAGTTCACATTTCTTGATCGTTTCTTCCCTGTTGAGTTTAGGGAAGCTAAGATGACAAAGTTTATTAATCTTAAGATGGGTAATATAAGTGTGAGGGAATACACCCTTAAGTTCACAAAGCTCTTAAAGTATGCTCCTATGCTAGTGGTTGACCCCCATGCAAGAATGTATAAGTTTATTTCTGGGATCTCTGATTCGGTTGTGCAGGAATGTCATATGGCTGTGCTTATTTGGGATGTCGACATCTCTAGGCTTGTGCCATTTTCTAAACAGATTGAGGGAGAAAAGCTCAAATAGTAAAAGGTGTGTGATTCTAAGAGGGCCCGTTATGATTGTGGGTTCTCAAACTTTGAAGGTGTCAGTGGAAATGACTATCTTCAACGGGTCAAAGATCTAGATCAAGGGAGTGTGAAGGATTGGAAGAATAATCCTAATGCGAGGGATGTGGCAAGAATCATATGGGGAAATGCTTGATGGGATTAGCTGCGTGTTCGATTGTGGTAAGATGGGCACAAACTTGCTCATTGTCCTGATGCTCAGAGGAATTGGCAAGGAGGCCATCTTCATGGTCAAATGGTTCCAGGTGAGTAGGTTCAAGTTAGAGTTCAACATGGTGATGCTTCTCGCAACAACACGGTTTATACTCTACATGCTAGGCAAGAGGCGAAAGAGGCCCCGATTATGGTGGATGGTAAGTTAAAAGGGCTTTGATTTTTGGTGTGTTTACTTTGCTTGATCCGAGTGTGAATTGAAAATACCCTTGCATACCAATATAATCAAGACTAAGGTATTAGGTACTTCCTATTCCAAGTGGTCCTATATTTTTCACTCTTGTTTTCATGACATGACATGCATACATATGGAAGAAAATGATTTGAAAAAGATGTTTTGAATGATTTACAGGTGTTTTGATATGGGTTTTAATGACTTTATGATTTTCAAGTGATGAAATATGCATTGTATCTTGTGTTGAATGTTTCATGATCAATTCAAGCCTTTCAAGCTAGTCCGCTTCTCATTCGACGATGAATGATCTTGGGGGGGGGGGGGAGTTTTAATTTCATGCCCTGCAAGTTATGAGATTGGAATGGAACCTTCAAACTCAAGCCAAGTCCTCTTGCAAGCCTTTAGTCCAAGATTATTTATGTCACTTAGGGTCATCATGGTCTCCTTTATTAGGCCAAGTTCAAAGGAATTCCATTGCCTAAGCTTCTCACAAGAGTCGATAAAAGGGTCAACTTTAAAGGGACATATCTCGTAGCACAAAATGAAATCAGTGGACTACGACCTACCAAATTGACGTACTTTGAATTTGCTTTCTAACGCACCTGGTTTCACCTAATTCCAAGTTCTGATCAAGAAGTTATGCCCATTTTGTAAAGCCCTCCTGTGTTGTGTTCCCTCCTTTTTGCTAAGGCAAGCCACACGGGCACCCATACGGGCCGTGTGGCTTCTCACGGACGGTGGAGATGGGGTATCGTGAAATTCCTTCCCAAAATTAAATTCTATGTTTGGAATTACCTTCTTGGAACTAGGTACCTTCATACGGATGCTTATACGACCTATGAAGCTTCACACGATCCATATGACCTTCATTTGAAGCACCCTTGTCTTGAGGAAAATTTGCTGAAATTTTTAAAGTGTTGTCTCACGGGCACCTATACGGTTCATGTGACTTCACATGGTCCATGAGGCCTCCTGTGGAACCTCACTTAGCTTGATAAAACTTTTCTAAAATTTTCCAAGTGTTGTTTCACGGCCAAGTATACGGTTTGCGTGGTATGTCACGGGTTGTATAGTCCTCCTTGAAGCTACGATTTTCAATTTTTCAACTCATTCCATTTATGGTGTTTTCATAATTATGGTTTATTCTAAGGGTATTTTGTGACTTCCTATGTTACCTAAAAACCTCCTAATGACCTAAACTTCATTCCTCTCATTCAAATTCTTTCCTCACATTTGAAAATTCTCTCAAGTTGCTCTCAAATAACTCTAGTGGGACTTAAGCTTGGGGATCAAGGAAGGACTCTTTCTTCACCAAATTACTTCTTGAATCTTCTCTATTAGCAAAGGTATATGGGATTGATTCTTGGTCCCTTTCAATCAAGAAGACCCATATTGGAATTTTAGTTTACTTTAAATATAGGTTTTCAATATTGTTGTTTATTAAATTTAATTGATGTATAATCTATGTTTGTTTGATGATTTTAAGTTGATTTAAGTCCTAATATGATGAATTGTATTGAGTTTATGAAGTTATGAATGTGCATGTCCCCTTTAAAGCTAGATTTATGCATACGTAATTTATATTATAATCTAAATGTGAATTTCACTTATGTTTTTACTTGAATTTCATAACTTATGGTTGATTGAAGATTGAATCTGTATTACTCATGCTATTCTCACATCATTCATGACACATGCATTCATGGGCAATGTATTTTATGAAGTTTATGAGTGGGTTAAGCTCATATATGATTATGAATATGATTTTGATGAAAATATGGTTATGAACAAGAATTGAACATGAATCTACGAACATGGGTATCATACAAGTTTAATACCATTATGATATAATTTGCTAGTAACATGAACTTGACTTCTACATAAATGCGATGTATATGGGTGTGCATATGATATGACATCTTGCATGAATATGTAATCACAATTGTGTATTGATGAGGATAGGAACAACCCTCCCTTTACACAATGCACATATGAGGATAGGTACAACCTTCCCTATGCACATGCTTATATGATCTAAGTGTGCATCGATGAGGATGGGCACAACCCTCCCTTTACACAATGCATAGATGAGGATATGTACAACCTTCTTTATGCACATGTTTATATGAGCTAAGTGTGTTATCGATGAGAACGAGCACAACCCTCCTTTTACAGAATATATAGATGAGGATAGGTATGACCTTCCCTATACAAAGTCATGTCATGAGCTAAGTGTGTTTTGATGAGGATTGGTACAACCCTCCCTTTACACGATTCATGAAATGAGTGACTCGTGTAGTGCTAGTATATGTGGGTGATGGCTACTCTATGGTTTTCATGTGACACATTGTGCAGCTTAACATCATCCTTTTTTCATGTTGCATGCCTATATACTAGTACATTCTAACGTACTAACACATACTTTTTCCTATATGATCTAACCATGTAGGGACTAGAGACTACATTTATCCACTGCTTAATGGCTAATCTGATTTGAGAAAGCTATTATAATGAGTCCTTTCTTCCAAGGGTAAGCCACAATTCATCTACCTTATGTTTCTTCCATTCATGCTACTATTTATTTTGAGGGTGCGCCCGAGACATATCTTGGCTAACGTCCAATCTTATAACTAGAGGCATTGTTGGACATCTTGTAGACTCTTTCACGGATATATGTTATATGTTGTTGTGTGGAGTTTATGATCATAGCTCTCTTTTGGATATGAGTTTTAATATTTGATTATGAGTACTTTGATGCGATTATGTTATTGTATGGAATTTGGAAGATTCTAACCCCATCTTTCCCCATAGCGTGAGTCCTACTTTCTCTACCCTTAGAATAATATGTATACTATTTATATACGTTTCTGAACCAATGATGTGCATATGGATACTTTGAGGCTTGTTTCGGGACTCTCGAGTTCCCATTCTCCATGTAACTTCTAGACCTTTAGTCCGGATCGTGACGCATCTGAGTGACTGTTATTTTAAAGGAATTAGGCAAACTGATATTCAAAGAAAAAGGAAAAGGAGTTAGAAATAGAAAAGAATTATAATCATAGAATATGTGCTCGGAGGCTCTATAGTCAATAATATAAGTGTCCCTATACTTGGTTTTAAAACAAGATCTGGAATACCTAAGTATATTACCAGCCTCTGAATTAACAGGTCTCAGCTCCGAAGGGCATTTCCTGTCCCATTTGTTTTTATATGATCATGATTTGTGACACTTGTTCTTTGGTGAATTGTTAACCGTTTATGCTACTATGCTTGTTCTGTGTGACGATGAACTTTTCATTCATTACTCTTGTGACTATTGTATTTACTTTCATTTTTTCTTGATGCTCTTTTGAGTTCATAAATCGGAAGTCATCTGGGCACCCCATCAACTTGGAGCAATCATCTACCACATGCCCTGTCTTTAGGCAATAAGTGTAGCTCACAGTAGGATTGTATTTGACCCTTGTTTTTTTTCCTTTGTGCAATTGATTTCCAACTCTTTTAGGACAAGAATTCTAGTAATTGTTTTCCCTATGTATCTCTGTATGCTTAGAGCAGTGGTGGTATGAATTGGTGGTGGAAATTATTACGCCCAAACTCCCATAAAGGCGGATTGGCACTCATTGCCGACAAGGCTTGGGAAAACCAACATATACCCATGCACGTTCTATGAACATTATAAAGGGGTTTCCACGTTCAATATGCTTTCAAGAAGGTAGATAATAATAACAAGCCAAAACAAAATTCATTTTGGAGCCACGGTGTCTAAAGTATGATACATGACCACACATTATTATACATAGTCTACAAATCCTCTAGATAAGGAATAATATCTATATAGATCGGGACAAGCCCTGCCTCATGACCAACTATAAAATACAAAAATATAGGCTATAGAAACACAAAGCCCCAAAGAAACTTGGTGGTTAGTAACAATACTTAGATGTCCTGTAGTCCTACTAGGGAGATCTAGTAGCTTCTGTACCTACAACATGAAATGCAGGTCCCTCGTAAGGGACATCGATACGAGATAATATACTGAATATGTAAGGCAGGAAATACTGAATATGAAGTAAGAACGAAAATGAAATCATACACTGGTGTGTAAGGATAAGAGACCACCTTTAGTCATACTGTGGAATCATGTACTTTATGTCATTTTTATTACTTTACCTTTCTTTACTTTATAATCTGTGCACAGTACATCATATAAATGACCAGCTGAGTGGTAAATCAATATCGGGATCGACCCATGCTAGGTGATTCTTCCACCCCTGGGATACTATCCATTAATAAGCAATTTCGAGTTATCTTTTATTTACATTTTAGATGATTGTTTTGGTGGTCATTACATTTAGAGCTATAGGACTATAGACATAACATGTTACATGTAACTATCATGCAAGATAGTACCACAATGAAAAGAGTAGGTTACACAACTAATGAATTACGTAGGAGGTGAAACAACATGTGGACTTTATTACCAACAAAAGGAACTCGTGTATCTTTGTATCCAAAGTATGTACGTAGAATTGACAATGGCTGTGTGTGGGAGCATATGAACATGTTAAAGAGTGGAGACATCGTTATTAATCAGGTCGGAGTTTGAAAGTGCCTTTATGTGCCAAGGAAGAACATAGATTCATGTCAAATAATACGAAAATGAGTAGCCTTACATACCTTGTTGTACTACGTCATTATTGCCTTGAAGTAATTTCATTTTCCTCCAAATACTTATTCACAATAGAGCAGGTGATAAAACTAGTATTAGCAGCTAATAAACACGTCTTGGAAGTCTAATCTCATAAAAAATTAATGCTCGGGCAGCAAGTTTGTGATTGCCAATCCAAGAGTATTCTTTCAACCTCTCTACCTATAATCGTATTTTCCAGTACACATTCTCATATACATGTCATATCCGTCTTGGTTTTGTCCCATAACAGTGTTACAATAGCTCACAAAGAACAACACAAAACAATTCTACACAACGCACAAGTAGGCAACATATCATTACATCTTCTCACTACATCTCAAAGTCAACAATCCAAAACCTGTTTCAACTTTATCAAAACTGTCTCCAACATATTTACACATAAAACATTCCTTAAACTGTCCAAAAATAGTCCCCAAGTAGAAGGAGGACGTGCAACGGCAATTCCCAATTACCTGTCCACAAATTTCTACTAAGAGCGCAATTAAGATATCATACAAGATCTCATTTTTGCCGAAGATAAAAATGGTGCAGCAACCTTCTTACATCATTACAAAAACCTTGTTAAAAATATCAATATTACTTCATAATCCAACCAACCAAGAAGAGAAATTTCTCTTAATAAACAAGAAAATTGTACAACAATCTTTGGAACATATGTTGTCCAAAATTCCAGCACAACTATAATCAGCATGCTCCTCATGTTTTTCTTGGAAAAGTTGTACTAAACCATAGGTATTTATACTGACCTTAGCCTTCAAGGATCAGGTCCTCTTCAAGAACCCTAAAGGTGTGCTTTGACTGCTTTGCAAAGTAAAGAGAGGGCAACAAATAAACTTGTGAAAGCTAAAATTTTTTCTAAGTTTAAAATCACTTAAAGAGCTGGTTTTAAATCCCTTTTAAAGGGCCACTCATGGCTGACTTTCTCCACCAATTTAAGCCACATTTTAGAAAGGTGGTGATGCACCTACTTGGCCCATTTACTTGGGCCTTATTGGGTTTCAATTTTGATGTGATTTGCTTCCAGTTTTTTTCTTCTCCTTTCACTTAGTTTGTGCCCTATTTGTCAAGTGTGTGATAAATGTACTTTGGCCATTTTCCTATTTATCTAGGGCTGCCTATATTGTCCTTTTATAATGCCAAACCATGGGCTAAAATTACATCCTTAACTAGGGCTTTATTCTTTATCGGACTTGAACAGATTCGGTGTTGGTCCTCGTCTTCGCGTCCTTCTCATTTTTCTTAATTTTGTCCCTCAAGTGAGTTCACTCATGTATGAACTAATATTCCCCGTCTACCTAGCCAATTTGAGCTAAGCACGTAGGTGACTTCACCTGCTAGTTTCCTAAGTCCTACAAGCACCTCACTTTTTTTCCACTTTGTTTATGGTTGCGATCTCCTCAATTTGGCTTAGAACTTATACACTCACTCATCTTAAGCATTAGACATAAATATAGCCCTTTAGTCCAAAATTTAGGCACTTGTAAAGTTGTATGTAACAAACAGGCCCAACACAGTGAAGTATTGTCCACTCACCGGCCTAGCCCATCACAGATTTGTCCCTTTGGGCTAACCCCAAAAGGTGCCTTACAATATTAGGTCCAATCCTTCACTTAAATAGCCTAGAACTCTCCCTCTCTTTTCCGATGTGGGATTATCCTAAGTGAGCCAGGCGTTACGTATCGTTGTTCCTGCACTAAACCCCCGTAGGGTCTCAAAGTCCTCAGTGAGATTTTCTCCACCACCGTACTAGTCGAGAGTCAGCTTTGATAACACCTGTAACAACCTAGCGCAATACTGTGAATGATTGTGTGCTCTTGGACCTAGCCTATCACCGATTTTTCCCTTTGGGCTCACCCCAAAAGGCGCCTCACAATATTAGGTCGAACCCTTCACATAAATAGCCAGAACAGAACACTATGAAGTATTGTCCGCTTTTGGGCCTAGCCCATCACGGATTTGTCCCTTCGGGCTCACCCTAGAAGGTGCCTCACAATATTAGGTCCAATCCTTCACTTAAATAGCCCTCCCTCTGTTTTTCAATGTGAGATTTGCCTAAGTGAGCTAGGAGTTATTTAAGTGAAGGATTGGACCTAATATTGTGCAGGGACGATGATACGTAATTCCTGGCTTACTTAGGCGAATCCCATATCGAAAAAGAGAGGGAGAATTCTGGGCTATTTAAGTGAAGGATTGGATCTAATATTGTGAGGCACCTTTTGGTGTGAGCCCAAAGGGATAAATCCGTGATGGGCTAGGCCCTAGAGCGGACAATATTGTACAGTATTGGGCCTGATAATTATAGGTTATATCAGAGCTGACTCTCGACTAGTACGGTGGTGGGGCAAACCTCCGCGAAGACGCTGAGTCCTTTGGGGGTGGCTGCAGGACGGCGATACGTAACGCCTGGCTCACTTAGGAAAATCCCACATCGTAAAAAGGAGTGAGACTTATGGGCTATTTAAGTGAAGGATTGGACCTAATATTGTGAGACGCCTTTTGGGGTGAGCCCAAAGGGACAAATCTGTGATGGGCTAGGCCCATGAGCACATAATATTTCACATTGTTAGGCCTGGTCGTTACATGGTGCTCCTTCTACCTATCATATGATGTTCCATATGTATAGGACTATTACACCTAAGATGTGGGGTATTACATCCTGCCCCGTTATGAACATTTGTCCCCGAATGTTTGCGTAATTGGATAGGCTAAACAAGTTTAATCCTTCATTTAAATAAACTTTTGATAACACAATAAGAATTAGAACTCACGTTCCTACTAATTCCCCAACTCTGCATCTTTGACTTCCTCTTTAGCTTCAAATAAATAGGGTTATTTAGATCTCATTTCTTCCTCAGCTTTCTACATTATCTCTTCTACTTGTTGTTTCCTCCTAAGTACCTTTACTGAGGGTATTTCTTTATTCCTTAGCTTTCTAACTTGACGATCTAGGATAGGAATAGGTACCTTTTCATATGAGAGATCTTTTGTAACTTGCATATCTTCAATAGGAGTGATACGAGATGGGTCACCTATGCATTTTAGAAGAATTGAGACATGAAAAACTGGATGAACCATTGAAAGCTCCTGGGGTCGCTCTAATTCATACGTAACCTGTCCAAACAATTTAATAATCTTATATGTCCCTATGTAACGTGGGCTTAGTTTTCCTTTCTTACAAAATTTCATATCACCTTTCATTGGGGACACCTTTTAAGAATACCCAATCTCCTACTGAGAATTCAGTCCTCTCATTCTAGCATCCGCATATGATTTGTGATGATTTTGGGCTGTTTCTAACCACTGTCGTATTACCTTGACTTTTTCCATGGCTTGTTGGACTAGATCTGGACCGAGAAAGGTGGCTTCACCTCCATCAAAGCATCCTATTGGCGACCTACATTTCCTTCTATAAAAAGCTTCATAAGGTGCCAACTTGATGCTTCAATGATAGCTATTATTATAGACAAATTCAATAAATGGAAAATGGTCCACCCAACTACCTTTGAAGTCCAATGCACAAGCCCACAACATATCTTCAAGTGTTTGAATGAGGCATTCTGCTTGACCATCTGTTTGAGGGTGGAAAACTTTACTCAAATTCACTTGTGTCCCTAAACTCCTAATGCATCAGAATACACCGCGTACCCCTCTATGCCTTTTGGAAACACTAGCATAGGTGCAGAAGTTAGCCTGCTTTTCAACTCTGTGAAGCTCCTTTGACATGCATCATTCATTGGACATTGGTCGCCTTATGTGTCAACTTTATTAGAGATGCAGAAATAGAAGAAAAACCCTCAACAAATCTTTTGTAATAACCTGCCAACCCTAGGAAGCTTCAAACTTCCGTGGGTGTTGATGGCCTTGGCCAATCTTTCACCGCCTCTATCATTAGTAGATCAGCCCTTATTCCTTTATCGGATACAATATGACCCAAGAATGTTACTAATTTTAACAAAAAATCACATTTGGAAAACATGGCATATAAATGCCGATTACGAAGAACTTGTAATACCTGTCGTAAGTGATTTTCATGGTCATGAATATACTAAAATATCATCTATAAATACTATCACAAATACATCAAAGAATTGCTTGAATACCGTATTCATTAAATCCATAAAAACTACTGGTGCCTTTGTCAACCCTAATGAAATAACAAGAAATTGAAAGTGACCATAGCGTATCCTAAAGGCTTTCTTGGGTATATCTCTTACACTTCGTGATAACCTGATCTCAAATAAAGTTTTTAAAAGCATTTGGCAACTTGTTACTAATCAAATAAATCATTAATCTTGGGGAGGGTGTATTTGTTCTTAATTGTCACCCTATTCAATTGCCGGTAGTCGATACACATTCTAAATGTTCCATCCTTTTTACATACAAATAACACTGGTGCCCCAAGGGGACACACGAGGTCTTATAAAACTTTTCTCCAGCAAGTCTTTTAATTGCTCATTTAATTCACATAATTCTGTCGGGGCAATTCTATATGGAGGGATAGAAATAAATTGAGTGCCTGGAAGTAAGTCAATACCAAAATCTACATCTCGTTTTAGAGGTAAACCCTGAAGTTCTTCAGGAAAGACATTAACAAATTCATTCACTACGGGAAAGATTGTAGGACTGATGATTCGACCTCCATATTCTTTACTCTAATTAGATGACATATATATCCCTCTGATATCATCTTCCTTGCCTTAAAATAAGAAACAAACTTAACATTTAGTGCCCCAACATTGCCTTCCCATTCAACATTGCCCCAACATTCCTCATTTGGAAAGTGGAAATACACTCTTAGTTCGGCAATCCATAGTGGAATAGCAAGAAGCTAACCAATCCATACCCATTATAACATCACATTTTAACATTTCTAGCTCAACAAGGTTAGGTAATGTGTCACGGCCAGAAACAGTTAATACACAGTTATAATATACCCTACTAGATATAATAGATTCACCGGTTGGTGCAGATACTTCAAATAGCGTGTTTAATAATTTAGGTGTTCTCATAGCATCCCAGCAACTAGTGGAGTGATATATGATAGTGTAGAACCAGGGCTCAATCAATGCATACACATTATGTGAAAAGTTGAATAATGTACCTGTGACCACATCGGGTGAAGCTTCCAAATTTTGCTGACTCCCTAGAGCATAAGTGCAATTCTAGGCTCCGCTATAGCTAGCTGCCCCTCTACCATGACCTGTAGGTGTTTATTGACCACTACCTAATGGAGGAACGGATGATGATGATGCAACAACTGACCCAGAAGGTTGTGTTATATCACACATGCGTCTCCTCGGAAAATCTATCATCATATGCCCTGGCACACCACACAAATAACAAACATTTGTCGCAACACAACATGTACCTAAATGAATCATCCCACATTGTTTGCGAGGCTGCCTAGGAGCCATTTGCTTGCTTGCCGAATATCCTGTTGTCCATGCACCTTGGCCTTCACTTCATTGACTAAACTGATTACTTTTAGACTCTTGAAGTTGTGGTGGAGCACTAGCTATAGAGTAGGAAGATGATGGCCTAGGCAGTCTTTTAGAAAATCGAGGCCTAAATTCACCTTGGGAAGGTATAAACTGCCCGTAGATCTGGCCCTCTTGCACTGCCCCTTTTCTAATTCTTGTGTCCTTCTTCTTTACCTCTGATCCTCCAGTTTTTATGCAAATGCTTACATCATTGCTTTATTCATATCTTTATTCAAAGAAGTAATGGTAAAGTCTCTGACCAGATACGAGTCCAACCTATCCACATATCGATGAACTCTATCTGCCATAGTAGAAACTACATTAGGAGCATACCTGGATAGGGAATTAAATTGAAGGCTATACTCCCTCACGCTCATATTCCCTTCTTGGAGATTTAAAACCTGATCTGCAGGGCCTCTCGGATCTCTAACGGAAAATATTGGTCAAGAAATGCCACTCTGAACTCCTTCCATGTAAGGTCCATCTATACCCTTAGATTGCTTCCAAGCTTCATACCACAATATAGCTACACCCTTCAATCTATATGTTGCCATCTCCACAGCTTCTGTACTGCTTACCTGCATAACATCCAAAGTGTGTTGGATCTGATGGATGAAGTCTTATGGATCTTCATTAGGATTTAACCTGGTAAAATATGGAGGGTCCAAATTAAGGATATCACGTATCCTCGTGCTAGTTGCCCCATTCACACCAACTGCACCTATAACTAGGTCTTCTTGTCTTTGACCTTGGCCAACAACTATACGAGTCAATAGTTGGACTGCATTTCTCAAATCCTGGATGGTAGCATCGGTAGGTGGTTCGGGGGGATTTTCACTACTTCCTAGTTCATCAAGAGTTGGAGGAGTTGGAGATGTTTGTGACAGAGACTCATCTTGGGCCTCATTTTATTGTCTCACCCGATTGGGTAAACTAACTACCACTTCTACTTCCTTTCCTTTTCGTTTACTTCTCATAGTTTGTGTCATAGTCGCTGGACAAAACAATTTAGTGGTTAGAAAAAATACACCTACAACACTTGGCTCTATGGCACGATCGAAAGAAAGTGACAACTCCTAAATGCTACGTAGCCTCCTGCTTAAAAATGTGGTACACAACACATCCATGAACAAGACTCTACTTGGCCTTGTAGATTCCCTAGGATGACTCGCTCGAATACCACTTTTGTCACGCCAAAGGTCCCATTAAGGAAGACTGCCACCCATTGCCGACAAGGCTCGGGAAAACAAACATATACCCATGCACTTTCTATGAACATTATAAAGGGGTTTCCACATTCAGAATTCTTTAACTAAGGTAGACAGTAATAACAAGCCAAAAGGAAATGCATATGACTAGGCTGCTGAAGCCACGATGTATAAAGTACGATACATGACCACACTTCACTTTACATAGTCTATAAAGCTTCTAGATAAGGATCAATATCTATATAGATCGAGACAGGCCCTGCCTGATGACCAACTATACAATAAAAAAATATAAGTTCTAGACACACAAAGCCCCAAAGAAACCTGAAGCTCAGTAACCGCAGCTGGATGTCCTGTACTCCTACTGGGGAGATCTAGTAGCTCCCGTACCTACAACATGAAATGCAGGTCCCCCATAAGGAATGTCAGTATGATATAATGTACTGAATATGTAAGGCAGGAAGTACTGTATGTGAAATAAGAACGCAAATGAAATCATACACTGGTGTGTAAGGATAAGAGACCACCTTATGTCATACCGTGGAATAATGTATTTTATGTCCTTTTTCTTACTTTACCTTTTTTTTACAATATAATTTATGCGCAGTACATCATATAAATGACCAACTGATAAGTGGTAAATCAATATCAGGATCGACCACTAGGTTTTCCTTCACCCCTGGGATACCCCCCCGTAATATGGGATCGATCCAAGCTAGTTGATTCTTCCATCCTCGGATACCACCCATTAATAAGCAACTTTGAGTTATCTTTTATTTACTTTTTAGATGATTCTTTGGTGGTCATTACATTTAGAGTTGTAGGACTATAGACTTAACACGTGACATGTGACAATCATGCAAGACAGTACCACAATGAAAAGAGTAGGTTACACAACTAATGAATTATGTAGGACGTGAAACAACATGTGGACTTCATTAGAAACAAAAGGAACTCATGTATCATTGTATCCAAAGTGTGTATGCAGAATTGACAATAGCTGTGTGTGGGAGCACATGAACATTTTAGAGAATGAAGAAATGGTTATTAATTAGGTCGGAGTTTGTAAGTGCCTTTATGTGCCAAGGAAGAACCTAGATTCATGCCAAATAATACGAAAACGAGTAGCCTTACATTCCTTGTTGTACTATGTCATTATTACCTCGAAGTAATCTCCTTTTCCTCCAAATACTTATTTATAATAGAGTAGGTGATAAAACTAGTATTAGCATCTAATAAACACGTCTTTGCAGTCCAATCTCATAAAAAAATAATGCTCGGGTAACAAGCTTGTGATTGTCAGTCCAAGAGTATCCTTTCAACCTCTCAACCTCTAATCATATTTTCTAATACACATTCACATATATATGTCATATCCAGATTGTTTTAGACCCATAACAGTGTTACAATATCTGACAAAGAACAACACATAACAATTCTACACAACGCACAAGTAGGCAGCATAACATTACGTCTTCTCGCTACATTTCAAAGTCAACAATCCCAAACCTGATTCAACGTCAACTAAACTGTCTCCAACATATTTATGCATAAAAAAAATCCTAAAATAGTCCAAAAATAGTCCCCAAGTAGAAGGAGTACATGCAACAACAATTTTTAATTACCAGTCCACAAGTTCCTACTAAGAGCGCAATTAAGATATCATATAAAAAATCATTTTTGCCGACGACAAAAATGGTGCATCAGCTTTCTTACATAACTACAGAAATAAACCTTGTTAAAAACATCAATATTACTTCATAATCCATCCAACCAAGTAGAGAAACGCCTCTTAATAAACAAGAAAAACGTACAACAATCTTTGGAAGACATGCTGTCAAAAATTTCAGCACAAGTATAATCAGCATACTCCTCATGTTTTTCATGGAAAGGTTATACTAAACCATAGGTATTTCTACTTACCTTCGCCTTTAAGAATAGGGTCCTCTCAAAAGAACCCTAAAGGTGTGATTTGTCTGCCTTGCAAAGTAAAGAGAGAGCAACAAATGAACTTGTGAAAGCTGAAATTTTTTCTAAGTTTAAAATCACTTAAAGAGCTGGTTTCTAATCCCTTTTAAAGGGCCACTCTTGGCCGACTTTCTCCTCCAATTTAAGCCACATTTTAGCAAGGGGGTAATGCACCTACTTGACCATTTCACCTGGGCCTAATTGTGTTTCAATTTGATGGGCTTTGCTGCAAATATTTCTCTTCTCCTTTCACTTAGTTTCATCCCTATTTATTAAGTGTGTGGTAATTTTACTTTGGCCCTTTTCCTATTCATCTTGAGCTCATATATTGTACCTTTAAAATGCCAAACCATGGGTTATAATTACATCCTTAATTTGGTCTTTATTCTTTATCGGTCATGAACAGATTCGGTGTTGGACCTTGTCTTCGCGTCCTTTTCATTTTCCTTAATTTTGGGCCTCAAGTGAGTTCACTCATTTATGAATGAATATTCCCCGCCTACCTAGCCAATTTAATCTAATCACGTAGTTGCTTCACTTGATAGCTTCCTAAGTCTTACAAGCACCTCACTTTTTTCCTCTTCGTTTAAGGTTGCAATCTCCTCAATTTGGCTTAGAACTTATATACACTCACTCATCTTAAACATTAGACATAAATATAGCCCTCTATTCTAAAATTTAGGCACTTTTAATGTTTGTGCTCCTTCTACGTAATCATATCAAGTTCCATATGCATAGGACTAGTATGCCTAAGATATGGGGTGTTACAGAAACCAATTCTGGTTCTTGATTTCCTTATGTATCTCTGTATTCTTAGAGTGATGGTGGTATGAATTGGGGGTATTGTTTTTAAGGGTTATTTTTAATGTTGCTGAAGCAGTGTCTACTATGTGAATTCTCATACAGGGAACTTCACTTGCTTATACATTTCACTCAACATTATGTTCAATCGTTTCTACAAGAGTTGGGATTGAATTGGGAGAAAATAAACACAATAAAGCAAGGACTTCATGTCATTTAGCAATTGTGTATGCTATACTTACAAGACTCCTTGTGATGCTATTTATGACAACATCTAGAAGAACTTGGGGCAAGACTTTTACAAAAGACGAGTCGATTTTATGGCTGAGAGCAACAACAATGTCGATGGTAGGGTTGTGCGAATTGGGCAACTAGCCACAGACCACCGGTTGTGGTGCTTGAGGAGCAGTGCAAGGCCAACTCTGCCTGTTCACATAAATTTGGGCTCTTTCTACGGAGTTGGGTTGCCTTTGACAATTTTATTTGGCTTAGTGATAGAGATAGGCTTGTTGGCCTTTTTTTTTAGGTTTATTGGCTACTCAGACTTTTTGTGCATTTGTGTTGCGTAGAACTGATTGGACAATACAAGCCAAGAGAGCACAAGAGTAGATTGGTGCTAATGTGGAAAATTAAACTATATCATTTAAACAGTGCGCTACAAAGCTACTTTGTTTATCTGTAGTATACTGATAAGTATAAAAACAATAAAGTGGTTTGTACCTTGATGTTTTCTAGTTCCTAAGCTTGTTTGTTCACCTACTTAATGATATAGTTTGTTTTTTTCCATCAGCACCAGTCAACTCTTTGGCTCTTCAGGCTTGTATCATCAAATCAATTCTACTCAACAGAAAGACTATAAGACATGCACAAACTACTTGAGCAGCCAACAAACCAAAACAAAAGCCCAATAATTCCATCTTCATTGCAAAGCCTAATATAATTGCGAGAGGCAAGCCAACTCCGTAAAAAGAGCCCAAGTTTATGTGAACAGTCAAATCTGGCCTTGCACTGCCCCTCAAAGCAACACAACCGGTAGTCTATGGCTAGTTGCCCAATTCTCACAACCACACCACCAGCAGTGTTGTTGTTGTCAGCCACAAAATCGACTCGTCTTTTATCAAACCCTTTCCCCAAGTTCTTCTTGATGTATTCATAAATATCATTGCTAGGAAGCTTGTAAGTATAGCGCACACAATTGCTAAATGAGATGAAGTCTTTGCTTTATTAGGTCTATTTTCTCCCAACTCTTGTAAAAACGGCTGAACTTAATGCTGATGGAAATATATAAGAAAGTGAAGTTTTTTGTATGAGAATTCCCATAGTAGAGACTGCCTCTTCAGTATTAAGAAGAACCCCTGATAACAATATCATCAACTCATACCACTACAACACTAAGCATACAGAGATACATAGAAGCATTCATCAGGGAGGATTTCAAAGGAAGGCTACTTCTTCTGTTCAAAAGCGACCGGGATCCAAGTCCTCTTTAAAGAAGGAATATACACACCTATTTTTTCCACATGCCTGCAACAGAGATGATTGTTTTGGACTTCCTGGAAATTAGAAGATTAAAAACAATAGACAAAGACCAGAACAACAAATAACAAATTTCTTAGGAACATACATGATACACCCAAGATAAATTTTCCCTCAATAAATATGTGCTTCCTAGACTAAACATCTTTTATACATACAAGTAAATTTAGTTATAGAGAAATACACAAATGTTAGCTTTGTTTCAACCTCTATCTAAGAAATGATAAGAGTTTTCTTCACAACAATCACAACTTGCAGTTTCAAAGAGATCAAAAAATAAAAATTAAGAACTCCACAAATTCAAAATAGAAAGAAAAACAAATATTAAGATAAAGTCACGGGCTTTAAGAGGAAACATGAAAAAATCAAGAACAGAAACAATCCTCTCTGCTTACATATAGGTATATGTGAACATTGCAAGAGAGCTTGAAACATAGCTACACAAATCTTATTGGTAAGAGTTTGATCCCCCAAATTATAATACCCTCTCAATTTTTACTAACCATAACCCTAACCCCTCCCCTCCCCCTTCTTTTTTTTTTAAAACACTACTATACACAACTCTTCTACTTGTTTTTGTTGGAAGAATTGTCATCTTTGTCCGAGTAATTAATTTTTATTTTACCTTTTCTTATTATTGAATTAAAAATACTTTTATACAAAATAAAGTTGAGATAATTTATAAAAGGTGAGGATTAAGATTATGCGATAATAAAGTAGGATAAAGAAGGGTAAAATTGATCTTTTAATTAAAATTGACCATTTTTCTTTTACAAGTGTAACTTTAACCGTCAAAGATTTGAAGTACATTAAAAATTATTATATAATCTATTTTATTTCTTTGTCTGAATTTGAATCATAATAGTTCACAAATTAATCCACTTCATTAGTTGCTAATTAACTCATTATATTTTTCTTTTTTGAGATAGATGCTTGACTCGATGATCATTTAGAAACAATCTCTCAATATCCATGAAAGAGCGGTAACGTCTGCATACTGTGAATATAAACATGATTTTTTTGTGGTACAAACATCTTAGATATTTAATAAACCTTTCTAGAATTTTGTAGATTAATCTCTTGGATAGTTGTACTTAGGAAAAATTTACAAAGTCATGAGTATAAGATGATTTATTAAGATATTTGTAGTAAATGAATAATCTAGATTATTGTTAGATATTTAGAAAATAATATCTAGATATTTAATGTAGATATATATAGAGTAATATCTTGAAGCATCCCTACATAAGTATAAATATGGATGACCATGGCATTTGTCATCAAACAATAATTTTAATCCAGTTCAAGTAGTCTTCTCTTATAACAAAACTTCCTATTCTTTAGTTGAATCTTTCGATCTCAGTTAACGATCTTTGACTAGCAGAAGGTCTCCGGATTATACTTTTTTCTCCTGCTACATTTTTCTATACATGTGTTATACCCTCCCCAAATTCTACTTTATGGAATTACACTAGATTTTTTGTTATAGTAGTAGTATAAGACATGAGGTGGATATGAATAAAGAGTGATGTTATAGAAATATACTTGAAGACATTATCGGGAAGAGTGATTAAAACCTCCTTGTCCAGGCCTTATGTTATCACAATTGTTGCGGCAGAAATTCATGTGACGATCCAGACCTAGGGCCTAGAAGTGACATGGTGAATGCGAACCCGAGATTCCCCAAACAAGCCTCGAAGTATCCAAATCCACATCATCGGTTCGGAAGCGCATTCAAACAGTAAACACATACTTGTAAGGGATGAGAAAGTAGGACTTACGCTATGGGGATATCGAAGGGGAGGGGATTGACATGGATTCACCTAGCACATAAAAACTAAGGGGCGGGTAAGTATGATTTATTCTATGGGGGCAATACGGGACTTAGTATATTCCACATCTCCACATCTCCACATAAAACACATATACATAACATAATTCCCATAATCAATCTGTGATAGCCATATCCAATAGGTAACCGAAGTCATAAGCTTACGAGTGTCTACAAGATTTCCAACAATGCCTCTAGTCATAAGATGAGATGGGGACCAAGACATGTCCTGGGCTCACCCTAAATTAAAGAGATAACAAGAAAACAACATAGGTAAAAAGAAGGTGGTTGTCCTTGGAAAATAGGACTCACCACAGTATCAACTTTCCCAATTCGAGCTACCCGTCGTGCGGTAGAAGATCGTAACACACAGTCTCCACACGGTAAAATCATGTAGGCATAGAGTATGCATTAGTACGTTTGAATGTACTAAGTATGCGGGCATACAATCCATCTGACTTAACAACCTGCATTTCAATGTTAGATGACAAGGGCACATAATATAGGAGGAATCATATATCCAAGGAAGAGTAGTATACATTATGCCAGGAAATTCATGATGCATGAAATACAATAATTCTTGAACATAGTAGGGAGGGACTATAACCGACAAATCAAATCCATGTGAGCTATTACATGAATTAGTCCAATAAAGACCGCCCATTGGTAGAAGAAGATAACTTGCCAAAGATAATTTACATCACGCCTTATGACCTCATCTTTTCGGTGGATAGTCACCTTTCTTAGGGCCAAGCCTTTTCCGAAGTATTTTCATTAACATTCCATATCATATCAATAAATGAAACCATTCCTTATGACCCGGTCATTTCGGTAATAGCTTCCATTCCTATGTTGGCACATAGTTCGAGGAAAGAGTGGACCCTTGGGGATAGACCTTACGCCCCCAATCCACCGGTGCTAAGTCAAGACATCCCACGAGAATGCTGATACATATATTTGCTTTTCAATAGAGATACAATAGTCATTTCAAATCCGTTCAATGCGCATTTGGGCTCAAAAGCCAAATCATGATTCAAAATCAAGATACTTATGCATAGGAATAGAACATGCTCATATCGGTATGGTGCAAGCACCCAAAATGCTCAAAGAGCCATAATCATTAATATATGTGTGATCACATTCTTTTCATAACCAATGCCTTATTAAAATCTCATCAAATTCATTTCATAAAACATAATTGGGATTATCCCACTTCATAATACTCATACAAACCAATGTTCATGAATACAAATGCCATGAGTGATGTGAGAATAGCACGGTCAATATAGATTCAAGCTAAAATCAACATTATAATATAAAAGTGAAGTAAATCCATAATTAAATCCACATTTAAATCATAATGTAAATCATCCATGCACAAATCACGCTTTAAAGGGGACATACATCTTCATAACTTCATAACCTGAATGTATGTCATCATAATTGGGCTGAAAATAACTTAAAATCATAAATAAAGTACAGCCCATATCAATTTAATTTAATAGAATCAAATAATGAAAACCCATATTTAAAGTAAGCTTAATTTCATGAAAATCAAAATTTAAAAGAGTTCAGGTCTTCTTGGTTGAAAGGGACCAAGACTCAATCCCACATACCTCGATTGAGAAGTTGAAACTGAGAAGAATTTAGTTTGAAGTTGAAACCCTAATTGAATTCTAGCTTGAGTCTTGTAGGAAAAGCTTGGAGTGAATTTTTAGGAGTTGAGTTCTAGAGCAAGGGTGTTTCTAATGAGAATGAATTAAAATGAAGTAGTATCAGCTGATTTAGGGGTCTAGGATAGGTAAAAAGGTAATGAAACACAATTAAAATAAACCATAATTACGTAAAAGCCTTTAATGAAATGGATGAAAATTGGGTCGTTATGGCCTCAATGGCACTGACACTGTCCGTGAGGCACTTCACCCACTGTGAACAGTGCCCATGAGACGACACTTAGTCAAGTTCTCGCAATGTTCGATACTTATAATTTTCAATGTGAAGGAGCTTCATACGGACGGTCACACAGCCCGTGTGGCATTACACGGGTCGTGTCAAGGTCAGTGAAATAATACGTAGAATAATCTTCCACGAAAAAGTTATGAGAAGGTTATTTCGTGCTTAAATAAATTTCACGTTTTCGAGCTATACAGTAGGCCACACGGCCCGTGACACTCCTCAAAGACCATGTGGGTTGCCGTGTTCCTATGCATAGCCTGAAACTCCCTGTCGAGTGCCCGTAATTAAAATTATTGCCAAGTAACCCTCCATTGGAGGCCACACAGTCTGTGTGACCTCACTGGCCATGTGGGCCTCCCATGGATTGACACTTGGTCAAATTTCTTTCAGCGCTATATTATGAGGTCCGACAAAATCGTTCGAAGATTTGGGTCCTTACATCATCTCCCCCTTGGGAACATTCGTCCCCGTATGTGAAACGATAATGCTTGGAAGCTTGACTTAGGACATGAAATATCCTAACACAAGGTATAATGTATTGTTTATCATTTAAAAATCATAAAGTCTTTAAAACCCATATAAAAATGTATTCAAATTATTGAAAACGTCATAAAAGTCATTTTCGTGCACATGTATGCATGTCATGCCATGAGACTCAAAAGTGAAAGAATTAGGACTAGTTAGAAGAAGAAGAACCTAGTACCCTAGGCTCGAGTAGATTGAAAAAGATGGGGGTATCGCTTCATCATGTCCAACTCCGCCTCCTATGTAGCACTCTCTATTTGTTGATTTCTCCAAAGTACTTTCACCGAAGCTATATCCTGGTTACGAATCCGCTTCACTTATCTATCCAAAATCTCTATCGGGACTTTCTAATAAAATAGGTTCTCCTCAACCTCGATTCCCTACAAAGGCACAATAGTGGTAGGATCACCGACTAACTTCCTCAACATAGACACATGGAAGACGGGGTGAATGAAACTCAAGTCCGGAGGCAACTCCAACCTATAGCCACATTTCCAGTACGCTCAATAATCTCACAAGGGCCAATATATCGGGGGCTTAGCTTGCCCTTCTTACCAAAACGTATCACACACTTCATAGGTGAAACCTTCACATACACCCAATCACTTATATGAAATTCAAGATCCCTCCTCCTAACATCCGAATAGGACTTTGGGCTGTCTTCAACCTCTCCCTAATCAACTTCACCTTCTCCATGGCCTCTAACACCAAATCTGGGCCCATCAGTGCCATTTCCCCCAACTCGAACCACCCCACGAGTGATCTACACCTTCTCTAATACAATGCTTCAAATGGTGCCATACCAATGCTAGCCTGAAAACTATTGTTGTAGGCAAACCCAATGAGGGGAAGGTGGTCATCCCAATTACCTTTGAACTCCAACACACACGCCCTCAACATGTCCTCCAAGGTTTTAGTCGTTCTATCGACTTGCCCATCGGTTTGAGGATGAAAAGTGGTGCTCAACTTAATCTTAGTTCCAAGTCCCCTTTGAATCGACCTCCAAAAGTGAGAAGTGAATTTGGTGCCACGATCCAATATGGTGGACCTAGGCATACCATGAAACCTCACCAAATCATAGATGTATCACCTTGCATAATCTTCGGTACCAAAAGTGATCTTGACCGGTAGAAAGTGAGCTGACTTTGTCATCTCATCAATTATAACCCAAATGTAGTCAAATTGTCTACGGGTCTGAGGTAGAACAACCACAAAGTCCACATTCACATCTTTCCACTTCCAAGTGGGAATCTATATGTCTTGAGCTAGACCATCGGGCCTTTGGTGCTCTACCTTCACTTGTTGACAACTTGGACATTTGGATATGAACTTGGCTATGTTTCTCTTCATACCTTACCACCAATACACCTCCTTCAAATCCCGATACATCTTAGTAGATCCTGAATGGATAGAGTGATGGAGAGTTGTGAGCTTCACACATGATCACCTTTCTAAGGCCATCCACATCCGAAACACATAATCGGTCTTCATACTGAAGTACACCATCTCCCCTTTAGGAGAACATTTCAATCTCCTTTTCGGCAACCAATTTCTTTAACTTAGCTATTGATGGATCCAAATCTTGCTTAGCCTTCACATCAACAACCACCGAAGATTCGGCACCATTTTGAATATGGATACCACCACCATCAGAGTTGTCCAACCTAAAACCCAACCTAGCCAACCGGTGAATGTCCTTTGCCAGCTCCCTCTTCTCCTCCCCAACATACACCATACTACCTATAGATAGCCTGCTCAGAGCATCGACTGCCACATTGGCCTTGCCAGGATAATATTGAAAACTCATGTCCAAGTCTTTTAGGAGCTCCAACCATCTCCTTTGCCTCAAGTTGAGATCCTTTTGAGTGAACACATACTGCAAATTCTTGTGATCAGTAAATACGTCAACATGAACTCCATACAAATAGTGCCTCCAAATCTTCAAGGCAAAAACCCCACCGCTAACTCAAGGTCATATGTCGGGTAATTACGCTCATACATTTTCAATTGCCTTGATGCATATGTTATTACCTTCCCATGTTGCATAAGTACACAACCCAACCTGATTCATGAGGCATCACAATACACTATAAACCCCTACAAGCCATTAGGTACAGTCAAGATAGGGGCCGATGTGAGCCAATCCTTCAAGGTATGAAGACTCTTTTCGCATTCGTCTGACCACATGAACCTATCCTTCTCTTGGGTCAATTTAGTGAATGGAGATGCAATAGACGAGAACCCTTCAATGAACCTCCTATAATAGCTATCCAATTTCAGAAAACTTCAAATGTCTAAAGGAGTTAATGGTCTAGGCCAATTCCTTACAACCTCGGTCTTCTTTGAATCAACATTAATATCATCACCGGACACCACATTGCTAAGAAAAGCTACTTCGCCCAACCAAAACTCACATTTGCTAAATTTGGCACATAACTTCTTCTCCCTCAAAGTTTGTAAAACTAACATTAAATGCTCCATATTCTCCTACTCAGTACGAGAATAAATGAGAATATAATTAATGAAGACAACCACAAAATTTTGGAGGAATAACTTGAACACCCGATTCATGAGATCCATGAACACGGGCGGAGCATTAGTCAAGCCAAATGACATCACCACAAACTCAAAGTGCCCATACCTTTTCAAAAAATCCATCTTAGGACTATCACACTCTCTAACCTTCAACTAATGATACCCATAACGGAGGTCAATCTTTGAGAAATGGGTAGCCCCTTGAAGTTGGTCGAACAAGTCATCGATCCTAGGCAACAGATACTTATTTTTAATGGTCACCTTGATCAATTGCCTATAATCGATGCACATCCAAAGAGATCCATCTTTCTTCCTTACAAACAACACCAGTGCACCCCACGGGGATATACTTTGCCTGATGAAGCCCTTCTCCAACAAGTCCTTCAACTGGTCCTTCAACTATTTCAACTCAGTCGAAGCCATACGGTAGGGAGGTATAGAGATAGGTTGAGTATCTAGGAGAAGATCGATGCCAAAGTCCCCTTTCCTTTCCGGAGGAATACCAGGAGAGTATTTGTGGAATAGATCCAAAAACTTATTCACTATCGGAACCAACTCAAGAGTAGGTGATTCATAATCCATATCCTTGACCCTCACAATATGATAAATGCACCCCTTGGAGATCATCTTTCGGGCCTTGAGGTATGAGATAAACCGACCCTTAATAGCGGAGTCACTACCCTTCCATTCAAGAATGGTCTCATCGGGAGGTTGGAACTTAACCTTTCGGGTTCTACAATCTATAGAGGCATATGATGCATGTAACGAATCCATTCCAAGAATCACGTTAAAATCAAACATCTCAAGTTCCATAAGGTTGCATGGAAAGACATTGTGCAACATAGAAACAAGACAACAACAATAGACCCTATGAGCAACCACAGATTCTCCCATGGGGGTATATATTGAGAAATGGTCCTTCAAAATTTCGGGACTCAAACAAAACTTAACAACCAACAGCGGAGTCACAAAAGACAAATTTTCACCCGGGTCAAGCAAAACATAAGTATCAAAATCAAAGACTTTTGACATACCAATCACGAAATCCTGAGTATCCTCAACCTCTTGACGGGCATAAAGTGCATAAAACCTGTTGTTCCTTGGGGAAACACCTTAGGGAGCTCTTTGTTTCTCTTGACCACCTTGAGACGCCTGACCTTAACCTTTCTGAGCATTCTTGGGACAACCAGCGACCTAATGATTCTTATCACCACATCAAAAGCATGCACCGTGACCGCACTGTCACACCCAGGATACCCCTGACCGCCACCAACCGGAGGAGGAACTCTAGCATTAACAACCCTAGCACCAAAACCTTTGCCCAGTTGGAAGCAACCAAAACCACCATCTTGAGAACCGGAGAATCCACCATCAAAACGAGCCCTCTTAGGATCATGTACTCTCCTCTCCTTGAGTTTCATCTCTTCGATCTGCTCAACATATACCATAGGTCTAGAAATATCCATATCCCATAAGAGCATAGCAGTACGACATTTTTTTGCAAGTGTGTCGGAGATACCCGAAATGAACTTGTGCGTCCTTGTACGAGGATCATCCACAAGTGTCAGTGCATACTTTGAGAGCTTAGTGAACTTGAGGGCATAGTCCCTCACACTCATACCTCCCTTCTTGAGGTTGATGGATTCAGTCATCTTAGATTCCCTAAGCTCAAGTGAGAAGAAATGATCCAGGAAGGCAAACTTGAACTCCTCCTAATTAAAAGCACCAGCACAAACCCTCTTCATAGATCACTGGGTGTACCACAACTGAATCACATCCTTCAACAGGTAAGCAGCTAATTCAGCCTTCTCCTCAGAAGTGACACCCATAACCTTCAGCACTTTGGTGGGTTCATCTAGGAACTCTTGAACATCTTCATCAACCTTAGACCCATAAAACTCAGGAGGATTCATTCAGGTGAAATCCCCTACTCTGGAAGCCGGAGATGGATCCCGTGGAAGGTTAGCTTGCCTAGCCTGAGTTGTCACCACCTAGGAAAGCATACCAAAGGCGATATGGAATTCACCATTGGAGATTGGTTCATCCATGGGCCTTTGAGGCTCTTGGTCTTCATTAGCCGGTGTTGGCCTTTGTATATGAGGTCTCCCTCGAAGCATAGTCTGAAACGGAGCAATGACACCATCAACATAGAGGAAAGTTGATTATACAACTATAGCACGACATAAAGCATGAAGAAGTGAGATAATTCCTAGAAAGTCTGCGTAGCCTCCCACTCATAGGTACGATGCACTTAACAACCATGAATAGGACTTTACTTGACGCGACATGTTGGACTTCGAGGAACATTGTAAACCAAAGGCTCTAATACCTTCTTTATCACGACTCGGACCTAGGGCCTAGAAGTGACACGGCGAATGGGAACCCGAGAGTCCCCAAATAAGCCTCCAAGTGTCCAAATTATCATCATCAGTTCGGAAGCACATTCAAACAGTAAACACATAGTTGGAAGGAATGGGAAAGTAGGACTCACGCTATGGGGATATCGAAGGGAAAGGGATGGAAATGGATTCACCTAGCACATAAGAACTAATGGGCGGGTATGTATGACTCATTCTATGGGGGCAATACAGGACTTAGGATATTCCACATCTGTCACGACTTGGGGTTGGGGCCTAAATGTGACACGGCGAATGGGGACCCGAAAGCCCCCAAACAAGCCTCAAAATTTAAGAATTTAAAGACAGGTATCAAAAGGGAAATTCTAAATCCAAAGGAAAAGTATATTTTATAGATGGATCAAAATGACAATGTCTTTACAAGACACCCAACACATGCCTCTAGGTAAGGGACGGGGGCCAGGATAAGTTCCGAGCTCACCCTCAGCAAAATAAATGTACATAAGTAATACAAGAAATAAAGCTTTCCCTCGAAAGACGGGGTTCACCAAAAAATAGCTTCAAGGGGACTATTCGACCTTCGGATGATACTCAAACTGCTCGGTCCCTGCATGGTAAAATCATGCATGCATAGAGTATACGTTAGTATGTTCGAATGTACTAAGTATGCGGGTATGCAATGCACGTGACTTACAAAACCTGCATAACCATGTTAGATGGCAAGGGCACATAATATACAAGAACATATAAGCAATAGGATTTGATATACAAGATGCCATGGGATGCGTGATGCGTGCAATGCGATAATGTTCCTATATATGTATATATATAATGGGGATGGACTATAACCGACAAACCAAATCCATGCGAGCTATTACATGAATTGGACCGATTGGGACCTCCCACCGATAGGGAGAAGATTACTTGCCAAGGGTAATCTACATCACACCTTACGAGACCCCATTTCGGTGGATGGTCACCTTCCTTATGGGACTCCCATTTCGGAAGGATTTACAAGAATTATATCAAGACATGTCGTATCCTAACCAAGTAGACGAATAATATCCGTCCCTATGCTGGCACATAGTTTAAGGAAAAGGGGAGGACCCCTAATCCATCGGTGCTAAGTCTTACACATCCCAGAAGAATACTCATATACGTATACATATACTTTAAAGAGAGTCAAGTGCAAGTTTCAAAACGTTCAAGGCACATTTAGGCTCAACGCCAAATTTCAAGGTCATATGCAAGATGCCAATGTAAGGAATATCTCATCTACAAGTACAAGATGGTGCAAGCACCCAAGATGCTCCATGAGCCAAGATACAAGATGGTGTAAACACCCAAGATGCTCCAAGAGCCATAATTTTAGACATACCGGTGATAACATTCTTGTCATATCCCATATCTTACCAAAAATCATATCACAATTCCGTATTACCAAGATTTCCATGCACCAAATTCATGAATATGATGCAAATGCAAATATGTAGGGATGGCATGGGTAATGTAGAACATATTCAAACATGGCAATATAAGGTAAGAACTAGAAAATCCATAATAAAAATTAGTAGAAAAAGTAGTATTATCACCCATGCATAAAACATCTTTAAAGGGACATGGATGTTCACATTTCATAATCCAAGTAGTTCATCATAAAAATTCTTAACTAATAATTCGGAAGATTAAATAGCACATGCATTGTTCAAGACATCAAGATAAAGTAGTAAAATCTCACATTTTAAGTAGATAAGTGTATAAAATAGGTTAAAAAGAACTTGGGTCTTTTTGGTTGAAGGGAACCAGGAATAAAACCCCACATACCTAGTAAAAGACAACACTTGAAGAGGAAATGGACTCAAATTGTGAACCTTAGCTTGATGAATCCTAGTGAGAAGGTGGGAGTCTTGAAGGAGTGAACTTTAGAGAGAGAGTGAGTGAGAATGGAAATGGGCTGAAAATGGTGAAGTCCTACTTATATAGGGAGCTTAGAAAGGGTGGGAAATGACAAAATTTTTGTTGGAATAAGCCAATATTTCAAAAATGCCATTAATGAAACGGACCAGAAATTGGTCTGTCTGAGGCATACGATCCAGTACACGGTCCGTGTAGTGTCACACAGACCATTTACTGTGTTGTGGTCCCAGACTTAAATGTTTCAAAGGCAAGATTCTTTGGACTAGGTATCATAACATGGACCGGTAAACGGACCACCTGGTGTAACACGGACCGTGATCCCATCCGTATATAGGTAACTCCCCACACCGAGGTTAGACGGAGGGCCATACGGACGGTCTAAAGTCACACGGGCCGTGACTTGGTCCGTGTGCAGGTGGTCCTATGCAATCCACCATACGGGAAGCCACATGGTCCATCCAAGATCACACGGACCGTGTGATGGCCCGTTCACCCTCAAATTTCCCCGGGTGCCACTTCATAGGAGGCCACATGGTCCATGTGCCTTCACATATGCCGTGTAGGCCCTTCCGTGAGGTGATGCCTGGCAGAATTTCTGAGCAGTTGACCTCGAAGTGACATCAAGGATCCGAGGTCTTTCATCATCATCTTCTTGGGAACATTCATCCTCGAATGTGCAAGAACAGGACTTGGAAATCTAGAGTTGAGGCAAGATACATTCGACACAAGACACAATGCACGACCCAACTCAAAATAACTAAATTTGTACCAAAGCGTTTGATGCCACAAGTCAAATTACTGTTCAAGACCCAAATTCATATCAAAATTGCATTCAACTCATTTGTAAAGAAAGGAATGTTCTTTAGTGTACACATATGCAATTGATAAGGAAAGTTCCTAGTACCTTAGGCTTGAGTAGATTGGAAAAGATGGGGGTATCGCTTCATCATGTCCAGCTCCGCCTCCCAAGTAGCACTCTCCACTAGTTGATTTCTGCAAAGTACCTTTACCGAAGCCACATCTTTGTTAATAAGTCGCTTTACTTGCCTATCCAAGATTTCCACCAGCAACTCCTCATAAGTCAAGTTTTCCTCAACCTCCATTCCCTCCAAAGGCATAATGGAGCTAGGATCACCAACGAACTTTCTAAACATAGATACATGGAAGACCGGATGAATGGAACTCGAATCCGAGGGTAACTCCAACTTGTAAGCCACATCTCAAATCCGCTCAACAATTAAATAAGGGCCAACATACCGGGGGCTCAACTTGCCCTTCTTGCCGAAATGCATAACGCCTTTCATAGGAGAGACTTTCACATAAACCCAATCCCTGACATGAAATTCGAGGTCCCTTCTCCTACTATCCGCGTAGGACTTTTGGCGACTTTGGGCCGCTTTCAGTCTCTCCCTAATCACTTTTACCTTCTCCATAGCATCCAACCCCAAATCCGAGCCAACCAAGGCCATTTCACCCACTTCAAACCACCCCACCGGGGATCTACACCTTCTCCCATACAAGGCTTCAAACGGTGCCATGCCAATGCTAGCATAAAAGCTATTATTATAAGCAAACTCAATGAGCGGAAGATGATCATCCCAATTCCCCTTAAACTCCAACACACATGCTCTCAACATATCTTCCAAGGTTTGAATAGTTCTCTCCACTTGGCCATCGGTTTGAGGGTGAAAAGCGGAACTTAACTTAATTTTGATCCCAAGGCCCTTCATAAAAGATTCCCAGAAGTGGGAAGTGAATTGGGTACCTTGATCCGATATGATGGAGCTAGGAACACCATGGAACCTCACCAACTCTTGGATATACAACCTCGCATAGTCCTCGGCATTGAAAGTAGTCTTGACCGATTGGAAATGAGCTGATTTCGTCATTTGATCCACAATAACCCAAATGGAGTCGAATTGCCTTCGGGTCCGAGGCAATCCCACCACAAAGTCCATGTTCACATCCTCCCACTTCCACGTGGGAATTTCAATGTCTTGGGCCAAACCACTAGGCCTTTGGTGTTCAACCTTTACCTGCTAACAACTCGGGCATTCAGAATTGAACTTGGCAATATCCCTCTTCATACCATGCCACCAATTAACCTCTCTCAGATCCCGGTACATCTTGGTAGACCCCGGGTTAATAGAGTAGTGAGAGTTGTGAGCCTCACTCATAATCACCTTCCTAAGGTCATCCATGTCGGGAACACAAAGCCGGTTTTGGTACCGAAGTACACCATCTCCCCCTTGGGAGAAAGCCTCAATCTCTTTTGCAGCAACCAACTTCTTAAACTCACATAACGACAGATCTAGATCTTCTTTAGCTTTCACTTCATTCACCACAGAAGATTCTGACCCATTCTGAACCCGAATACCACCCGTGCTAGAATCAGTCAACCTGCCGACCCCTTTTTCTTATTTTCAGCATGCGCCACACTCCCCATAGACAACCTGTTAAGAGTGTCGGCTACGACATTGGCCTTGCCCGGATGATACTACACAGTCATGTCGTCATCTTTTACAAATTCTAACCACCTCCTTTGCCTGAGATTAAGATCTCTCTGGGTGAAAACATATTGTAAACTCTTATGATCGGTGAATACATCAACATGGACCCCTTACAAATAATGCCTCCAAATTTTTCAAAGCAAACACCACCGCTGCTAATTCAAGGTCATGTGTGGGATAGTTTCGTTCATGCACCTTCAACTTTCTTGATGCATACGCTATCACCTTACCATTCTGCATAAGCACACAACCCAATCCGATTCGCGAGGCATCACAATATACTACGAACCCTTCTGAACCATTTCTCAAGGTCAAGACGAGAGCTGATGTAAGCCGATCTTTCAAGGTTTAGAAACTTCTCTCGCATTCATACGACCATATAAACTTAGCCTGCTTCTGGGTCAACTTGGTCTATGGCGAGGCAATAGATGAAAAGCCTTCCACGAACCTTCTGTAGTACCCGGCCAAACCAAGAAAAATGCGTATATCCGAAGGAGTCAATGGTCTAAGCCAATTTTTCACAGCCACTGTTTTCCTCGGATCCACCTTCATACAATCCCCGGACACCACATGCCCGAGGAAAGCCACTTCGCGCAACCAGAACTCACACTTGCTAAATTTGGCATACAATTTCTTTTCCGTCAGAGTTTGGAGGGCCATCCTCAAATGATTCCCGTGCTCTTGTTCACTTCGGGAGTAAACAAGGATATCGTCAATAAATACTACCACTAAGCTGTCCAGGAAAGGTTTGAACACTCTGTTCATCAAATCCATAAATGCGGCCGAAGCGTTAGTTAGACCAAACGACATCACCACAAATTTGAAATGCCCATACCTTGTCTGAAAAGCTGTTTTGGGGATATTACACTCTCTAACCTTCAACTGATGGTATCCAGAACGGAGATCAATTTTTGAGAAGTGAGTGGCACCTTGTAGCTGCTCAAACAAATTACCAATCCATGACAACGAGTACTTGTTCTTAACGGTCGCCTTATTCAACTACCTGTAATCAATACACATACGGAGAGACCTGTCCTTCTTCCTTACAAACAACACAGGAGCACCCCACGGTGATGTACTAGGCCGAATGAAACTGTTCTCTAATAGGTCCTTCAGCCGCTCCTTTAACTCTTTCAATTCTACAGGGGCCATCCGGTACAGAGGGATAGATATAGGCTGAGTATCTGGAAGAAGATCTATGCCGAAGTCTATCTCTCTATCCGAAGGAATGCCCAGTAAGTCCTCGCCGAACACATCCGAAAATTCATTTACCACAGGGACTGACTCGAGAGTAGGCACCTTAGAATTTGCATCCTTGACCCTCGCCATATGATAGATTCACCCTTTAGAAATTATTTTCCGCGCCCTGAGGTAGGAAATAAACCTACCTTTAACAGGGGAATCACTACCCTTCCATTCAAGAACTGGCTCACCGGGAGGTTGGAACTGGACTTTTGGGGTTCTACAATCTATGGAGGCATAAGATGCATGCAGCCGATCCATTCCAAGAATCACATCAAAATCAAACATTTCAAGTTCCACAAGATCACATGGAAAGATTTTATGCAACACAGCAACAGAGCACTCGTGATAGACTCTATGAGCAACAATAGATTCACCAACAGGGGTGTAGACTGAGAAACACTCTCTTAAAATCTGGTGTTTCAAACCGAATTTAACAGACACCAGCGGAGTCACAAAACACAAGTTTGCACCTGGGTCAAGCAAAACATAAGCATCAAAATCAAAAACTTTTAACATACCAGTTACAACATCTGGAGCCTCCTCAAAATCCTAGAGAGCATGGAGTGCATAGAACCTGTTGTTTCTAGGGGCAACACCTGCAGGACCTCTCTGCTGAGCCTGCTTGCCTTGGGCTACCTGACCTCGGCCTCCGCGCACATTTCTAGGGCAATCAATAACCTTGTGGTCCTTACTTCCACATCCGAAGCAAAGCCCCGAATCCCTTTGGCAGGCACCTGTGTGGGGCTTCCCACACTTGTCACACAAGATATATCTGGGACTGCCACCCATCGGTACCCCTAGAGGGGCTGCCCGAGCATTAGCTACCCCAGCTCCCGAACCTTGGCCCTACTGGAAGCGACTAAACCCAACATTCCTAGCACCGGAGAACCTACCATTAAAGCGGGCTCTCTTAGGATCGTGTGCACTTTTCTCCTTGAGTTTTTCCCCTTCAATCTGCTCAGCATACACCCCGAGTCTAGCAGTATCCTTGTCCCCAATCAGCATAGTAGTTCGACATTCCTTCACCAATGAGTCAGAAATACCCGAAACAAATTTGTGCATCCGTGCACGGGGATCAGCAACCAAGGACCGTGCATATTTGGATAGCTTGGTAAATTTGAGTGCATAATCCCTCACTCTCATACTCCCCTGCTTGAGATTAATAAACTCGGTCATTTTGGCCTCCCTCAGCTCAAGTGGAAAGAAGCGGTCAAGGAAGGCAGATTTGAACTCTCCTAATTTAACATTACCATCACAAACCCGTTCCATAGCCCACTGTGTATACCATACCTGAGCTACATCCTTCAACTGGTAAGCAGCCAACCCAACTTTTTCCTCAGAAGAGATGCCCATAATGTTCCATATTTTTGAAAATTCATCAATGAACTCCCGAGCATCCTTATCAACCCTTGACCCGTAGAACTCCGGAGGATTCATCCGGGTGAAATCCCTTACAATGGAAGTGGGTGTAGGGTCCCGTGGCAGATTGGCTTGCCTAGCCTGAGCCGTCACCACCTGTGCAAGCATGGCGAAAGCAATATGAAATTCACCATTTGAAATAGGCTCCTCCATAGGCTCGTGAGGGGCCTGATCTTTGGCAGCCGGAGCCGGCCTAGGTAGTGGAGGTCTTCCTCGAGGCATTTACTAAAAAGGGATTAACGATACCAATAAGTAGAGAGATTCATAAACTAACCATAGCACGATACAAGACACAAGGAATGGAGGAATTTCCTAAGACATTTTCATAGCCTCCCACTTATAGGTATGGTGCACTTCACACCCATGAATAGGACTCTACTCAACGCGGTACGTTGGGCTTCGAGGACTATTAAAACCTAAGGCTCTGATACCACCTTTTGTCACAACCCGGGGTCGGGGCCTAAATGTGACACGGCGAATGGGGACCCGAAAGCCCCCAAATAAGCGTCAAAATTTCAGAATTTAAAGACAAGTATCCAAAGGGAAATTCTAAATCCAAAGGAAAAGCATATTTTATAGATGGATCAAAATGACAAAGTCTTTAAATGACACCCAACACATGCCTCTATGTAAGGGACGGGGGCCAAGACAAGTTTCGGGCTCACCCTCAGCAAAATAAATGTACATAAGGAACACAAGGAATAAAGCTTACCCTCGTAAGATGGGGCTCACCACAAAATAGCTTCAAGGGGTCTATTCGACCTGCGCATGATACTCAAACTGCGTGGTCCCTACAAGGTAAAATCATGCAGGCATAGAGTATGCATTAGTACGTTCGAATGTACTAAGTATGCGGGTATGCAATGCACGTGACTTACTGAACCTGCATAACCATGTTAGATGGCAAGGGCACATAATATACAAGAACATACAAGCAATAGGATTTGATATACAAGATGCCATGGGATGCATGATGCGTGCAATGCAATAATGTTCCTTTATATGTATATATATAACGGGGATGTACTATAACCGACAAACCAAATCCATTCGAGCTATTACATGAAGTGGACCGATTGGGACCTCCCACCAGTAGTGAGAAGATGACTTGCCAAGGGTAACCTACATCACACCTTACGGGACCCCCATTTCGGTGGGTGGTCACCTTTCTTACGGGACCCCCATTTCAGAAGGATTTACAAGAATCATATCAAGACATGTTGTATCATAACCAAGTAGATGAATAATATCCGTCCCTATGCTGGCACATAGTTCAAGGAAAAGGGGAGGACCCCTAATCCATCGGTGCTAAGTCTTACACATCCCACAAGAATACTCATATACGTATACATATGCTTTCAAGAGAGTCAAGTGCAAGTTTCAAAATATTCAAGGCACATTTAGGCTCAACGCGAAATTTCAAGGTCATATACAAGATGCTAATGTAAGGAATAGCTCATCTACAAGTACAAGATGGTGCAAGCACCCAAGATGCTCCAAGAGCCAAGATACAAGATGTTGTAAACACCCAAGATGCTCCAAGAGCCATAATTTTAGACATATCGGTGTTCACCTTCTTGTCATATCCCATGTCTTACCAAAAATCATATCACAATTTCGTATTACCAAGATTCCCATGCACCAAATTCATGAATGTGATGCAAATGCAAACATGTAGTGATGGCATGGGTTATGTAGAGCATATTCAAACTAGCAATATAAGGTAAGAACTAGAAAATCCATAATAAAAATTTGTAGAAAAATCAGTATTATCACCCATGCATAAAACATCTTTAAAGGGACATGCATGTTCAAATTTCATAATCCAAGTAGTTCAACATAAAAATTCTTAACATAACTCACATTTCGGAAGATTAAATAGCACATGCATTGCTTAAAACATCAAGATAAAGTAGTAAAATCTCACATTTTAAGTAGATAAGTGTATAAAATAGTTTGAGAAGAACTTGGGTCTTCTTGGTTGAAAGGAACTAAGAATTAAACCCCATATACCTGGTAGAAGACAACACTTGAAGAGGAAATGGACTCAAATTGTGAACCTTAGCTTGATGAATCCTAGTGAGAAGGTGTGAGTCTCGAAGGAGTGAACTTTAGAGAGAGAGCGAGTGAGAGTGGAAATGGGATGAAAATGATGAAATTCCACTTATATAGGTAGCTTAGAAAGGGTGGGAAATGACAAAAGTTTCGTTGGAATAAGCCAATATTTCAAAAATGCCATTAATGAAACTGACCAGAAATTGGTCCGTCTGAGGCATACTGTCCAGTTTACGGTCCGTGTAGTGTCACACAGACCGTTTACTGTGCCGTTGTCCCAGACTTAAATTTTTCAGAGGCAAGATTCTTCGGACTACTTATCACAACACGAACTGGTAAACGGACCACCTGGGGTCACACAGACCGTGACCCCATCTGTATATAGGTAACTCTGCACACCGAGGTTAGACAGAGGGCCACACGGACCGTCTAAAGTCACACGAGCCGTGACTTGGTCCCTGTAGAGGTGGCCCTATGCAGTCCACCATACAGGAGGCCACACTGTCCATCCAAGGTCACACGGACCGTGTGATGGCCCATTCACCCTCCAATTTCCTCGGGTGCCACTTCACGGGAGGCCACACGGTCCGTGTGCCTTCACACGGGTCGTGTAGGCCCTTCCGTGACGTGATGCCTGGTTCTGAGCAGTTGACCTCGAAGTGATGTCAAGGATCCGGGGTCTTTCAACATCTTCACATCAAACACATATACATAACACAATTCCCATAATCAATTTGTTATAGCCATATTCAATAGGTAACCGAAGTCATAAGCTTAAATTTCAACACAAATGTATAGAGTCTATGAGTGTCTACAAGATGTCAAACAATACCTCCAGTCATAAGATGGGATGGGAACCAAGACATGTCCCGGGGTCACCCTCAATTAAAGAGATAACTAGAAAACAACATAGGTAGAAGGAAGATGGTTTGTCCTTGGAAAATAGGACTCACCACAATATCAACTCTCCGAATTTGAGCTACCCGTCGAGCGGTGGATAATCGTAACACACAGTCCCTACAATGTAAAATCATATAGAGTATGCGTTAGTACGTTTGAATGTACAAAATATGCGGTCATGTAATGCATATGACTTAACAACCTGCATTTCAATGCTAGATGACAAGGGCGCATAATATAGGAGGAATCACATATCCAAGGAAGAGTAGTATATAATATGCCATGCAATTCATAATACATGAAATGCAATAATGCTCATATATAGTACGGATGGATTAAAATTGACACTTCAAACTCATGTGAGCTATTTGATGAATCAGTCTGGTAAAGACCTACCATCGATAGGAGAAGATTACTCGCAAAAGGTAATCTACATCACACCTTATGACCTCATCTTTTCGGTGGATGGTCACCTTCCTTATGACCACGCCTTTTTAGAAGGTTTTTCATTAATATTCCATATCATATCATATCATATCATCAATAGATGAAACCATTCCTTACGACCCACTCTTTGCGGTAATAGCTTTTATTCCTATGATGGCACATAGTTCTAGAAAAGGGAGAGGACCCTTGGGGATAGCCCTTATGCCCCCAATCCATCGGCACTAAGTCAAGACATTCCACGAGAATACTTATATATATACCTACTTTCCAAAAGAGATTCAATAGTCGTTTCTAATCCATTCAATGCTCATTTAGGCTCAAAAGCCAATTCATAATCATGATACTTATGCATATGAATATCTCATGCTCATATTGATATGGTGCAAGCACTCAAAATGCTCAAAGAGCCATAATCATTGACATATATGTGATCACATTCTTGTCATAACCAATGCCTTATCAAAATCATATCAAACTGATTTATAAAATATAATTAGGCTTAACCCACCTCATAATTTTCATACAAACAAATGTTCATGAATGCACATGCCATGAGTGACGTGAGAATAGCATGAGTAATATAGATTCAAGCTAAAATTAACATTATAATATGAAATTGAAGTAAATCTATGATTAAATCCACATTTAAATCATAATATAAATCACTCATGCACAAATCAAGCTTTAAAGGGGACATGGGTCTTCATAACTTCATAACCTCAATTTAATAAGGCTTAAAATAAGGCTTAAAATTGAGTTGATCATAATAAGGCTTAAAATGACTTAAAATCATAAATAAAGTACAATTCATACATCAGTTCAATTTAATAGAATCAAATAATTAAAACCCACATTTAAAGTAAGCTTAATTTCATGAAAATCAATTTAAAAGAGTTTGGGTCTTTTTGGTTTGAAGGGACCAAGAATCAATCCCACATACCTTGATTGAGAAGTTGAAACTAAGAAGAATTTAGCTTGAAGATGAAACCCTATTTGAATCCTAGCTTGAGTCTTGGAGGAAAAGCTTAGAGAGAATTGTTTGGAGTTGAGTTCTAGAGCAAGGGTGCTTCTAATGAGAATGAACTAAAATGGAATAGTATCAACTGATTTAGTGGTCTAGGATAGGTAAAAAGGCCATAAAATACAATTAAAATAAATCATAATTACGTAAAAGACATTAATGAAACGGATGAAAATTGGATTGTTATGGCCTCACTGGCACTGACACGGTCCGTGAGGCACTTTCATGGGCCATGAATAGTTCCCGTGAAACGACACTTAGGCAAGTTCTCGCAATGTTTAACACTTAGAATTTTCAGCGCATAGGAGCTTCACACGGGCGGCCACACGGCCTGTGTGACATTACACGAGTCATGTCAAGGTCTGTGAAATAATACTTAGAAAAAACTTTGCACGAAGAAGTTACTAGACGATTATTTCGTACTTAGAAAAATTTTGCACCGCGAGCTATACGGTAGGCTATACAGCCCGTGACACACCACATGAACTGTGTGGATGGCCGTGTGCCCATACTTAGCCTAAAACTCCCTGTTGGGTTCCTGTAATCGAAATTATGGCCAAATAACCCTCCACTAGAAGCCACACGGTCTGTGTGATCTCACACTGGCCATTTGGGTCTCCTATGGAGTGACACTTGGTCAAATTTTCTTTCGGGGTGACATTATGAGGTCCGGTAATGTCGTTCAAAATTCAGGTCCTTACAAGTGAAGAGAATTATATGATAACCTAGTGAATGAAGGGAGGATCAATTTATAGAGGTCCAGACTTTATCTTGAACGTCTTCCTAATAACCAATCTTACATGCGAGATTTCTTTTTCATTAGACATTAATTGTAGACTTTACATTAATAGGATCACACTTAAAATAATAAATTTCTATCATTTATTATAGAACACATATTTTTCATTCAATCTCTATATTGGTATAGGCTTATTACTGAATTAAAATATTATAAATAACATCAATAAATAATATTACAAAAAGAATATTTCTATTCAGTAACTAAGCCTATATTGAAATTGAAATTGAATGTTAGGATTTATGTGTTTATAATAAATGTTGACATTTATTATTTTGTATTGGACTTACTTAATGTAAAGGCTAAAGCTAATGTATAATGAAAAGTAAATGTCGTATATTTGAATTGTTACTTGATGGAAGTTCAAGATTAAGTTTGAAACTCTATAAACTAATCTTTCCTTCCTTTCACCGCCAACAATTGCGGTAATATAAAGTTAGGTAAAGAGGTTGAAAATAATCTTCAACTTAGCTTCCGCTTTCTCCGCGGCAATGTCTTCAGGTATATAACTATAACATCTTAGCATCTTGATGTTCATTAAGTTTATATTTACCATAAATTCTTAAGAATAAAATATTATTTGAAACAAGTTTAGTAATATTTTTATATAAAATAAATAATTAAACATATATGAATATAATGTAGGGTTACTATTATCTTGTTTCACATCACTATCATTTTTACTAGGATGTATAAAGTCTTTAATAAGATTCTTTAAATTTGTCAAATATGAAGGCTTAAATGTTCATGAAACTTTAATTTAAATAAAAAAGACTATAAAAAAATTGGAGATCCTACCTTATATGTATAAGTAGTAATAAGAAAATATATTATTTTTGAAAATTGTGATTCTGTTCTATCTCATAATTAATAATAGATCACACTTCACTATATAAAATTTTGTTTTCTCTTTTAATGTGAATTAAATAATGTTGTGAAGATGGTTCAACATTATTAAATAACTCAATTCATTTTCATGATGAAAAAATGTTGAAAAACAAGGATATAGCTTTAAGGTTTAAATCTTTTTAATGGTTCTAAATTTCTCTAAGAAATGACTAAAATAACTTATTCATAAGCTTAAGCATTTAGAAATTACATATTACTTCAAGGATAATGAAAGTATAGATCAATTCTCTACACACTCATAAAATAAGTCCTACATTATGCTAAAACATACGCATCCTTCAAATACATGACTTTTCGATAGCACTTTTTTATTTCAACCATTTAACTATATGGTTAGCATCTCCATCTATTATTTCATTCTCTTGAAATGAGCCTACATGTATAGATTTTGCATTTTGACACCACAATCATATCTACCTCTTTTCATGCTATTATTTAGATTTACTTCTACTTATCATAAAAGTCTCTCTCCTTAAACATTTCTTCATAGTTCAAAGTTTTGGTTATCACCCTCTCTGTTTTTGTCAGTTAAAAAAATATGGCTATCATCTTGGTTATTGTTAGTTAACTCAAGGTGAAATAATTAGGAACTTGTTTCTCCCGTTTGCAATAAACTTTTATCAATCTTCATAGCAATTATATTGTTTCAATTTAAGATCAACCGGATATAAACCAAACTAGTTAATTGTCACTTAGGTTGGATTCATCAATCTTCATGGAAAGAATATAGTGTTCGATAGCTAAAAGGAGTTATGATCTATGTTTCTTGGAATTTTTGGGACTCAATGATCTATCTTTAAGCTTCGTGCACAGCAAGTTAGAAATTAAAAATACACTGTATTGAATGAGTACAAATGGATTAGGCAGAATTGTTAACATGGTGTTGTAGGGGGTACAAAATTATTGAATGGAAGCAGATATGAGACCCCCACGAAATGGTTACCCCATAATACATGAAGCTAACTAAATATTCAAATCTGAAATATCAGCTATATTATATTATCTATTGTCACATTCTGTAAAAAAAAATCTCATTATCTCAATGACTTTGAAATGATAACACCCAATGAGTCATCTTTGTAATGGCATAAAGAGAAGAAGCTTAAATTCACTCCATCATAATAAAAAAGGGACAAATGCATAGGTGCATGGGACAGTTCATGAACAAGACAAGGCCTGCAAAGCTAGAAAAGAATAGACAACCCAAAGGGTAAGGCACTAAATCGAACCACTGCTTAATCCAACCTTACAGATGATTCAAGACCCAAACATGACCAAATCATCACAAGCAGAACATTCAAGTTGAACGTCATGGAAAACTTCAATAGACCCCATATTCACTGTAGCCTACATGTAAACTGCACGGGGTCTAAACCACAACCTACTTAGTAAAGGATATTACAACTCTGGTGTTTATGTTCAAGCTCTGAAGGTCCTGAACCAAATTGTTGGAGAAGGGTCAGCTCATGTCCAACACTAAAGTGTAATCAAATAGTGAGAGGGTCCGAAAATGGAGTTGTATAGTACTGGACAAAGTTCTAATCCTGTATCGGTGATTCCACACTTGGAAACATCATGTTCAGTAAGTATCCAAAAAGTTGTGAATGTCACCAGTGCACCTACAATAGCAATAATAGCATTGGTAAGTCCAGGATAGTTGTGAATGGATAAAGAGTTCAGATGAGGCAAGTTCCTCGCAATGTCCTACAAAGACTTGTTAATAATTGTTAGGCATAGGAGAAGATCAGGCTTTTCTAACAGATGACACCTATTAGAAATCTCAGATAATCCTTTATCATTAACAAAAGACACATTCCACAAGGAAAGATCTTTGAGATTACGGAAACCTCGAACAATAGCCTAGAGACAAGAATTAGTCTCACCAAACTGATGGTTATTTCACCGAATAGATAGCTTAGCTCCTCCACGATTTGCAGTTCAAACAATAATAGCAACAAGTTTGATATCTATGGCTTTCCTACCAAGAAGGCTACTGATAAGATATCCCTGACCATCTACCCCATTAGGCTCGGAGGCAAATGTATCATCACTGGGGATGTTGATTAAAAGGGTAAGCCATCGCTTGAAAACACAAGCACACACACTTCTCTTTTGGTCATTAGGAAGACGTTTCTGATACAGACATTCATTTGGAAGGAATTCAATGGAAGGTTGCTTCTTTTGCTCAAAAGAAGCAGGGACCCAAGTCCTCTTCAAAGAAGTAAAATATACACCCCTATTTTCCCCAGTTGAGAACAAGAGAGAGGATTGCTTTGGACTTCCTAGAAATTAGAAGATTAAAAACATCAGACAAAGACTAGAACAGAAAATAAATAATTTCTTAGGAATATACATGATATACCCTAGACAAATTTTCCCTCAATAAATATGTTCGACGTGGACCTCATGTTCAATACATACAAACAAATTTAGTTAGTTGTAGAGAAATACACAAATATTAGCTTTGTTTACAGCCTCTATCTAAATGATGAAAGTTTTCTTCATAATCAATCAAATCTTGCAGTTTATAAGAGATCTAAGAATAAAACTTAAGAACCCCACAAGTTCAAAAGAGAAAGAAAAACAAAACTTAATATAAAGTTACAAGCTTTTAGCGACAACATGAAAGAATCAAGAACAAAATCAATCCTCTCTACTTACAAATGGCTATATGTGAACCTTCCAAGATAGAAACAAATCGTCGAACTAGAAACACTTTTTAACAAACCTTGTTGTAAGAGTCTAATTACCCAAATTATAATTTCTTCCTCATTTTTCCTAACCCTAAACCCTAGCCATAATGTAATGCCCGGTGAAATTATCAAAATACCTCTAGAGAGAAGGTATATGTGTAATGCATCTTCCAATGCTCGTATGAAAGTTTTGAGGCCAAATTTGTGATCATCACGAAAAATTAAGTCGGAAAATGGTCTCGGTCCATTTTTAGAGCGACCTGATCAAAAGATAATTTTTCAATCCGAAGCGCAAAATATTGTTCGTGCGCGACAGGAGCGCGTCGCACCTCCATTGCAGACCAGAACATATATTTTTTTCAAGAATATTCGAAGGGATTGAGAAAACTTATTCAGAAACGTTTTCTAAAAATACATAGAGCGCGACCAGTCGGCATCGCGGACTGGGCTTTTTTTAGCTGAAAAATTCCTAATTATCACGAGGGGCATTCTAGTCGATTCCCAACCTCTCCTAAACTCTATAAACGACCTAATAAGTTTGTGTTGACATAAAAAGGGTCTAAAACCCCTATTCTAAGTCCTATTTCATATTCTAACAATGCTAGGGCTTGAGGAAAGAGGAGAAAAGCTTAAGTTTGAGAGATTTGAGAAGAAATCCTTGACGTGACTGATTGATAGCTTCATACCAAGTATGTAAGGCTAAACTAAAAGCATGGGGTTGTTCCCTCATGATCCCTATAGATGGTCATAGATTAGTTGATGGTTCAAGAGTCTACATGCATGAATCCTTGATGGGTTTTCTTGAAAATATATTTGAAATTACATGATTTTTCTATGTTGATGAGCATTAAACTATTTGTTTTCTTGAATCGAACATTTTCATGAGAATTTGCACAACCATACATGACTAATTTGAAAAGCATCCATAATGAACTTGAGAATTGAGTCTAGAGCTTTGAGTTGAGATTGTGATTGTTGATTGTGATGAGAGAATGACGATGATTTGATAAAATTTATTTCCTTACGAGTCTCTATAAATGAACTATGTCGATGTGTCTATTCTATCTATTCTTAATGATTGTTCTAATCTTGAGCCATTGATGAGATTGATTGATGAGAGGGTTCGAGTCCCTATGAGCTTGATTGATGAAAAGGTTCGAGTCCCTATGAGAGTGATTGATGAATGTGTTAGAGTCCCTATGAGTTGAATAATGACAGGTTCGAGTACCTATCATAGACCGATCGATGTCGAGATTCGAGTCCCTATGAGATTGGTTTAGATGAAGGTTTTATGAGCATTGAGTCATGGGAGGGGTATCAAGCACTCAAAGAGTGAGAGTTAGTCTGACTTGAACTTGTCAAACGAGGTCACCAAACATAGTTGAGGCATCGAACCATCGCATATATTATGGTTCCCTCGGGAATAATAGTCCCTAAAAGCAATAGCGGACCTGCTGAGTACTGAATCCATATTGGGTGAGCTGATATGGTTTCTATCGTTCCCTACCTAGCACTTTTGGAATGGCTGTGGCAACATCAGCAAGATTGTTTTACATTCACTAGCTCATAAGTGATTACTGTCGGATAAGAGAAACTCCCATAAATTTTCTACCTTGAGCACTCTGAGTTGAGATGCGATGAGATGAGAGGAGAGGAGGTGAGCTCCTATGAGATGTGGCTGAGATGATTGATAAGTTGAGTTGTTGACGGGTCACTTGTCTACTCTTTATTCTTGCATGGATAGACATTTGACGATTTGATGTGACTTGATGTTTGTTTTTTAGTTGATGTTATTTCCATATTATTCTACCTATTTTTGTTTCACTTAGCTAATTTACATACCATTACATTCCAAGTGCTGATGTCCCTATTCGACTACATCGTTATATGATGCAGAGACAGGTACTAGAGATCGTCAATAGGCGCTCCATGGAAGATCCAATATTCGCAGCTAATTGGTGAGCCTCCCCTATTCCGAGGGATCTACTACTTTTATTTCATCATACTTTAGAGTAAGATTTGACTATTTCTTTTACTTTGATTTGGGTTGCCATGGGTCTGTCATTGGCACCACATGAGTAGTAATAGAGGCTTCATAGATAATGGTTGAACATTGATGTTGATATTGTGAACTAGTTTCTTCCTACTAACCTGTATTATTATCTATATACTTTGAGACTTCAGATGAGATGTTCCCATTAATTAGTTGTAAATTCCACTATTCAGTAGAGTTATATGATTGAATGAATGTGATGAGGCTATGTGGTTCACTTGGGTACTAGTAATAGTCTCTAGGTCCTGACCACGCCAAGGGTACCCTCTTGGGGCGTGACAAACTTTGTATTAGAGCACAGAGTTCAACTGTCTTAGGGAATCTATGAAGCCGTGTCTAGTAGAGTCTTATTTATAAGTATGTTAGCGACCACATTTCATAAAAAGAAGGCTATATGACAATAGGAATTGTTACTCTTTTCTTCTCATTCCAATTTGTGCGATAGAGTTAAGCTCTATGAAAACTCTCTTTTAATTCATGCTCTACGCGTGCAGAATTGATATCATGCCTCCTAGAAGAATTTTCAAAAGAAGGGGATGTCCTGCCAGGCATGATGTTAACCCATCTGAGCCTTAGGTACATGACGAGCCTCCGAACCAAGCTGTCCCTGTTGAGCAGCCCTCTCAACATGTGGTCTCTAATGCTAAGCTACGCTAGGCTATTCAAGCACTATCCTAGGTTGTCGCAACACCTGCCGCAAGACAAGGAGCAGGTAGACTAGATGCTCATGACTCATCTAGTGTTCAGGAAATTTTTAGGATTAATCCGCCTAAGTTCATGGGGTCTGCATCCACTGAAGATCCTGAGAACTATGTGGAGGAACTTGAGAAGGTGTTCCAAGTGATGCATATGGCTAATGTTGATAGGGTTGAACTAGTTGGTTACCAACTCAAGAGTGTGGCTAGGTTGTGGTTAGACCAATGGATAAAAACTAGAAGGGATGATGCTTTATGTTTGACTTGGGTAGTGTTCGAGGAAGCCTTCTTGGGACGCTTCTTCCGAAGAGAGAAAAGAGAAGCTAAGGTGAGAGAGTTCTGCTCAAATAAGGCTTTATGACTGTGCAAGAGTATGGGTTGAAGTTCACATCACAATCTTGCTATGCTCCCGACATGGTTGCTGACATGAGGGGAATGATGGGAATGTATGTTGATGGGTTGAATAGAGGACCCAAAAAAGATGGTAGGGGAGAAATACTTGTGAGTGGTATGGACATTGGGCAACTAATGACATTTGTCCAACAAGCTGATATGGAGAGACAACATGACAAGGAAGAGTTCAAGCGTAAGAAAGCTAAGAAATCCAGCCATGAGGTTAGAAGGAAAGGCAATGGCAACAGATTTCCAGCACCATCATCTGCTAGTGCACTTGTTCCTAAAGACATGTATAATCAGAAATTTCACAATGTGGGAAATCATGGACTTCAGTCCTAAGTTAATGTTGCTCGAGGTTCGCAATGTAAGCCACCCAGTGATAAGTGTGGTAAAATGCACTTGGGGAGATGTCGTGATGGGAATGATGTGTGCTACAAATGTGGCTAAGCGGGTCACTACCAAAGAGATTGTCCAAAGCGTGCTGACCAGGCTCAGTCTACTACTCTATCCCCACCAATTTGAGGAAACCTGAGGGGCACCACAAGCGGAACAACAAACCACTTGTATGCCATGGGTAGTCGTCAAGATCAGGAGAACTCCCCAGATGTTGTGACAGGTATGAGTCTAGTCTTTACTTTTGATTGTTATGTTTTGATGGATCCGGGTGCCACATTGTCGTTTGTATCTCCTTATATGGCTATTCGAGCTGAGAGAATCTATAGAGCTTGTGTAGTGTCCATCCATCATAGGGATACTCTTATTGATCTGGTTGAGTTGGAGATGGTTGATTTTGATTTCTTTGCATGAATTGGCTTCACGCCTGTTATGCCTCTGTTTATTGTAGATCCCGAACCGTTAAGTTCCAATTTCCTAATAAACCGGTTCTAGAGTGGAAGGGTGATTCTGTTACACCTAGAGGGAAGTTTATCTCATATCTTAGAGCCAAAAAGTTGATTTCCAAAGGTTTTATCTATCACCTCGTGCGAGTGAAATCTAATGATTTTGAGTCCCCCACTCTTGAGTCACTCCCGATTGCTAATGAGTTTTCGGAAGTGTATCCTGATGATCTGCCTGGAGTCCCTCTTGATAGGAAGATTGACTTTGGGATTGATGTTCTTCCCGATAACCAACCTGTTTTGATTCCACCTTATAGGATCGCCCACGCTGTGTTGGAATAGTTGAAAGAGCAATTAAAAGAATTGTTAGAGAAGGGCTCTATTAGGCCAAATGTTTCTCCTTGGGATGCTCTTGTCATATTCGTGCGAAAGAAAGATGTGTCCCTCCAAATGTGTATTGACTTTAGCAAACTGAAAAAGGTCACGATAAAGAATAAATATCCTCTCCCAAGGATAGATGATTTGTTTGACAAACTTCAGGGCGCCTCTTGTTTCTCAAAAATAGACCTTAGATCTGGCTACCATCATTTGAAAGTGAGGGAATGTGACATTCCAAAGACAACCTTTTGGACTAGGTATGGCCATTTTGAGTTCTTGGTCATGTTATTTGGGTTGACGACCATACCTGCAGCCTTTATGGACTCGATGAATCGAGTATTCAGACAATATCTTGATATGTTTTATTTTGGTGTATTCGAGAAGTAAGGAGGAGCATGCTACCCAAACTCTTAAGGACCATGAGTTGTATGCAAAATTTTTGAAATGTGAGTTCTAGCTTAAGTCAGCGGCTTTCCTAGGCCATATTATTTTCGACGATGGTATTTGGGTGGATGCCCAAAATATTGGAGTGGTTAAGAACTGTCCCAGACCAACCACTTTGACTAACATAATAAGTTTTTTTGGGGTTGGCAGGCTACTACCACAGGTTTGTTAAGGGATTTTCTTCCCTATCCGCGCCATTGACTAAATTGACTCAGAAAAAGGTCAAGTTTCAGTGGCCCGACGAATGTGAGAAGATTTTCCAAGAGTTGAAGATGAGTTGACTACTGCAATAGTCCTTACCTTACCCGATAGGGCAGAGGATATTGTAATTTATTGTGATGCTTCGAGGGTTGGATTGAGATGTGTATTGATGCTTAGAGAGAAAGTGATAGTCTATGCTTCCAGGCAACTCAAGGTTCATGAGAGGAAGTATGCAACCCATGATCTCGAGTTTGCGATACTGGTGCTTGCACTTAAAATCTGGTGCCACTACTAGTATGGAGTGCATGTGGATGTATTCACTGACCAAAAGAGTGTGAAGTATGTTTTTAGTCAGAAAGAGCTCAACCTGTGACAAAGGAGTTGTTGGAGTTGTTCAAGGATTATGACATGAGCATTCACTACCACCCCGGTAAAGCTAACATCATTGTTGATGCTTTTAGCGGGTTATCAATGGGTAGTACAACCCATATGGAGGAAGGCAAGAAGGAGTTACCCAAGGAAGTGCATCGATTGGCTCGATTGGGAGTTCAACTTTAAGAGAATGATGAAGGAGGAGTGAACATTCAGAACGGGTCTACTTCATCATTAGTGGTGGAGGTGAAAGAAAAGAAAGACCAAGATCTTGTCATACTCGTACTGAAGGTGGCTTTCCATAAACTGGAAGTGGTGGTTTTCCCCAAAGGGGGAGATGCAGTGTTGAGGTATTAGAATAGGTTGTGTCTTCCAAACATTGATAGTATTCGAGACAAAATCATGGCTGAGGCCCATAACACTAAAATATTCCATTCATCCTGGCTCTACCAAGATGTACCGCGACTTGAGAGAAGTCTACTGGTGGAGTTGAATGAAGAGGGACATTGCTGAATTTGTTTCGAAATGCCTGAATTGCCAGTAAGTGAAAGTTGAGCATCAAAAGCCGTGTGGATTGTCTCAAAACATTAAAATTCTTGAATGGAAGTGGGAGATGATCAATATGGACTTCATTACTGTTCTATTGAGGTCTCTAAAGCAACATGATTCGATATGGATGATTGTAGATAGGATGACTAAATCGGCTCACTTTTTGGCAGTTAAGATGACTAAATCCATGGAAGAGTGTGCTAAGTTGTACATCCAGGAGACTGTGAGGATGCATGGGGTTTTTTTGTCCATTATCTTAGACAGAGTAGCCCAATTTACTTCCTAATTTTAGAGATCATTCCAGAAAGGATTGGGTACTAAGGTGAACCTGAGAAGAACCTTTCTTCCACAAACAGATGCTCAGGCAGAGCTTACAATTCAAATATTAGAAGATATGTTGAGAACTTGGGTTCTTGATTTCAAGGGAAATTGAGATAATCACCTATCATTGATTGAATTTTAACATAACAATAGTTATCATGCAAGCATTCAAATGATTCCCTACAAAGCCTTGTATGAAAGGAGATGTAGATCACCGATTGAGTGGTTTGAGGTTGGAGTAGCGGAGTTGATTGGTCCTGATCTTGTCCACCAATTGATGGAGAATGTCAAGGTCATTAGTGAGAAATTAAATACTGCCCGGAGTCTCCAGAAATCGTATACCGATATTAGAAGAAGAAACTTGGAGTTTGAGGTGGATGATTGGGTGTATTTTAAAGTGTCCCCTATGAAGGGTGTCATAAGATTTAGAAAGGAGGGAAAGTTAAGTCCACGCTATGTTGGACCATATCAGATTGTGAAGAGGATTGGAAAGGTTGTTTATCAGTTAGAGTTGCCTTCCGAGTTAGATGGAGTTCATCTAGTATTCCATATGTCGATGTTGAAGAAATGCTTGGTCCATTCTGTCTTGGAGATACCTGTCAATAGCATTGGAGTGAAAGATAGCCTATCTTACGAAGAGGTTTTGGTTCAAGTCCTTGATCGTCAGATTCGTAAGTTGAGGAACAAAGCGATAGCCTCAGTCAAAGTCTTGTGGAGAAACAAATTCGTTGAGGAAGCCACATGGGATGCTGAGAAAGAGATGAAGGCAAAATATCTACACCTATTCGTGCCAAACGATGAGAACATCAAAGGTAAATTTCTTGCCCTTTGCTAAATTGATTGATTTATTCTTGAGTTATTTGTCTATTCTTGAGTCCGAATAGAGTTGATTGAGATTTATGAGAAATCGAGAGTTTGATTGATTGAGTTGAGGATTGAGATGAGTCTTGAGTCTAGTCGTGTCTTGATATGCACCCTTACTCATCATTCGAGGACAAATGATCTCAAGGGGGAGATGATGTAATGCCTAGTGAAATTACTAAAATACCCCTAGAGGGAGGGTACGCGCATAATGCATCTTCCAATGCTCGTATGGCATCCGAGGCTGGATTTGTTTTCAAGACAAAAAATTGAGTAGGAATATGGTCCTAGTTGATTTTTAGAGCGACCTGATCAAAAGATAATTTTTTGATCCGAGGCGTAAAGGAGTGTTGGTGCTCGAAAGGAGCGCGTCGCGCCTCCATCGCGGACCAGTACTTGTATTTTTGTTTTTCAAAAAAAATTGACGAGATTGAGAAAACTTGTTCATAAACTTTATCTGAAAATACACAGTGTGCAACCAATCTGCGTTGCAGACTGGGCTTTTCCGTGCTGAAAAATTCTTAATTATTACGAGGGGCATTCCGATAAATTCCCAACCCCTCCTAAACTCTATACACGACCTAATAAGGTCGTTTTGACGTGAAAAGGATCTAAGACCCCTATTCTAAGTCCTATTCCATATTCTAACAAGGCTAGGGCTTGAGGAATGAGGAGTAGAGCTTGATTTTGATAGATTTGAGAAGAAATACTTGACGTGACTAGTTAATAGCTTCATCATGGGTATGTAAGGCTAAATTAGAAGCATTAGATAGTTCTCTCATGTGCCCCATAGATGGTCATAGATGAGTTGATTGTTCAAGAGTCTACATGCATGAATCCTTGATATTTTTTCTTAAAATGTTATTTCAAATTACATATTTTTTTCTATGTTGATGATCATCAAACTATTTGTTATCTTGAATTGAACATTTTCTTAAGAATTTGCATAATCTTACATGACTAATTTGAAAAGCATGCATAATGGACTTGAGAATTGAGCCTAGAGTCTTGAGTTGAGATTGTTATTGTTGAATGTGATGAGAGAATTATGATGCATTGATAGAATTTGATTGCCTTACGAGTCTCTATAAATGAACTCTACTGACGTGTCTATTCGATTAATTCCTAATGATTGTTCTAATCTTGAGCCATTGATGAGATTGATTAATGAGAGGGTTCGAGTGCCTATGAGATTGATTGGTGAAAGGGTTCGAGTCCCTATGAGATTTATTGATGAAAGGGTTAGAATCCCTATGAGTTTAATGATTACAAAGTTTTAGTCCCTATCAGATACCGATCTAGGACGGGGTTTGAGTCCCTATGAGATTGGTTGAGATGGAGGTTTTATGAACATTGAGTCATGGGAGGAGTATCGAGCACCGAAAGAGTGAGAGTTAGTCCTACTTGAACTCGTCAAACTACATCGCCAAACGTAGGTGAGGCGTAGAACCATCACATATATTATGGTTCCTTTGAGCGTAACAGTCGCTGAAAGCAATAGTGGACTTGTTGAGTACTGACTCCATATTGGGTGAGTTGATATGGTTCGATCGTTCCCTACCTGGAATGTATGGTACGGTTATGGAAACATCAGCGAGATTGTTGTACATTCACTAGCTCATAAGTGATTGTTTTCAGATAAGTGAAACTTCCATAAAGTTCCTACCTTGGGTACTCTGAGTTGAGATGAGATGAGAAGAGGTGAGCTCCTTTGAGTTGCGTCTGAGATGATTGATTATTTGAGTCGTTGATGGGTCACTTGTTTACTCTTTATTCTTGCATAGATAAACATTTCACGATTTGATGTGTTTTGATGTTTATTTTTGAGTTGATGTTGTTTCCATATTATTCTATATGTTTCTATTTTACTCAACTATTTTACATACCAATACATTCCAAGTATTGATATCCCTTTTGGACTGCATCATTTTATGATGCAGAGGCAGGTAATAGAGATCGTCAACAGGCGCTCCATTGAAGATGCAAGATTTGCAATTGATTGGTGAGCCTCCCCTATTCTAGAGGATCCACTACTTTTATTTCATCATGCTTTAGAGTTAGATTGGACTATTTCTTTTATTTTGATTTGGGTAGCCATGGGTCTGTCATTGGCACCACATGAGTAGTGATAAAGACATCATAGATGATAGTTGAATGTTGATGTTGAGATTGTGAGCTAGTTTCTTTCTACTAGCCGTTATTATTATTTATACATTTTGAGACTTTAGAAGAGATGTGCCCATTACTTACTTTTAAATTCCGCTATTCAGTAGAGTTATATGATTGAATGAATGCAATAAGGCTAAGTGGTTCGCTTGGTGACTAGAATTAGTCTCTAGGTGCCGGCCACGCCAAGTGTGCCCTCCCAGGGCATGACACATAAACTCCCCCCCCCCCCCCCCTTTTTTTTTGAAAAAACTACTACACACACCTTTTCATCTTGTCTTTATAGGAAAAAGGGATAGCTTTGTCCTATGTAAAAACATTTTATTTACCTTTTCCTTTTTATTACTTTTGTATAAAATAAAGGATAAGCTGATTAATAAAACACGAGGATTGACATTATGCTATAATAAAATACTTTAAAGAAGATAAAATTGAGCTTTTAAATAAAATTTGATCATTTTGCATTTATATGTACTTGATTCACCACATAAAATTTGATCTTTTTGCTTTTATAAATACTAGATTTCCTGCACGTGGGTTGCACGTGTAAGCTTATCGAATATGTATTATCTCAAACTATTGAATATGCATTAGTGGGGTAATGTTGCATTTGGTTCGATATAATGTAAATGATTAGTTGTAACATATGGTTGGAAAATTTTACGGACTTTCTGATGTTGTAATTTTCTTTACCCAAATAGTTTTTTCTTTGCTGCTTGTATTTTAGGTCATAAATGATGCGTTTGAATTTTCCGTTCCTCTTATTGTTACGTCATCCTTTGGTACTTGTGTTGGAAGTAACTACTACACCTTTTCAGAGGTGTAATAAGAGTGAATTGGACTTGTATTGAATAGTTGTAAGGTATTAATGAACCCCAACCAAGTAGACTTAGGGCTACATCAAAAAGTATAACCCAGTGATCTTCGTCGCAAACTTCGAGACCTAAGGAGTATATTTAATAAATGGGCGAATAACTAAGTCTTTACGGTTAATATGATTTTCTGTTATCAAAAGTGTATGTTTTCCTCTGTTACAATGTCTAACTTCATTTCATATTCCACATTTACAATGTTACAATTTGCACAAGTTATTGTATCTTCTATAACCTCCACTTTCTTGTGGCACTTCTTGCGGGATGAGTGCCATGGCTCATCTTTATTGAGTATGTCAAAAATTTGGCCGTGAATTTGTATAAATATTCCCGGACAATCAACATTATTTTGGGTGAAGGCTAATGTAAGATGTCGATCAATAAAGTGTACGTTAGCAGGTGTTTTAAATTCTTACGGAAACTACTTTATTTTCACGAACACAAACATCATCACGAACACGAACCTTTCATCATGAACACTTGTAAGAAACTCACATAGCTTTAAGCATGTCAAAAGATATTGTCCTTCAGGATATTTCACCTAGTATGGGTGCATCCTCTAGGATTCAACATGGTCGTCTAGTATAAAATTAGGAGTCGGAATCTAATAAAAGGTTTAAAGAAGAAACTCAGCACACTAATAGAAGAAAAGATTATTTCGTAGATATATGTGTTCTTCTCTTACCCTCACAATAGAATTAAGTAACATATATATAGGTAATACCATATGCCAATGGAAATGAAACTGCATAAAGGCAAAGGGCATTAAAGCAATTCACCTTAAAGAAAATAGCCGTTGGACAATAATGAAGAAATAATAATATTTGACTAACTAAATGTTGAATTAAAAAGATATTAAGATCTATATAATGGCGAATCAATAAATTTTTATGTAGTGAATAATTTATCACATAGTAAAATAATATTCTCAATATAATAGGAAATAAAATAATTCTTTGGGATGCATCGAATCTAGTGTCCGTAGATTACAAACCAAACCTACATAAAGTAAGAATAAACTTACACACTAATTGGTGAAGTTTAGAACTTCTATGAACAAAGAATTTTTTTGTAAGCCCAGTGTCTCATTCATTTACATTACACTCCCACAATCTTCATAGTTATCACGATTTTGCGCTAAGAGGTCATGCACGTGTAACACCCCCCTAATTCTTTCCACCTAATTTGAGTACATGCACAGAGAAGACTGAGAAAATAACTGAGAAAGTTGTTGGAAAAAGAAACCACGATGGGCATCTACAGCTCGTAGAGTGATCTATAGCCTGTAGAGGAGGACTCTTAATATCCCTAGGTGTCTCGATGAAATTTTCTAAGTTGGAGACCTATGTACGAGACAACATACGATCCATAAGATATTTCACAGCCCATAGATTGGTTTCATGAGTTGGTGATCAAAAAATCAACTTTTCAGTATCTTGAGCTATGAGTCATGTGACGGCCCGTAGAAGAACTTAAGTCCCGTAGAATGGGTTTCGTGGATCCTATGACAAATTTTAGTAGCTCAAACTTTTGGACCCCTCACCTACGAGAAGTCATCTACGACTCATAGAAAGGTCTACGACCCGTAAACAGGGTCTCGTATAATCTGTCAGCAGTTTTTAAGAAGGGTATTTTTGTCTATTCCTATACCCTTTTACTCAAATCCTTGGACTTTTAATACCTAATTAAAGTCCTAAAGCAGAACTCTAAGTGTATTTTCATCATTATTCACACTTAGGAATTTCTTGAGAGCATCAAAGGAGGGATAATAGCGAGGCTTTCAAGTTTTAACACGAGGATCAATTGAAGTTGATTGCTTATTATGTTTCTAGGTATGTAAGGCTTAGTAAAGTGTGGATCTACATTCGTGCACATGCCCTTCCACTTACTTGAGTCGAAATTGAGAACAAGGGTTGAGTTTTGAAAATTCTATCATCCAATTACTAAATTTCTGCATAAATTTATTATGAGATCTTATGATGATATATGAGATAATTTTTGTATTGCATGAACACTGATATGATATTTACATGCATATTTTATATTTGATATCATGAATCCTTAACTGAATAATATGCATAAAATCTATACATGGATTGAGTTGAGGTTTCAGTTTAAGTATATTGAGCATAATTGAGAGTAAGGAGCACATTGTACTATAATTGCATGTTCATTGTTGCATTTTGCTTGCATTCCATGATGAGTCTAATTGATGAGTTTGAATGATCATTGAATTTAACTTGAGTCAGTTTGATTTCTCTTGATTGATTGAGTTGATGAGCCAGTGAGATGAGTTGAGTTGAGATAACCTAATGAGGTTTAGATTTGAGTTGATTGATTGAGCATGTTTTAGTATTGGGAGGAGTATGGAGCACCGAGCTGTGAGTGAGTGAATAACTACTCTAACCCACTGAACTACATTGCCAGCGTAGGATAGTTGTGCAAGACGTTCTGGCGACCCTTGTCCCAAAAGATGGACATTTACTATAGATCATGAGAAAGTTAATCGTCCTTTACCTTTGCAAGTTTAGGATGAGTGTTGCAACAACGTCGTCTTTGTTGTACATCACAAAACTAAAGGTGATGGGATCGGATGTAGATTAAGAGAAATTCTTAATCAAACATTAATTGAGCATAATATTTTTTAAACTGAGTTTACTACCACTGAGTCTATTTTCAAAAGCGTGATTTCTCTTTAAAACTTGCATTCCTGTTGAGTTTTACTTTCTTAAGCTATTTTAGGTACTGGTATATTCCATGTACTGACTTCATTTCATGATGCAGATACAGGTGATAGAGGACTTCAATCCGCAAATTGTTGAGTTACAATTCAGTGCATTTCCAGACTTGGCGAGCCCTCCTTGCCTTCTAGAGGAGCCTTTTTATTTTTGATGTTGATTGAGTGGTTTATTTCTTTGATCAGGGTATCTTTGACCTGTCATGGAATTATCTTTATTGTTTATTAGAAGCTTCATAGACATTTAGTAGAAGATCATTGAGTATTTCTATTTCCAGACTTGTTCATTGGAAATTATTTTCTAAGAGTTATATGTATATATTGATGCCTTTCATTTGAGCATTTCTTCCACTATTGAGATGATGTGATAATGAGGTTAGGTGGTTCTCTTAGGAAACAATAATGGTTCTTCAATTGCCGGCCATGCAAAGGGTACTCTCCCTGGGCATGAAAAACTTGCTATCAAAGAACAGAGTTCAAGAGTCCTAGGGAGTCTATGAAGTCATGTCTAGTAGAGTCTTGTTTATGGATGTGTTGTGCACCACACCTTAAAGGTAGGAGGCTATAGGACATTAGGAATTGTTACACTTTCTTGTATTCTGAATTCGTGCGATAGATTTAAAACTCTACGAATCTCTTTTTTTAACTCGTGCATTATGTGCTTGTAAATCATTCCTTCTAAGCATGATGTGACCAAGAAGAATCCCTCAACCAAAAACTCTGGGAATCCCACTTCGGAGGTACCTACTCTTAAGAAAATGAGGGGTTGAGGTTGACCAACCAAAGCCACTGCTTTTGCCAAGACACCTACAGATCTACCTACTTCTACTATAGAGATGGACTTCAGAGGAGCTATCACCATGCTCACTCAACTGGTAGCTGCTCAGAGTAGGAACCGAGGTTTATAAGCTCCTAGTTTTAGCTCCAATGAGCCAACTTCTGCAACAAGACTTATAGATTTTTTTAGGATGAAGTCACCAGTCTTCACTAAGTTGAAGGTTGAGGAGGGCGCTCAGAATTTCATTGATTAGATGTGGAAGGTGCTGAAAGCTATGCATGCGACTGAGATGGGGACGTGGAAGTGCCATTGTTTTGGTTGAGTTTGAGAGTAACTTCCTCGATCGCTTCTTTCCGCAGGAATTGAAAGAGGCCAAGATTGACGAGTTTCTGAATTTGAAATAGGTGGGACTGACTATTAAAGAGTATAGCCTGAAATTCATCCAGCTATCCAGGTATGCCACAGAGATGATCAAGGATATGAGAGCGAGGATGAGGAAATTCGTATCTGGGTTGGGTAGACAAGTGAAGAAAGAGTGCAAAGCAGCACTACTGATTCTAGGTATTGATATCTCAAGAATTATGGTCTATGCCCAACAAATTAAAGAGGATAAGAAGAGAGATAGAGAGGAACATCTAAGTAAGAAGGACAAGTCACCAGGGCCTAAGCCCAATCAAACTAAGTAGTGTAAGGGAGATAACTCTTACTTCCCAAAGTGGTCCACTAGCTATGCACCATCACAAGGTATGATCATAGTTCCCAAGGTCAGCCACACTTTAGACCACATTGTTCATAGTCTCAGGCTAGTATGACCCTTAAATCGAAAGCACACCCACCTTATGGGAAATGTGGTAGGATATACTTTGGGAGAGTGTAAAGGTGGAGGGAGTGGGTGCTACAAGTGTGGCCAGCCAAGCCATTTTCAGAGGGAATGTCCGATGTGGGGCAATAAGGCCCAGTCTTCTACCATAGCACCACTAGCGAGGGGGTAATCAGAGAGGTGTTGCACAAGGGACAGATGGTGGGACAACCTGTCTATATGCGATGGGGGAACCGATAAGACTAAAAGGTCACACTAGATGTCCTGACGGGTATGCTTCAAGTCTTTACCCTTCATTGTTATGCTTTACTTGATCCAGGTGTAACTTGTTCTTTTGTGACGCCACATGTGGCTAGTAGATTTGAGATCTTTCTTGAGTGTTTTCTTTAGCTATTATTTGTTTCTACTCCTATTTGTTAGTTCGTCCGATACGAGAGAATCTATAAGGATTATGTGGTGTCCATCAATCATAGGGATACTCTTTCTTATTTGATCAAGTTAAAGATGGTTGCTTTCGATGTTATCCTTGGCATGGACTAGCTTCACCCCTATTATGTCATTGTTGGTTGCAAAACCTGGACTGTCGAATTTCAATTTTCAAATGAGCCCGTTATTGAGTGGAAGGGAGACTATGTTGTGTTGAAAGTTAGGTTTATTTCTTACCTCAAGATCCAAAGACTGATCTCTAAGGGTTGTATCTATCACCTCATGCCAGTCAAGTCTAATGATGTTGAGCCTCCTACTCTTGAGTTCATCCCAATCTTGAGTCAGTTTCTTAATGCATTTCCCAAAGATCTACCCAGAATCCCTCTCGATAGGGAGATTGACTTCGAAATTTATGTTCTCTCCGACATCAATTCTGCCACATAGATTGGCCCTTGTATAGTTGGAAGAGATGAAGGAGCAGTTGAGAGATTTTCTAGAGAAGTCATCTATAAGGCCGAGTGTCTCTCTATGGGGGGCTCCAGTCTTGTTCGTGCGAAAGAAGGATAATTCCCTTAGAATGTGTATTGACTACTACCAATTGAGCAAGGTGATAGTCATGAATAAGTACCCAATTTTGAGGATCTATGACTTCTTTGACTAACTTCAGGGTGCCACTATTTTCTCTAAGATAGACCTCTAATTAAGCTATCACAAGTTGAAAGTGAGAGCATGTGACATCCCAAAGATGACTTTTCTAACGTGATATGGTCACTTTGAGTTCTTGGTGATGTCCTTTTGATTGAAAAATATGGCTGCAACATTCATGGACATGATGAATTTAGTATTCCGACAGTATCTTGATATTTTTGTGATCCTGTTCATTGATGATATTCTAGAATATTCTAGAGATATGGAGGAGCATACCAATCACCTAAGAATTGTTCTACAGATGCTCAAGGATAATGAGTTATATGTGAAGTTTTCGAAGTGTACGTTTTGGCTCAAATATGTGGCATTCTTAGGCCACGTAGTTTCAAGCGATAGAATTCGAGTGGATACCCAAAAGATTGAGGTGGTTAAGAACTGACTTAGACCAACCTCACCAATAGATATAAGAAGTTGTTTAGCATTGGCTGGCTACTACTGTGGATTTTTTGAAGGATTTTCTTCTATATCCGCACCGTTGACTAGACTGACTCAGAAGAAAGTCATGTTTCAATGGTCCGATTAGTGTGAGGGGAGTTTCAAAGAGCTGATGATAAGGTTGACCACTTCCCCAATGCTGACCTTTCTAGATCAAACAAATGGATTTATCATCTACTACGAAACATCGAGAGTGGGATTGGGATATTTGTTGATGCATAGAGGTAATGTTATTGCCTATACAATCTAGACAGATTAAAGTATATGAGAAGAATTATCCTACTCATGTCTTTGAGTTCGCAGCAGTGGTGTTTGCTCTCAAACTATGGCACCATTAATTGTATGGAACATATGTTGATGTATTTACAAACCACAATAGCCTGCAATACGTCTTTACCCAGAAGGAGCTCAATATGAAGCAGAGAAGATGGTTTAAGTTACTCAAACACTATGACATGAGCATCCTCTACCATCCAGATAAAGCTAATTAGTTGCTGGTGCTCTTAGCAGGTTATCCATAGGAAGCACCGCCCATGCGGAGGAAGAGAAAAAAGAGTTAGCTAAAGAAGTTCACAGCCTGACACGATTGGGAGTTCAATTAGATGAGTCGAGTGAAGAAGGAGTACTTATGCATGATGTTTGCATAATGTCTAGTAGTGAAGGTGAAGGAGAAGTAAGATCAAGATCCTATTTTACTGCAGCTGAAGGAAGATGTGAATAAACAAAAAGTGATGGCTTTCGCCAAAGGAGGAGATGGAGTATTGAGGTATCAAGGAAGATTGTGCATTCCAGATGTTGGCGGTGTTCGAGGGAGGATCATGGAAGAGGCCCATAATTCCAGATATTTCATCCATCTAGGATTGACTAAGACGTACCACAACTTGAGAGTGATTTATTGGTGTAATGGGATGAAAAGAGATATTACTGAGTTTGTTTCTAAGTGCTCGAATTGCCAAAAAGATAAAGTTGAGCATCAAAAGCTATGTGGAGTAGCTCAGAATTTTGAGATTCTAGAGTGAAAGTGGGAGATGATCAACATGGACTTCATCATAGGTTTATCGAGGTCTTGAAGACAACACTATTAAATTAGGGTGATAGTTGACAGGATGACCAAATCTACTCACTTCATGACAGTAAAGATGACTGACACTGTAGAGGCTTATGCCCGGCTATACCTCAGAGATATTGTTAGATTGCATGGAGTCCCCTTGTCTATTATCTCAGACAGAGGAGCTCAATTCACTGCTAAATTTTGGAGATCCTTCCAGCAAGGATTAGGTTCAAAGCTGAAGCTTAGATTTGGATTAGTATGTCTTGGTATTCATGAGTGTTCTAGAAATCTGTCATAATTTCTTAGAAGCGGCACCACCTCACACTAATATAGATCCAATCATCACGTGTATTATGCAGGGCAATACACCACCTCTAAAGAATATGATTTGGATTTAGAGTTTAACTCAACCCTCATTTTGCCTTGCAGATTGTTACACTATATTCACACATCATAGGAGGGATATAATTGTATAGCGCTTACTTGATCAACTAATGACTTGTTCTTACCCCTATGAACCTAATTCATGGGATCTCTAATCACATAGGTTGAATTATCATCATTGTTGATCCTAGAAAGGAATTCTAACATAAAAAATATACAAAAATCAAATTAATTAAATATTACAACAATAAATTTGAATACAAAAGTTTGTAAGATTTGAAATTCATTTTATTAAAATAAATAGACGATAAGTCTAACATACCACAAAATTATCTCAATCAATTAAGTAAATAACAACACTATCATCTTCATCTTGGAAAATATTAGCCACAAATAAATCATGCTTAAAATACTCATCAGCAATAACAACATTTGTTAACTTACTATTAAACTCAAATAAAATATTTTGTTCAATCTTTTCTCACAAATTCCACAAGAATAAACTTGCACTAATACTTGTATCATATATCACCTAAGATAATGTCAATAGATGTGGAAATTTAAGAAGAATTTTTCATTCTAAGAACTTGAGTAATTTTAGGATCATCAATATATATAAATATTTCTTCTTCTCTCCTTTGGGTGTAGAACACATATATTTTAATTCACAAAAGTGTGTTCAACAATGTCAAAATCTATCACCCAATTTTTCATTTACACATATTAGCCACAAGATTCACTTGAGGAAAGACCACAATAATTTATGTCATCTGCTATCACAAATTTAATTTTCTTAGCAGGATTCTCATTTCTCGATTTTCTTTTCAATATTGAAAGGTATATTGGCTTAGTTATCACACAAAAATTATTAAAATTATAAACATATAATATTGTCACATACCATATTAGTCGAACACTGATAAAATTTGTACAACAAAACACTAAAATTTGTCTAAACCAAAGCGATAACAAGTACATGTTAGCTTCATATCACATTTGTCATCAAGTTAATTGAACATCTTCAAGCTATCTTTATAAGACTTGATAAAAGCAAAAATACTAAATCAAACACGTCTATCAATAAAAAAGGTTTACTTTTCCAATGAAATCTCAACTTTGTAAAGCAAAAAATAACTATTAACTTTATTTCCTCCTATGCTTTGTCAAAAACATTTTCTATGTCTCTCATGTTTCAATACCAAAATAAAATTTGTTAAATATAGTAATATTTTATGTCTCATATGTTGAATCACATACTACACAAAAAAATCTCAATTAATATAATCTTATACACATTGTAATTTGAGGACAAACGTACCTGTGTCAAAAACATTCAATGGCACAAGAATTAGTATATTCCGTAAGAATGGTGTAAAATATCCTTAAGATTGTTGTAAATTCCTACATAAACTACTTCATTTTCACAAACACGAACATTTCATCATGAACACTTGTGAGAAACTTACGTAGCTTGAGGCATGTCAAAAGACATTATCTTTAAGGATATTTCACCTGGTATGGGTGTATCCCCTAGGATTCAACAAACTCTTCTAGTAAAAAACTAGGAGCCAGAATCTAACAAAAGATTTAAAGAAGAAACCGAGCATACTAATAGAAGAAAAGATTATTTCTTAGATATATGTGTTCTTCTCTTACCTTTCACATTACAATTAAGTAACATATATATAGTAATACCATATGTCAGTGCCAATGGAAATGAAATTTCATAAATACAAATGGCATTAAAGCAGTTCACCTTAAAGAAATAGTCGTTGGACAATAATAAAAAATTAATGATATTTGACCAACTAAATGTTGAATTAAAAAGATATTAAGATTCATATAATGGCTAATCAATAACTTTTTATGTAGCGAATAATTTAGTACATAGTACAACAATATTTTCAAAAAAATAGGAAATAAAATAATTCTTTTTGAGATTCTAGAATCATTTTTCCAACGACAGGTACCTGTGTATTGACAAGCCTGCCATCTAGAAGATTTGGAAACATAACTTCCATGGCTTTGTTCATTATCTTACTTGGTGTGATGATAATATCTTTCTTTTCCGCCTTTATGACTTCACACTTCCATATCGGATCAGGTTAGCTAACTGCAGCACATAATTAGGAAAAAGGTGTTGTGCTTGTACTTGTATATCAACAAGCCAGCCATCTAGAAGATTTGGTAACATCACTTCTATGGCTTTTATCATTACCTTAGTTGGTGTGATATAATATCTTTCTTTTCGACTTTTTTGACTTCACATCACATATCGGATCAAGTTAGCTAACTGTAGCACATAATTAAGAAAAGGGAGTTGTGTTTTTAATTTTCTAGTTTTACTCGCTAGGAGTGTTTCTATATAGTTTTCCCTAATTAGCATTGCCACGCTGTGTTGTTAAACTATAGTTCAAGCACAAGTTTTTGAAGTGAGATTAAGCAAATAATGACACGCTCTGTACAAAGTCAGGTACTACACCAGGCGCGAAGGTCCAGTGCTTTTGGAAACATTGGATTGATCAGCACATTGCTCACGGGTATAGTGGAGATCCCAAAAGTTCCTAATTTGGTAAAAGCATAATAAAGTGATGAATCAACAAATATTTTTTAGCTTATTTGTATTAGCAGATAGGAGAGGGTGTCTAATAGCTTTATAGTTGGAGACTCGCATGTCGCCTAAGGCAAGGACATGTTGATCATCTTTCAGCTTTTCAAGAAATGCCCCGTCGATTTCAGCAAAATCTCCTCATAGACTAGAAGTTGTATGCTCCATGCTAAATTTTCAGATATTTGAATATCGTAAATGCATTAACCAATTTATATCGATGGCGGAGAACAGACTAGTGAAACTTATAGTTCACTTGTAACAACAATGTCGTGGCGTTTGCTATCATTTTTTAAAATGAGGGGATTGACAATCAATAACACACAAAGCAAGTCTTGATAAAGGTAATATAAATTAGTGTAAGCTATTATGTATTTGTGGTTCAAAGTAAGCGATAAGGTGCGTCAACAGTTACCAAATATGGCTCTATTCGCCAATTACTCTGCGTGATCCACAGATAAAAAGCCACCTGAAATTTTTCTTAAGGATACTTCAGGGTCAGATACCTTTATGATTGTATTATCTGTAATAGATAGTTCAACTTCTTTGTGCACCGATGTGTAGTTGGGGTTGATGCAACTCAATTGGCCACTAGCAATGCAGTAACTCTTATTTGTTTTCAAAGAGCCTCCATGTTTTGATTTGCTTATTGAAAAAGTTTTGCTTGCAACTTTGTCCCCTCTTTTTTATTTAAGGGGCATGGGATGGCATTCGAGATGTAATAAGGAAAGTAGATTGGAACAGTAGCATTTAAAAGTGTAAATAATATTACCTCATCATTAACTAATATATCGTTTGATAAGTGTCTTCATGACATGAATTCTTATATGGAATTATTGATCCCTTGCGAATAAGTAAGATGCTCATCACCCAATCAGTGGAGTGTGTTCTTGGATCTTGTTAATGGGGACGCATTGCTTTGAAAGTTCAATTTCACTCGCCATAGGAGCAGAATCTGAAAAGACATAGATGTAGAGGAGAGTGTGTGTAAAATTAGTACCAATAAGTAAAGAATTTTACGTAAATATTGACAACAGGGTACCGCCAAGCTGTTCAGAAGGAGGACAAATAAGTTGGCAGATACCACCAAGTTGTCCAGAAGAAGGACAACAAAGTTGGAATTTTATGTACACTGTATAGAAAATAGAGTAGGACCAAGTTATCCAAAAGAAGGGGTGAAAAGGTTGTCCAGAAAGTTGGTAGCAAAAACTTACAAGTTTTAATGGAGAACACGATTCCAGGGGTGTAATTCCATTTTGATGACAACAAACAATATTGGCCTCACAAAACAGAACAAGAAGATAAGAAGAATCAGGATAGATGTTTTATTGTATATGCAGGAGTTTATGAGAGAGAGGATCTATGTTTGATTGATATATATAGGAAAATTTCATAAGTTGCATCAGTTGGGAACATGTTGAACTTGTCGCAGTTGCAGGGGATCTACGTTAGCTATTACTAAGTGAGAGGTCATTTATAATTTAGGAGTTATTGTTAAATGAGTAGTATTAACATAATTTAACTTTAAGTTTTTGGAGTTCATGCTTTTAAGGAAATATAGATATAGAGAGATATAGATAATTTTAACCATAAAAATTCAAAGCACATTACAAGATTAGATAATCTATTTTATATGTTTGTCTGAATTTGAATAATGATCGTTCACAGATACACTCACTTCAATTAGTTGCTAATTAACTCATTATATTTTTCTTCACTATTTTTCCTTCTTTTTAGAGATAGATGCTTGAATAGAGGATCTTTTGGAAATAGTCTCTACCTCCACAATATAGTGGTAAGGTCTGCGTACTTTATACCCTCTGCAGACCCTAGGTATGTTGTTGTTGTTGCATCAAGTCATAAGGTGGATACGATTACAGAGAGATGTTATAGAAATATACCTGAAGACATTATCACGGAGAGTGATTGATATCTCTGTTGAGGAGGTTATTAGTCCAAGTAGTTAAGTTGAGTTAGTTAGTTAAGATGGTAGTTAATAGGTTGTTAGGAAATGGTTAAAGTTGTTAAGAGGTGGTTAATGACCCTATATAAAATCCTCTCTGTACTCCTTTTTCAATACACAGAAATAATAGATTCCTTCTTCCTCTTCTCTCTATTCTCTCTGCACAATGCTTCCTCACTGTTAGTGTAGTATCAATGAGTATTGATTCTACTTAGAATTCCGCATGGTATCAGAGCCCAGATCCTAAGCTTGGATCGGAAGAAGAACAAGTCGAAGGAAGCATAGGGAAACTAAAATTGAGCTTTAAGAAGCTCGAGTTGAAGAAGATCCAGTTCTAAAAGGTAAAAATTAAGCTTCGAAAACTGGAATTTAAGGGAATTCGAGTCCTGAGAAGCTCGAAATTGAAGAAGAGTTGCTGAAGTTTGAAGAAACTCAGTGTTGAAGAAGGTCAGAATTCGAGATCAGAAGCTCGAATTGAAGAAGAGTTGCTGAAGTTTGAAGAAACTCAGTGTAAAAGAGAGTCTGAATTCGAAATCAGAAGCAAAAAGAAATTACAGGATAAAGTCAGAAGGAGATGCAAAGTGCTGAAGAGATGCATGCAAATTCAATTCCGTCAACATCTAGGAGTTCAAATCGGATCGAGGTTGATCACAATCATCCTCTTTATCTCTATCCAAATGATACAACAGGTAGTTCACATGTATCTATTCAACTTGCTGGATCTGAGAATTATGCACTTTGGAGTCGGTCAATGACTATAGGTCTCCTAGGTAAAAGCAAGTTAGGCTTTGTAGATGGCAGGCACACTAAAGACAGTTTTGATGAGTCGTTGCATGAGCAATGGGAAAGGGTTAATGCTGTGGTGTTGTCATGGATCATGAACTCTGTGAGGAAGGAGTTATTGAGTAGCATCATCTATGCATCTAATGCTCATAAGGTTTGGTTAGACCTAAAAGAGAGGTTTGATACCATCAATGGATCAAGGATTTTTTGGCTACATAGAGAAATTGCAACTCTAGCACAGGGTACTATGTCAGTAGCTGAGTATTTCTCCAAAATGAGAAACCTCTGGGATGAATTCGATGCCTTGATGCCATGTCCAGACTGTAGTTGTTCTGAATCCCAAAGGTATGCTGAACATCATGGATACCAAAGACTACTACAATTTCTGATGGGTTTAAATGAAACATATGCTCAGTGTAGAAGTCAAATCTTAATGATGATACCTACTCCATCCTTAAACAAAGCATATTCACTGGTTATGGATCATGAAAGCCAAAGATCTATTGCTACTGGTGCATCTGTAGTGAGTGACTCTATAGACAATGTGGCATTCTTCAGTAAAAAAGGAGGTTTCAGTTCAGGATATAAAGGGAGTGGATCTACTACTGGTACTGGATTTCAAGGGAACAATTATAGAGCTCAGAAGAAATTGCCTGTAGTGTGTGATCATTGTGGTTACAATGGTCACACAAAGGAAAATTGTTACAAGATAATTGGCTATCCACAGGGTTGGTCTAAGAATAGAAGAAAAGGGGGAGTTCAGTATGCAAATATGGCTGAAAACAGTACAGAAGGATCTAGTCTATCTCAGCAAGGACAACTACCTCCTTATTTCACTCAAGAACAATACCAGCAAATCATCAATCTCCTAAACAAAGGAAGTGAAGGTAGTGACAGCACTCCTACAGCCAATGCAGGTAATATAATTCACTCAAATGCTAATTCAAGTAGCTCTAAATGGATAGTAGATTCAGGTGCTACAAATCATATGGCATCTAAAGCTGAGTTGATACATGACACAAAAATAGTTCAGAGAAGTGGAAACAATTGTGTTCACTTGCCCACAGGTGATGAAGCCCAAGTCACCCACACTGGCAAGTCACATGTGTTAAATGATCAAATAGTGTCTAATGTATTGTACCTTCCTGAGTTTAAGTGCAATCTTTTGTCTGTCTCAAAACTAACCAAGGAATTGCAATGTTCAGTGAATTTCTTTCCTGATTTTTGTATATTCCAGGATCTTTGCACTGGCTTGGTGAAGGGGATTGGTAGGGAAGAACAAGGGCTATACATTCTCAAAGGAAACAATACCACTCACTCCTCAACTCTTTCATCAACTCACTCTTCAATTCACTCTTCCTGTTATACAGTAAACAATGTTGATCATCCCAACACCACTACTCTATGGCATAGAAGAATGGGACATGCTCCTCTAGACATTATGAGAAGACATGTTTCACTTCAACAACTTCATCCTGAAGATCACAAGTGCACTGTTTGTCCTCTTGCAAAACAAACCAAGTTACCCTTTTCTAGAAGTGTTTCTAGCACTAAATCTGCCTTTGCCTTAATTCATTGTGATATTTGGGGCCCTTATAGGGTTCCCACTTACAACAATAAGAGATTTTTTGTTACTATTGTAGATGACTACAGTAGGTTTACTTGGCTGTTTCTCATTTCCTCTAAATCTGATGTATTTGAGATTCTAAAATCCTTTCTGACAAGAATACAAAACTTGTTTTCTACCAATGTCAAAGTCTTAAGAACTGATAATGGTAGTGAGTTTTTCAGTTCTCATTTCAAATCTCTTATGTCTAATCTTGGCATTACACATCAAACTTCTTGTGTGTACACACCCCAACAGAATGGAATTGTGGAAAGGAAACATAGAGTCATATTACAGGTAGCTAGAGCCTTGAGGTTTCAAGCTGCTATTCCATTAAAGTTCTGGAGAGAATGTGTCCAAACTGCTGTTTACCTTATAAACAGAACTCCTTCCAGAATTCTAAATTTTGTGTCCCCTTATGAACTTCTATTTCAGCATCCTCCTTACCTCAACCATCTTAGAGTGTTTGGAAGCTTAGCCTATGCTTCTAATACTCAATCTTCAGATAAATTCTCTCCTAGAGCAATTCCTAGTGTGTTTATGGGTTATGCTCTATCTCAAAAGGGCTATATACTCTATAACATCCATTCACAGACCTTCTTTGTTTCCAGAAATGTGATGTTTATGGAATCTATCTTTCCCTTTCTAAACATCAAGTCTACTGGCACTCCAATCTTTCCAGTACTTGATATCTCTATATCAGAACCTTCCACATCTCCTGCTCTTTCATTTCCTATTTTAACCACTGGATCTAGTTCATCTCCCACCTCTACTAATTCCACTCAACCTCCTGTCCTGTCTACTTCACCATCTATTCAAAATGATATTACAGCTCCCAGAAGGTCCTCTAGGATCAAGCATCCTCCTATATGGATGCAAGATTTCATTACTCCTGTTACTAATTCTTGTTCTTATCCTTTATCTTCCTATATTACCTACTCAAATCTTAAACCTACTTATCAACATGCTCTAGCTGCTTATTCTTCTCTATCAGAACCTACCTCTTTTCATCAAGCTGCCAAAGATCCTCTTTGGATACAAGCTATGCAGTCTGAGATCACTGCTTTGGAAGATAACAATACATGGTCACTAGTGGATCTACCAGCTGGAAAAACACCAATTGGTTGTAGGTGGGTGTATAAAATAAAGTACAAATCCACAGGTGAGGTTGAAAGGTACAAGGCCAGGTTAGTGGCCAAAGGTTACAGCCAAAAGGCTGGGTTGGACTATTCTGAAACCTTTTCTCCAGTGGCCAAAATGGTTACTGTGAGGACTTTAATAGCTATTGCTGCATCTTGTCAATGGCACATTTTCCAGATGGATGTGCACAATGCATTTCTCAATGGTGACTTGATTGAAGAAGTGTATATGACTTTGCCTGAGGGGTTTGCCAGACAGGGGGAGGATCATAGAGTCTGCAAACTGAATAAGTCACTCTATGGTCTGAAACAAGCTCCTAGACAGTGGAACAAGAAGTTGACTGATGCCTTATTACAGATGGGGTTTACACAAAGTCACTATGATTATTCTCTTTTCACTAAAACAGTTGATCAGGAACTGGTGATTATATTAGTTTATGTTGATGATTTACTGGTCACTGGGAGTAATCCAGTGCTTATAAGCCGAACCAAACAGAGTCTACAACAACAATTTAAAATGAAAGATCTTGGAGAACTAAAGTTCTTCTTGGGGATTGAAGTCTCCAGGTCTCAAACTGGAATCCTGATGTGTCAAAGGAAGTATGCACTAGAACTAATTGATGAAGCTGGATTGAGTGGATCAAAACCTGCCTCAACACCTATTGATGTAAGTCAAAAATTAACCTCAGCTGATTATGATGAACTGTTTCCAAACAAGGATGGTAGTACAGATGAAGTGATTACAGATCCCTCCAGGTATCAAAGATTAGTAGGCAGATTGTTATATTTAACAATGACAAGACCAGATATTTCTTTTGTGGTTCAAATGTTGAGCCAATATATGCACAAGCCTAAGAAGTCTCATATGGAAGCAGCATTGAGAGTAGTAAGATACTTAAAGGGAGCACCTAATTAGGAGTATTCATGCCTGTCAAAAGCAGTCATCAACTCCAAGCTTATTGTGATTCAGACTGGGGAGCATGTTTGGAGACAAGAAGATCAGTGACTGGATATGTGGTGAAGCTTGGTGGAGCACTAGTATCTTGGAAGTCAAAAAAACAAGACACTATATCAAGGAGTTCAGCTGAAGCAGAGTTCAGAAGTATGGCAGCCTGCACTGCTGAAATTATATGGCTCACAGGTTTATGTAATGAATTGGGAGTTAAAATCCAGCAACCTATTGAACTCATGTGTGACAGTAAGACTGCTATCCAAATTGCTGCCAATCCCATCTTCCATGAAAGAACCAAACACATTGATATTGATTGCCACTTTGTGAGAGAAAAGATCAACCAAAAGCTGATCAGAACAACTCATGTATCAACTAAAGATCAACTGGCTGACATCTTAACAAAAGGACTTGGAAGGACAGCTCATGAACATTTGCTTAGCAAGCTTGGACTTAAAAACCTCTTCAAGCCGTTAGCTTGAGGGGGAGTGTTGAGCAGGTTATTAGTCCAAGTAGTTAAGTTGAGTTAGTTAGTTAAGATGATAGTTAATAGGTTGTTAGGAAATGGTTAAAGTTGTTAAGAGGTGGTTAATGACCCTATATAAAATCCTCTCTGTACTCCTTTTTCAATACACAGAAATAATAGATTCCTTCTTCCTCTTCTCTCTATTCTCTCTGCACAATGCTTCCTTACTGTTAGTGTAGTATCAATGAGTATTGATTCTACTTAGAATTCCTCAATCTCCTTGTTCTTGCCTCATGTTATCACAATTGTCATAGCGAAAAAGTGAAGAGAATATTATGATAAAACTAGTGAGTGTAGAGAGGATTAATTTGTAGAGATTCAGACATAATCTTGAACGTCCGTCAAATAATCAATCTAACATGTGATATTTCTTTTTCATTAGACATCAATTGTAGACATTACATTAATAGGGTCACGCCTAAAATAATAAAATTCTAACATTTATTATAAAACACGTGAATTTTGGCGTTCAATTTCTATCTCAATATAAGCTTAGTTACTAAATTAAAATATTATTTATTATATATTGATATTATTTATAATTTAACATTTTCTCTTTTACGTTATCATTCGTTAGTTAAATTTAATTTTTTTTTAATTTTATATCATACATATTGACAAACATAAGTAATTAATAAAATTTTTACTTATGATAGGATTAAGGTTTAAATTTTCCTCATACTTGCAAAGTTGTGAGAAACATACCTTAATTTGGATTCTCGAACTGAAGCATCCTTCTGCTATGTTTTATTTTCACACCATTGTCTTATTTGATTGCAAAGAAGTGAAACTGTTCCAGGTAATGTTTAATTTAATCATAATACAACCGAAAAAAAAATAGAAAAGAGAACAGTACGCACTTTCCATGATTTATAAATTTTGAAGTGTTTCTCTCCATCTCTTATGCACTAGTATTATTGTTCCAAAAGTTATCTTTTAATCCATTTTTCCTTAATAGTTTGCTTGGAACAAGTGGAATATCCGCTAAAACACCACAGGGAGCATTTAGATATATCAAGTAGAAATAAAAAGAAATAGAAAATGCCAATGGTGTCTAAAAGGCTCAAAAAGAAGAAGAATGCCAATAGAGTACAAAATTAAGCATTATCGTTTTTTTAAAATGTCAATTATATCTATGTATCAGGAAAAAAAATTATATTTGTGTGTCAGAAATTGATATAACTATTACCAAACTGTAACACCCCACAACTCGATTCATAGGATCCTCTTTTCTCATCGTAAGAAGATAAGCTTGACCCTAGTGATGTCTTACATGTAGCTATATTTTAAGACTCATTTTTATATGTGTGCAGTGTATTAGAAGTGAATTAGGGTCATAAGAGACCTCTAGTACTTAGTCGAGTTCAAAACTTTCCTACCGTTCCTACCGATTAAGTTTTTTGTATTAGATTATGCAAGGGTCAACTTTAAATGACCATAACTCTCAGCACAAAAAGAACTAGGTGACCTAAAACCTATCAAATTAAAGGTCTCTAAATCCTCTTTCCAACTTCACCACGATTTGCACCCACCAACTTTATCCATAGGATCCAAAAATTTTCGTCGTAAGTATATAAGCTTGAACCTAGTGATGCCTTACATGTACCTATATTTTAAGGCTCATTCATATATGTATGAAGTGTATTAGAGACCTCTAGTACTTAGTCAAGTTCAAAACTTTCCTATCGATTAAGTTTTCCTATTAGATTATGCAAGGGTCAATTTTAAATGACCACAACTCTGAGCAAATAAAGAATTCAGTGATCCGTAATATACCAAATTAAAGATCTTTGAATTATCTTTCCAACACCATGAGTTTCATCTCATTTGGAGTTCAGAACAAAAAGGTATGGCCATTTTATTGCGGACTGCCATAGAAGAGTTGAATCTACGACCCTGATTTATGGCCGTGGATTGAACTACAACTCGTACTGTCAACTCGTGGAATGATTTCTGCAAGTCCATTTTTTGGGTACCAAACTCTACGGATCCAATTACGGATCATAAAAGCTTCTATGGGTCGTAGTTTAGGCCCATAGAATGAGTTTCAGGACCTCAAAATCCACCTTCGTTTCTACAAGTGGAATCTATGTTCGTATAAGCTTCTAGGGACCATAGATAGTACTGTAGTAGACTTGGACAACATTTAAAGAAAATGTATTTTTGTCCTTTCTCACGCTTTCAGCAAAACGTGTCTATTTTTCGCCTAATTAAATCCCTTAACTGCATGCATGAAGTCGGAATCGCTAGTAATTGCCGGTCAGCCATACGATGGTGATTCGTTTTTGAGCCTTGTAGACACCACCCATCACACTATGGGAGCTGGCTTTGCCGGAAGTCGTTACCTTAACTGCAAGGAGGGTGATGCCGAAGGCAGGGCTAGTCACTGGAGTGAAGTCGTAACAAGGTAGCCGTACTGGAAGGTGCGGATGGATCACCTCATTTTCAGGGAGAGCTAATGCTTTTTGGGTAGTTTGGTTTGACACTTCTTCACACCCCAAATAAAAAGAAGAGAGCTACGTCTGAGTTAAACTTGGAGATGGAAGTATTCTTTATTTTCTCGACGATGAAGTAAGAACAAGCTCATATGTTTTTCGCTAACCTTCAACTTTATTACGCTTAAAACATTCTCTTGACTTAGAACCTGGTTTTAAAAGGAGAAAGCTAGGGCTTTCAAGAGACTTCTTCAAAATTCCTCAAGAATATAATTTCTCTAGGTATTTAAGGCTTCCGAAAAAATTCTACCGGTATTTAAGGCTTACAAAAAAATTCTACTACATTATCCTACCATCATGTAACTACTAGTTTCTTCAAATATCTTGGTATTAGTTGAGAGCAAGATTTTCTTCATTATGAGTAAATGTTCTTGTTTATATTATTTTTTCTTTTGAAGAAAATCATGATATTTACTAAATTTTTATACTGTATTGAGGTCCTAAGTTGATATTCTACTTTTAATTGCTAAACTAGTTAAACCCTAAATTTGTGAATTTCAAATCTTGCTTTGAACATAAGAAAAGTATAAGCATAAGTATTTTATCAACAGTGAAGCATGAAACCTATGATTTTAGATAGTTTTGAGAAAAGCTAAGAGAATACTAAGTTGCACTAAGTCCCAAAGAGAAGAAAAGTAACAATTTTGAGTAGATATATTCTTTTAAGTGTGAGCATATATTTAATACTTTTGGAAGTAGTATAGAGTACTAATATAATAAGAGTAATAACTCGAACTCATAAACTACAAGCCAATGTAGGATAGGATTGTACCAAGAGTATAGCTCCTCACTTGCCACTGAGATGGCCCAGTTTTGGGATGGATCCGCTCCCCCAGTACTTCGTCCCTTACCCTTGAAAAGTATGAGATGGTTCTGGCAGTGTGGGCAAGACGCTATATTATCATGAGGCTCATAGTGATGGTTTATCTCTTAGAAAAACTCCCCAAGTAAAACTTATTATCTTATATTTTATACACTGAGTTGTCTTATTTTATTATTAAAGTGTTTTCTTTTATTATGTTGCATATTTAGTTGAGTTGAGCTACTTTTCAAAGCAGAGCATTTTAAGTGTTATATTTTTCATATATTAAGTTGTGCTCGTTGATGCATTAAATCAAGTATTTCTTCTATATTATCTTGGCCATTGAGATGACGTTTGAATACCTCAAAAAAGCATTCATGTGGAAGGATTTCAATGGAAGGCTGCTTCTTCTGCTCAACAGCGGTAGGGATCCAAGTCCTCCTCAAAGAATGAAAATATACACACCTATTTTTTCCACATGCCAGCAAAAGAGAGGATTATTTTGGACTTCCCGAAAATCAGAAGATTAAAATCATTAGAAAAAGACTAGAACAACAAATAAAATATTTCCTAGGAACATACATGACACACCGAAGACAAATTTTGCCTCAATAAATATGTTTTTCCCAGACTAAACATCTTCAGTGCGCACAAGTAAATTTAATTATAGAGAAATACACAAATGTTAGCTTTGTTTTTAAACTCTATCTGAGAAATGATAAAAGTTTTCTTCACAATCAATCACAACTTGAAGTTTAAAAGAGATCGAAAAAAGAAAAATTAAGAACCCCACTAGTTCAAAAGAGAAAGAAAAACAAATTAAGATAAAGTCACGGGCTTTAAGAAAAAACATGAAAAAATCAAGAACAAAAACAATCCTCCTTGCTTACAGATGGGTATATGTGAACCTTCCAAGTGAGCTTGAAACACAGCTGCACAAACCTTGTTGGTAGAGTTCGATTCCATAAATTATAATCCCCTCTGAATTTCCCTAACCTTTTTTTTTAAAAAAAAATACTATACACAACTTTTTGTTTTGTTTTTATCGGAAGAAGGGTCAACTTTGTCCTGGGTAAAACGTTTTGATTTTATCTTTTCTTTTTATTACATTAAAAATACTTCTGTAACAAATAAAGGATAACCTGATTAATAAAAGGTGAGGATTGAGATTATGCTATAATAGAATAGGATAAAGAAGAGTATAATTTATCTTTTGCTTTTATAAGTATATTGTTAACTGTGAAAAGATTTTATGTACATTAAAAATATTCGATAACCTATTATATATCTTTGTCCAAATTTGAAATAGTCTCTCATCAGTTGGTGATTAACTCATATAGATGCTTGAGTTGATGATCATTTAGAAATAGTATATAGATGCTTGAGTTGATGATCATTTAGAAATAGTCTCTCTATGTCTACGAGATAGCAGTAAGGCTTGTAACATATTTTGGGAACATAGTGACTAAAGGCCCTCCTTGATACTACCTTTTTCTACACGTTATCCCTACCAACACTGCTATTTTGCATCTCATTCTCCCTTTCTCCTATTTTAAGCTTTTCTGGGTGCTTTATTCTTATATTTTTTAGCTTTTGTCCTTTCATTTTCACATCATTTTTCTTTTTAGTTTGTTGCTAAAACATCACTCATTTTTCATGCACCCAGTACACACATTTGTTTTCTTCTTTTTCATGTATCACTAATTTTCTCACCTCATTTTTGTTTACCCTTACATTAGCCACCCTCAACTTAGGCTGTTGGCTTGAGTCGGGGTGCACAATATCCAACCAAGGAACTAGGGCAACTTTTGGTATCCACCCTCAACTTAGGCAAGTGTAATCAGACTCTCAGATCATGCTTCATCTCAATTTTATCCTCAATTATCAGAACAAGCACTGTCGACACAATTAAGCATGCATGGTTTCTATATAGAATAACTAACAAAAATTTTGTGGGTATCATTTTTCAAATGAAAGCACAAAAACACATTAAACACATATATGTCATAGATATTGCTACTATATGCTAGTAATACAACCTACATATCCTAAACATGCCGGTTCAATAGGAATTGAACATCCATGGGAAAAAGATCACAGTCATGAAAACCCCTAGGATTCAAAATTTAGGATAGTTATATGCCAAGGCTACTCAGACTTCGCTGAGGCCTATAAGTACCCACACCCTAAGGAAAAAATGGTGTATTGTCCTCAATGGACGCCAAAAATGTAAAATAAAGCGTAGGGGTTAAAAACAACATACCTAGGCGCCTAAGCACCAATCTCTATCTTGGATTGCCTCCTATGCAACACTTGATATATTGTCGCGGCATGACATAGACAACTTGGGTACTAAGACTTCGCCAAGTGTCCCTGCTTCATCATTAACCATCAACGAAAAATTGGTGGTTCTCTTATCACAACGAATAATAACCGTCTTACACTGCTTGTTATTCCTTAGTTTCTGTACCATGTTTCTAGGTGATGTGCTTTTCTGACACTAACCATGTTGAGTTGATACTTGACAAAACTCGTGATCCAATTGTTTGATAGTAACAAAATAAGATTCAATCCTCTGGTATATACTGGAGATGCAAGACTAAATCCCTCGCAAGGTATTATCCTGTGTGTTAGCCTTTCTTAACAGTTGGTCAAGCGTCTCTTGTACCCTGGGATTACGGGAACTAGTATCGCAATTTTGTGGTGGCACATAATGACCATTCCTGTATTCATCTTTGTGATCCCAGTCTGCATATCTTTCCTGTCCCCTTTGCCTATCATGGTAACCTCTATTGTAGTTTCTAGAATTAACCAATTTCTACATTTTCTTTATTAGGACCTCTATGTTGGTACAGTTTTGAGCAAGCGCATGCATGATCTCCACATTTATCCTAGCTTGCTCTGAATTTCTGCAGACCTCGCCTGAGCTATAGGTATAAGTCCTGTTCCTTGGACTCCATGTGCGATTCAGCTTGGCCGCCATATCTAGCTACTCAAGGATCTTTACGAATGATTGATCGAAGAACATGCCCCCATAATGGTATCGGCAATGCTTGGATATTTGCGTCCAAGGAGCGGTTAGAGATCTCCACCAAGGGATCATCAATAATTTTGTGGTTAGGGACACTCCTCAAGCACTTAGTGAATCCCTCCCATGTAGTACTAATCGGGTCATCCGGAAGTTGCACAAAGTTATTATCACAACCGGGGGTTAGGGCCTAGATATGACACGGCAAATGGGAGCCCGAGAGTGCCCAAGCAAGCCTCAAGTATCTATATCCACATCATCGGTTCGAGAATAACATTCAAATAGTAACACAAAGTTCTCAGGGATGGGAAAATAGGAGTCACGCTATGGGGCAATACGGAGCTAGGTACTTTCCACATTTCCACACAAAAACATACGGATAGTCAAATGGAAAATTCTCATAAATCACTCCAACAATATATAAGCAAGATACTAGTCATAACAAACGAATTCCAAAGAGTCTACATAATGTCCAACAAATGCCTCTAGTCAAAAGGAATGGGGGCCGGGACAAGTTCTGGGCTCACCCTCAAATAAGGAAGAACGTCCTGAAATAACATAATAGAAAGGCAGTTGGCTCGTCCTTGGAAGACAAGACTCACCACAATTTACTCCAGGATTGGACTATTCGTCAACCTATTGGTAATCAAAGGTCTCGACCCCTACATGGTTAAATCATGTAGGCATAGAGTATGTGTTAGTACGTTTGAGTGTACTAAGTATGTGGGCATGCAATGCATATGACTTACCAAACCTGTATTTCAATGTTAGATGACAATTGTGCATAATATAGAAAGAACCATATATTTAATAGAAATATATACAAGATGCCATGAAATTTTTGATATATGAAATGCAACAATACTCATATGTATTAGGGATTGACTATAACCGACAGATCAAACTCATGCAAGCATTACATGAAGTAGACCAATTGGGACCCCCCCCACTTGTAGGGAGAAGATTACTTGCCAAAGGTAATCTACATCACACCTTATGACCATGCTTTTTAGTGGACGGTCACCTTCTTTACAACCTGCTTTTCAGAAGGATTTTTCATAATCATATCATATCATAAACATAATAAATGAATAACCATTCTGTATGACCTGCTCTTTAAGGTAATGGAAAATGTTCCTATGTTGGCACATAATTCAAGGAAAGGGAGAGGGCCTTGGGGATAGCCTTGACGCTCGCAATCCATCGGTGCTAAGACAACAACATCCCACATGAATACTTTTACATATACGCGCTTTCAGGAGATACAATGCTCATTTCAAACCGTTCAATACACATTTAGGCGCAAATGCCAAATTATAGATCATAATCGTAATGCTCATGTAGGGAATAACTCATGCACATATACAAAATGGTTCACGCACCCAGAATGCCCAAAGAGCCATAATCATAGACATGTATGTGATCATATTCTTGTCATAACCAATGCCTTAGAAAATCATATCATAATAGTTTCATAAAACATAACTAGGCTTAGCCCACATCATAATTTTTATATAAACCAATGTGCATGAATGAAAATGCAATGCATGATGTGAGGTTGACATGGGTAACATAGAATCAAGTTTAAAATCAGCTATATAAAATGAAATTAAGGAAATCCATAGTTAAATCCACATGTAAATCATAATGTAGATAACTCATGCATAAATAATCTTTAAAGGGGACATGCATGTTCATAACTTTATAACTCAATGTAAATCATTATAATAATGATCAAAGTGATTTGAAATGATAGGTGGAATATATCCATACATCAATTGGATTTAAGTAAATCAAGTAATGAAAATTCATGTTTAAAGTAGACTGAATTCATGATGTCAATTGAGAGATTTTTGGGTCTCCTTGGTTGAAAGGAACCAAGAATCAATCCCACATACCTTGATTGAGGAGCTGAATTTGAGGGATGAACTTAGCTTGAATTTGACTCCAATAGAACCCTAGCTTGAACCTTGAGAGGGGAGAGTAGAGAGGAATAGGGAGGTGATCTTATGAGGGGTAGGACATTTTTAGGAGTATGAATTAAGAGGGGAGGGGATATATGTTGAATTAGGGGTTTAGGATAGGTAAAAGTTCATAATTCACAATTAAAATAAATCAAAATTACATAAACTCCATTAATGAAACAGACAGAAATTAGAACCGTCAGGTCCACACGGTCCACTATACGGTTCGTGAAATGTCACACGAACCGTGAACAGTGGCCGTGATCCCATACTTAGAAGTTTGCAGAGGGAATTAACATGAAGCTAAGGGGTACCACACGGACGACTACACGGCCTGTGTAACTCCACACGGGCCGTGACATTGACGGTGCGATGATACTTGAAATAATTTCCGCACGACAAAGTTATGAGATGGTACTTCCATACTTAAAAATTCTTTTACGTAGTGAGCTACACGGAAGGCCACACAGTCTGTGACACATCACACAGACCATGTGAGTGGTCACCTGCCCTCACTTGGTAAAAATCCCCTTCTTTCTCAAAGTTTCCCTACCATGAACTGGACCATGTGTCCCTTCACGGGAGGCCAAACGATCCGTGTGGCTTCACACGGCCCGTGTAGGCCTTTCGTGGAGCAATGCCTTGTAGTTTCTTGGGGCAATTCTAAGAGAATCGGGAAACGCCACTCCAAAAATCCGGGTCCTTACATCATCTCCCCCTTGGGACATTCATCCCCGGATGTGCAAGAACAAGGCTTGACTTAGAGCATGATACACCCAACAAATGGTACAAAGCATAGCTCATTTTTCGAAAAAAATCATAAAGCCTTTAAACTCATATCAAAATCATATTCAAGTCACTCAAAACATTATAAAAATTCTTTTTCGTGCAAATGTATGCATGTCATGTCATGAGACTCAAGAGGGCAAGAAATGGAACCATTAGAAAAGGAAGAATCCTTATACATTAGGCTTGAGTAGATTGGAAAAGATGAGGCTATCGCTTCACCATGTCCAGCTCCGCCTCCCATGTAGCACTCTCCGTATGTTGATTCCTCCAAAGCACCTTAACTGAAGCCATGTACTTATTACAGAGTCGCTTTACTTGCCTATCCAAGATCTCCACCGGAATTTCCTCATAAGACAAGTTTTCTTCAACCTCAATCCTTTCCAAGGGCACAATGGTGCTAGGATCACCAACTAGCTTCCTCAACAAGACACAAGGAAGACCGGATGAATGGAACTCAATTCTGAAGGCAACTCCAGCCTATAAACCACTCCTCCAACTCGCTCAACAACCTCACAAGGGCCAACATACCGGGGGCTTAGCTTGCCCTTCATACCAAAACACATCACACCCTACATAGGCGAAACCTTCACAAATACCTAATCACCGACACAAAACTCAAGATCCTTTCTCCTAACATCCGAATAGGACTTTTGACGACTTTGGACCGTTTTCAACCATTCCCTAATAACCTTCACCTTATCCATGGCCTCCATCACCATGTCCAGAATAACTAGTGCCATCTCTCCCAATTCAAACCACCCTACTGGTGACCTACACATTCTCCCATATAAAGCCTCAAATGGCGCCATACCAATGCTAGCATGGAAGCTATTATTATAAGCAAACTCACTGAGTTGAAGGTGGTCATTCCAATAACCTTTAAACTCCAATACACAATCCCTCAACATATCCTCCAAGGTTTGAATAGTCCTCTCCGCTTGGCCATCGGTTTGAGGATGGAAAGTCATGCTTAACTTAATCTTAGTTTCAAGTCCCTTTTGAAAAGACCTCCAAAAATGGGATGTGAATTGGGTACCATGATCCGATATAATGGACCTAGGCACACCATGCAACCTCGCCAACTCTTGGATATACAACATTGTGTAATGCTCAGCACTGACGGTATTCTTGGCCAGTAGAAAATAAGCCGACTTCGTCATCCGATCCACGGCAACCCAAATGGAATCAAATTGCCTTCGTGTCCGAGGCAAACCAACCACAAAATCTATGCTCACATCTTCCCTTTTCCGTGTGGGAATCTCAATGTCTTGGGTCAAGACACCGGGCCTTTGGTGCTCTACCTTCACTTGTTGACAACTCGGGCATTCAGATACGAACTTAGCGATGTCTTTCTTCATACCATGCCACCAATACACTTCTTTCAAATCTCGATAGATTTTAATAGACCCCGGGTTAATAGAATATGAGAGTTGTAAGACTCACTTATAATCACCCTCTTAAGATCATCCACATCTGGAACACAAATTCGGTCTTGGTACTGAAGTATACAATTTCCCCCTTGGGAGAATACCTCAATCTCCTTTTCAGTAAAAAACTTCTTCAATGTAAGTAATGATGGGTGTAAATCTTGCTTAGCCTTTAAATTACTTACCACTGAAGAATCTACACCGCTTTGAACATAAATACCATCATTGCTCGAATCAGCCAACCTGACACCCAACCTAGCTAATTGATGAACATCTCTTGAAACCTCCTTCCTTTCTTCCCCAACATGTGCCACACTTCCCATAGATAGCCTGCTGAGAGCATCGGCCACAACATATGCCTTGCCAAGATGATACAGAACACTCATGTCGTAATCCTTTCGAAGCTCCAACCACCTCCTTTGCCTTAAATGGAGATCCCTCTGAGTGAACACATATTGCAAACTCTTGTGATCGGTGAATACATCAACATGAACCCTATACAAATAATGTCTCCAAATCTTCAAAGCAAAAACTACCGCTGCCAATTAAAGGTCGTGCGTTGGGTAATTACGTCCATGCACCTTCAACTACCTTCATGCATACGTTATTACCTTACCTTGTTGCATAAGCACACAACCCAATCCGATCCGCGAGGCATCATAATACACCACGAATCTTTCCAAACCATTTGGTAAAGTTAAGACGGGAGCCGATGTAAGCCGATCCTTTAAAGTCTGGAAATTCCACTCGCATTCACCCGACCACACAAACTTAGCCTTCTTCTAGGGTCAACTTAGTCAATGGAGATGCAATTGTTGAGAACTCTTCAACAGACCTCCTGTAATTCCTGTCCAACCCTAGGAAACTATAAATATCTAAGGGATGCAATGGTCTGGGCCAATTCTTCACAGCCTTGATCTCGTTTGGATCCACCTTGATACTATCACCGGACACCACATGACCAAGGAAAGCCAATTCGCCCAACCAAAATTCATATTTGCTAAACTTGGCATATAATTTCTTCTCTCTCAAAGTTTGGAGGATCATCCTCAAGTGATCCCAGTGCTCTTGCTCACTTTGGGAGTAAATGAGAATGTCGTCAATCAAGACTGCCACAAAACTGTCAAGGATTGGCTTAAACACCTGATTCATTAGATCCATAAATACGGCTTGAGGATTGGTTAGGTCAAACAACATCACCACAAACTCAAAGTGCCCATACCTTGTCCGAAAAGATGTTTTGGGAATGTCACACTCCCTAACCTTCATCTGATGATACTTGAAACAAAGATCAATCTTTGAGAAATGAGTAGCCCCTTAAAGTTGGTAAAAGAAGTCATAAATCTTGGGCAATGGGTACTTATTCTTCACGGTCACCTAATTAAGTTGTCTGTAATCAATACACATCTGAGGAGTTCCATCCTTCTTTCTTACAAACAATACTAGAGCATCTTACGACGATATACTAAGTCGAATGAACCCTTCTCCAACAAATTCTTTAACTGCTCTTTTAATTCTTTTAACTCCTTCGGAGCCATACGATAAGGAGGAATAGAGATAGTCTGAGTATCCAGAAGAAGATCTATGCTGAAGTCTACCTCTCTTTCAAGAGGGATGCTCGGTAAGTCTTCGGGGAACACATCTGAGAACTTATTCACCACAGGACTGCTTCAAGAGTAGGCACTTCGAACTCCATATGCTTGACCCTTACAATATGATAAATGCACCCCTTAGAGATTATTCTCTGTGCCTTGAGGTAGGAAATAAACCAACCTTTAATATAGGAGTCACCACCCTTCCATTCAAGAACGGGCTCACCAGGAGGTTGGAACTTGACCTTCCGGGTTCTACAATCTATAGAGGCATATGATGCATGGAACCAATCCATCCCAAGAATCATGTCAAAGTCAAACATCTCATGTTCTACAAGATAACACGGAAATATTTTGTGCAACACTGAAACAGGGCAACCATGATAGACTTTTTGAGCTACAATAGATTCACCCATGTAAGTATAGACTGAGAAAGGGTCCCTCAAAACCTTGGGACTCAAACCAAATTTAACAGCCAAAAGAGGAGTCACAAAAGACAAATTTGCACCCAGATTAAGCAAAATGTAAGAATCAAAATCAAAGACATTTAACATATCGGTCACAACATCCTAGCGGGCATGGAGCGCATAGAAATGATTGTTCATTGGGGTAACACCTTGGGGAGCTCTTTGTTAACCTTGCCCACCTTGGGCCACTTGACCTTGGCCTCTACGAGCATTCCTAGGACAATAAGCAACCTTATGATTTATATTACTACACCTGTAGCAAAAACCCAACTCCCGCCAACACATCCCCGGGTGAGGCCTCCCACACTTGTCACACACAGCATACCCCTAAACGCCACCAACCGGTGCTTTGGAGGAGGTACCCGATCATTAGAAACTCGAGTACCGCAACCTAGTCCCTATTGGAAGCGACCAAAACCACCACTCTGAGAGCCAGAGAATACACCATCAAAATGGGTCCTCTTATGATCATGAACCCTTCTCCCCTTGAGTTTCTCCCATTCGATCTATCTTTCATACACCATGAGTCTAGAAATATCCATACCTCGTATAAGCATAGAAGTACAACATTCCTTCAAAAGTAAATAAGAGATACCCGAAACAAACTTATGCATCCATGCACGGGGGTCAGCCACCAGTGACAGAGCATACTTTGAAAGCTTCGTGAATTTAAGGGCATAATAACTCACACTCATGCCTCCATGCTTGAGATTGATAAACTCAGTTATTTTGGCCTCTCTAAGCTTAAGTGGAAAGAAACGATCAAGGAAAGCAAATCTGAACTTCTCCCAATTGACATCACCACCGCAAACTCTCTCCAAAGACCATTAAGTATACCACACCTGAGCCACATCTTTCAGTTGATAGGTAGCCAATTCAGCCTTCTCTTCAGAGGTGACACCCATGATGTTTAGTATCTTGGTAAGCTCATTAATGTACTCCTGGGCATCCTCATTGGCCTTTGACCCATGAAACTCCGGAGGATTCATCCGGGTGAAATCCCTCACCCTAGAAGCAGGCATAGGATCCCGTGGCAAGTTAGCGTACCTTGTCTGAGAAGTCACCACCTGAGCGAGCATGGCAAAGGTTGTGCAAAAAATATCATTTGAGATGGGTTCCTCCATAGGCTCATGGGGAGCCTGATCCCTATTAGTCAGAGTCGGCCTTGGTGGGAGGGGTCTTCCTTTAGGCATTTTCTGAAGTAGATCAACGACACCGTCATGATAAGGGAACCAAATATACTTGCCATAGTATGACATAAGACATGAAGAAGAGAGGCAATTCCTAAAACATCTTCATAGCCTCCCACTCATAGGCATGGCGCACTTCACAACCATGAATAGGACCCTATTCAACGCAGCATGTAGGACTCTGAGGACTATTTATAAAGTTGGTACCCTGATACCATCTTTTGTCATGACCCGGGGTTAGGGCTTAGATGTGACACGACGAATGGGAATCTTAGAGTCCCCGAGCAAGCCTCGAATATCTATATCCACATCATTGGTTCGAGAATAACATTCAAATAGTAACACAAAGTTCTTAGGGACGGGAAAATAAGACTCACGCTATGGGGAAATGAGGGGCTAGGGCCATTCCACTTTCCACACCAAAACATACAGATAGTCAAAAAGAAAATTCTCATAAATTAATCCAACAATACATAGGAAATATACTAGTCATAATAAATGGATTTCAAAAGAGTCTACATAATATCAAATAAATGCCTCTAGTCAAAAGGAATGGGGCCGGGACAAGTTCGGGTCTCACCCTCAAATAAGGAAGAACGTCATGAAACAATATAAAAGAAAGGCAGTAGGCTCGTCATTGGAAGACAGGACTCACCACAGTATACTCTGGGATTGGACTATTCGTCAACCTGTTGGTAATCAAAGTGCTCAGCCCCTACATGGTAAAATCATATAGGGATAGAGTATGCGTTAGCATGTTCAAATGTACTAAGTATGTGGGCATGCAATGCATATGACTTACCAAACCTGCATTTCAATGTTAGATGAGAAGGGCACATAATATAGAAAGAACCATATATTCAATGGAAATATATACAAGATGCCATGAAATTTATGAAGCATGAAATGCAATAATGCTCATATATATTGGGGATGGAATATAACCGGCAGATCAAACTCATGTGATCTATTACATGAATTAGACAAATTGGAACCTCCCGCCGAGAGGGAGAAGATTACTTGCCAAAGGTATTCTATATCACACCTTACAACCATGTTTTTCAGTCGATGGTCACCTTCCTTACGACCCGGTTTTCAGAAGGATTTTTCATAATCATATCATATTATAAACATAATAAACAAATAATCATTCCTTACGACTCGGTCATTTCAGTAATGGAAAACATTTCTATGTTGGCACATAGTTCAAGGAAAAGGAGACCTTGGGGATAGCCCTAACGCCCCCCAAGCATCGGTGCTAAGTAAACAACAACCTACATTAATACTTATACATATACATGCTTACAGAAGATACAATCCTCATTTCAAACCGTTTAATACACATTAAGGGTCTAATGCCAAATCATAGATCATAATCGTAATGCTCATACGGGGAATAGCTCATTCACATATACAAAATGGTGCAAGCACCCAGAATGCCCAAAGACCCATAATTATAGACATGTATGTCATCACATGCTTATCATAACCAATGCCTTACAAAATCATATCATAATAGTTTCATAAAACATAATTGGGCTTAACCCGCTTTATAATTTTCATATAAACCAATGCGCATGAATGCAAATGTAACGCATGATTTGAGGTTGGCATGGGTAACATATAATCAAGTTTAAAATCAGCTATACAAAATGGAATTGAGGAAATCCATGATTAAATGCACATGTAAATCGTAATGTAGATAACCCATACATAAATCAACTTTAAAGGGGACATGCATGTTCATAACTTCGTAACTCAATGTAAATCATTATAATAATGATTAAATTGATTTGAAATCATAGGTATAATACAACCATACATCAATTGAATTTAAGTAGATCATGTAATGAAAATTCACGTTTAAAGTAGACTAAATTCATGAAATTAATTGAGAGATTTTTGGGTCTTCTTGGTTGGAAGGGACCAAGAATCAATCACACATACCTGATTGAGGAGCTGAATTTGAGAGAAGAACTTGGCTTGAAATGGACTCCAATAGAGCCCTAACTTGAACCTTGAGAGGGGAGAGTAGAGAGAAATAGTGAGGTGATCTTATGAGGGGTAGGAGGTTTTAGGAGAATGAATTAAGTGAGGAGGGGATATCAGCTGAATAAGGGGTTTAGGATAGGTTAATGGTCATAATTGATAATAAAAATAAACCAAAACTACATAAACGCCATTGATGAAATGGACAGAAATTGGAACCGTCAACTCTACATTGTCCATGAAATTTCACACGGACCGTGAAAAATGGCCATGATCCAATACTTAGAACTTCGCAGAGGGGATTCACACGGAGCTAAGGGGTACCACACAGATGACTACACGGGTTGTGATATCGACCGTGTGATGGTCCTTAAAATAATTTTTGCATGACAAAATTATGAGATGGTACTTCCATACTTAGAAAACATTTTACGTAGTGAGTTACACAGAGGGCCACAGAGTCCGTGACACATCACATGGACCGTGTGAGTTGCCATGTGCCCTCCTCTCAAAATCCCCTTTCGTCTCAAAGTTTCCCCACCGTGCACTAGACCAAGTGTCCCTTCACGGGAGGCCATACAGTTGATGTGTCTTCACATGGCCCTTGTGGACCTTCCGTGGAGCGATACCTGACAGTTCGCTCGAGGCAATTCCAAGAGAATTAGGAAATGCCACTCGAAAAATCTATGTCTTTACAGTTATTGATTTGAGAATCACAAGATTTAAATAAAAGATGGAATAAAGTTTTACAAGTGGTTCTCAAACTCTCTAAGGTTGTATCACGTTCCTCTCCTCTTTCTTATGAAAAATAACCTAAAAACGTATTAATAGTGTTTAAAATAAAAAACAAAAATGGAATAGGATGATTTGGTCAGCAGACTCTATGACAGGTTTTACGGGCCGTGTAGCATTTTGCATCCCGTAAACGGGCTTTCGTAAATTGCTTCTTCAAAATTGGGGCTAACTTCTACGTCACCCCTCTATGGCTTGTAAAAAGTTCTGCGGCCCATAGAAGGTTTCATCTTATGACCTTTCAGCACTCCTAACTTTCTGATTCTCAGGGCATGATACCAAGTCGACAGCTCATAAAGTCTTCTACGACTCATCTACATATTAGTATAAGCAACTTCAAAAATTCACCCTTCACTAGATTGGTTTACGAAACCATGTTTACGGCCCATACATTCTATGGCCCGTAAAGTGTCTCATAGAACCTCTGCTTCCGCAAATTCTACACACTTAGCCGAAATATTACGGCAACCCTGTAATTTTGCAAAACAAACATAAAACACATCAAATATACTAAAATCGCATTGAGAACAGACAAAATTCCATGTTTTAAGCATCAAAAGTGTCATATTTTGACAGCACATTAGAATCCAAACTGTTAAATTTCAATTTGTGAATGAATCATTCATAGAGTGGAAGGTGATTCTGTTGCACCTAAGGGTAAGTTTATTTCCTAGCGTAGGGCCAGAAAGTTAATCTCTAAAGGTTGTATCTATCATCTCGTGTGAGTGAATATTAATGATGTAGAGCCTCCTACTCTCGAGTCAGTCCCGATTGTGAATGAGTTTCCTGAGGATATGCCTAGAGTCCCTGCTGAAAGGGCGATTGACTTTGGGATTGATCTTTTTCCCAACATCCAACCTTTCTCTATTCAACCTTATAGGATGGCCTCCATTGAGTTGAAAGAGTTAAAAGAGCAGTTGAGAGATTTGATAGAGAAGGGCTTTATTAGGCCAAATGTTTCTCCTTGGAGTTCCCTTATCCTATTCCTGCAAACGAAAGATGGATCCCTCAGAATGTGTATTGACTATCGCCAGATAAACAAGGTAAAGAATAAGATATCCCCTCCCAAGGATACATGACTTGTATGACAAACTTCAGGGTGCCACTGTTTTCTTCGAGATAGACCTAAGATCAGGCTATCAAAAGTTGAAAGTGAGAGAATGTGACATCCTGAAGACGATTTCTGATATCTCCCAAGCCACACCTCTCGTCAAGATATAGAACCTAACCAAAGATAGGGTCGAACTTAAGGGAATATGGTAAACTTAGAAAAATTCAATCAAAATTCGGGCTTATTAACCAACTTATTTACCCATTGGGGTATTTTTTTATATAAATAGTAAAAAGTAACTCTAAACTACGACAAGTGTTTAACCAACAAGAAGAGAAACTAGGGTTATGTGCTCCTTATGATTTCCTAAATTAGTATTACTAGGTGACCAAATTATTTTCCAGTGTGTAGCATGCAGAACGGTAAGTTAAGTTCACAAAACCCTTTGGCCCAGGCATGAAGAAAATTTCACTATATGATTTGGTCCATCCCCGCGGTGTGACATTACTAACCCTTACCCATTGCCCAGTACAACCTCCCCTTGGCCTAGTTCAGTTGATTAGATGAGAAACATCAATCGAATCATTTTAATTAATCACTTTTCCTATTCACTACTACCTTGATCCAGTCATTCACACTAGGCAGGACCACATGTTGGCCACCATTAGAAAGAATTCAAAAGGAAGAGAATTAATTAATATATGAATGCACAATTTTCAAGAATTACGAATTATCAGATTTTAACTTGTTAGCTCTTCATGGTTCCCACAACCCTAGTTGTGGATTTAGCTACTCATGATTAGTGTAAATGCAAGACTTATGAATTTGTATAACATAATTGAGCACTTACACAATAGAATTAAGCACAAGAAATCAAACTCTTCAATGAGAATCACAAGATTGAAATTAGGAGATGAAAATAAAGTTGACAAGTGTTTCTCAACCTCTCCAATGTTTTTTGTTCATTATCTACTCCCTCTTCTAAGAAAAATAACCTCAAAACATATTTATAGTGTTTAAAACAGAAATCCAAAATATAATAGGATAACTGGGTCGGCAAGCTCTATGAGGTGCTCTATGGGTCGTATAACAGTTTATGGCTTGTAATCAGGCTTTCCTGGATTGTTGCTTTAATTCTGGACTTTGCTTATACGACACCCCACTGTAGCCCATAAAAGGTTCTACGGTCCGTAGGAGGTTTCATCTGATGGAATTTTAAAAGTCCACATCTTCGGATCCTTAAGGAACGAGACTAGGGCTATGACTCATAAAGTCTTCTACGGCTCGTCTACATGTTCGTAGACTCAACTTCAAAAATACACCCTTCACTGGAATTGAACACAAAACCTCCTTTATGGATTGTAAAACACTCTACGGCTCGTAAAGGGTCTCGGTGATAATCAACTTATGCAACTTCTACATATTTTGCCCAAAAATTGTGTCAACCTTGAGATTCTGGAAAACAAACACAAAAACAAATCAAACGTACTAACATCACATTCAGAACACATAAAATTCCATGTTTTAAGCATCAAAAGTGTTGTATTTTTACAGCACATCGACACCCTTATGTTAAAATTGTTGCTTGTCCTCAAGCGACACACTCAATCTATATATGTTGCATAGTAACACACAAACTTCAATCTAATGGCGTACATCACATTAAACTTAAGCACAAATACCCATACTACTTTTAAAAACACAATCAGATCGCTATCCAACAAACCAACATATAACAATACATGTGTCAATGCAACTATGACAAGTGAGGTAACTATCAATAAGCCAGAATCACTGGATAAGTCTAATGTTAACAATGCAATGCAAGTGCCCTCACAGAAAGAAGTCTCATGTCCCACTCTCAATGATGTTTCCTAGTATATAGCCTTGGGACTATGCAAAATCACTCACTCTCACAAAGGTCATTCAAATATCATGCTTAATACCATATGCTTACTCCTATATTCATGACTTAGACCTTTGATTACTTGGACTAGGATAACTTTAGGACTTTACAGGCTGGTAACGTAGGCTCAGGGGGCTTTGGTGTGGCATTTTGGGAACATGGTGACTAAACTCCCTCCTTAACACTATATTTCTTCTACACATTTGCTCTACCAACACTCTTACGTTTCATTCCAATTTCCCTTACTCCTATTTCAAGCTTTTCTTGGTGCTTTCTTTTCATTTTTCAATATTTTGTCTTGTATTTGTACTTAATTTTTCTTTTTCATTCGTAACTAAGGCACAACTTATTTTTCTTGCACCCAGTACACGTGTTTTTCCTCTCCTTTTCAATGTATCACTAACTTCCCCCCTTACCTTGTGTTTCACCCTTATACCAGTCACCACAACTTAGGCTTTTGGCCTGAGTTGAGGTGCACATTATCCAACCTCAGAACCAAGGTCAGTTTTTGTAGCCACACTCAACATAGGCTTTTTGCCGCAGTTAAGGTGCATAATTATCAAGGAAGGGCCAGGGCCAATTTTAAGATTTTATATCGAATAAGGCTAGGTTACTTAGGTGTTTATAAAGAAAAGGTATATGTCAGGCTCAAACATTAGGATAAAGGGATTTTAACATGTTTGGTTGGTCATTTAGACTTACTGGACTATTTATGAACAATAGCCTAAGATCCTCTCCTAACCAATTAACCTAGAGACTAAATCAGAGTAACATGGAAAGTTCTTACAACATAATACGTTAACTTAGAAAATTAAGCTCACACTCACATTGCACTGATTAATCTATCAACACAGACTCTCGAATCATTCTTTTAATCTAAATATTTCCTCACTTATCAGAACTGACATTGTTTACACAATTAAACATACATGGTCGCTACCTAGACTAGCTAATAAAAAATTTGGTGGGCATCATTTTTCACGAAAAAGCACAAAACACATATATGCCACAAATATCAATACTATACGATATCAATACTACCTAAACATTCTAAACATGTTGGTTTAACAGAAAGTAAATGTCTGTGGGGAAAACGAACACAGGCAAGAAAACCCCTAGGATTCATAAGTTGGGTACTTATAGGTCAAGGCTACACAGACTTCACTGAGGCCTATAAATAACCACATCCTATCAAAAAAGAGATGCATTATCCTCAATGCACAAAAAAAGAAAATAAAATAAAGTATCGGGGTTAAAAGGACATACCTTGGCGCCTAAGCGCCGGTCTACCTTGGGTTGCGTTCTAAGAAGCAACTTATTTATTTTTGCGAGACGACATAGATGACCTGAGTACTTAGACTTCCTCAAGTGTCAATGCTTCCATAGTTTCTATTTCCTCGATATTTCCAAAGGACGGCTTGACTATTTGGCTATTTACTTTGAATGTCCCTCCATTTCTTTTCTCCAACTTAATGGTTCCATGATCAAAGACATTTGATACCTTAAAGGGTCACAACTATCTGGATTTGAGTTTCCTAGGGAATAACTTTAACTTGGAATTGTATAGTAGCACTAAGTCTCCTAGTGCGAACTGGCAATTCTCTATGCGATGATCATGTTGCAGCTTCATCCTTTATTTTTAAAAGGTTGAGCTCTCATATTCCTTCAAACTAAATTCATCAAGCTCATTGAGTTGGCTTAGCCTAGCATTTGTTGCATCATTTCAGTCTAGATTCAACTTCTTTCGCGCCCACATCACCTTATGATCAAGCTCCTCCGGCAAAAGTCATACTTTCCCAAAGACAAGTTGGTAGAGAGACATGCCTATAGGGGTCTTGAATGCTGTCTTTTATGCCCATAATGTGGCATTAAGCTTCCGCAACCAATCTGTCTAGTTTGCATTCACATTCTTAGATAGAATTTGTTTAGTTTCCCTATTAGACACCTCCACTTGCCCCCTTTTCAGATAATGATAATGGGTTGCCACCCGATGCTTTACCCCATATTATTCAAGTAGGTCCTTGAATAATCTGAGGCAGAACTGAGAACCTCCATCGCTAATGATCATCTGAGGGGTGCCAAATCTTGAGAAGATGTTCCTTTTCAAAAATATTGCGACACTTTTGCCCTCATTATTTGGTAAAGCAATTGCCTCTATCCATTTTGATACGTAATACTAAGAAGTATTTTTTTCAATGTGAGCTAACAAAGAAGCCCATGAAGTCTTTTCCCCACACATCAAATAACTCAATCACCATAATGGGGTTTAGAGGTGGTTTATTCTTGCGGATGATATGGTGCAAAAATATAACACTTTTGATGCTTAAAACATTGGATTTTGCGTGTTCTCAATGCGACTTTTGTTGTTTTAATGTCTATGATTCTAGCATTACAGGTTGGCCAATGATTTTGGGGAAAGTTACAAAGTTGCTGCAGATTTGTTGTTAGACGAGACACCTTACAGGCCGTAGACCATTCTACGAGTTGTAAGGTGGTTTCATGAGGATTTCCAGTGAGGGACCACATTTCTTACGTTACTTCTATGAACATGTAGATGAGTCGTAAATTAATATATGAGTCGTAGAAGAGGTTTGCTGCCCTTAAGATTAGAGAATGAAGATTTTCTGAAGTTCATCAAAGGGAACCCCCTTTACGGGCAGTAAACCATTTTACGAGTCGTAAAGGGGTTTTGTAAAGAATTCCTGTTTTCCAGCAACAATGTACAAGACCCCAAGCACGGGTCATGAACTTTATTATGGGTCGTAAAGTTTTGTCGTAGTGTTTGCCGACTAGTTTTATTAATTTGTTTAGAACTTGGTTTTAAGTATTATAATAGGTGTTTTACGTTATTTTTTAGAAGTTCCAACTAGTTCACATAAGATTAGCATAGTGTTAGGTTAGTGCTCGGAGAAGTCAATATTCTATAAGTGAAAATTGTAATAGAGTCTTTGAAAACACTTGTAGTTTAATTCTATTTTCAAGCTTGTGATTTTCATTGACATTTGATTTTCTTCTTCTTAATTCAGGTGTGTAAGTGTTTACTTATGTCTTCTAAATTCAAAATCTCTTCGTTTATACAAAGCATCAGTAGTTAAATCTACAACTATGGCTGTGGGAACCATGAAGAACTAACAAAGTAAAATCGGATAATTCACTATTCTTGTAAGGTTTATATGTATGTATTAAATAACTCTCTTTGTTTTGCATGTTTTCTGATGGTGGAAAACATTAGAACCCGCCTAGTGTTACTGACTGGACCAAGGTTGTAATGAATAGGAAAAGAGATTAATTAATAGGATCTGATTGATGTGTTATCGTCGAATCAACAAACTTGGCCAAGGAGAGGTTGTACTGGGACTTATAGGTAATGGTTAGTAATGCACACTATCAAGATGGGCCAAGTCTCACAGTGAAATACGTCTCTCACCTTTGACCAAAGGGCTTGGTGAACTTAAATTGTCGTCCTACATGTTATGTATTAGACAAGAATTAGGTTATCCAATGATAATGAGTTGGGAAATCATGGGGAACACAATACCCTAGTTGCTCTCCCTTTTTGATCTTTCTCTCGTAATAGTTAGTTAGTTTATTTTCCTCTTTGACATTTTCAAAACCCCCTTTTTGGGAATTCAATTGATTAATTACTCGATTTGCATGTTGGTGAATTTGTCTTGAGTCAATGTGTTCCCTGTGGGTTTGACCCTAACCATGGTTAGGTTCAATTTCTTGACAGCGACTGTTTTATCCTCTAAAAAGGAAGTGTAACTTGGGCGACAACAACAGGAAACACCACCTTCTCTCTGGCACCTATCATATACTTTGGCGTAGTCATAAACACCTTGGTGGATGGTAGGCCAATAGTAATCACACTGTAAGATCTTATGTGTTATTCGGACTCCACCATGATGCCCACCTACCAGTGATGAATTACATGCCTCAAGGGTACTCATAATCTCGACCTCAGGAACACAATGACGAATAATCTCGTCTGCACATACATGAAATAAGTATGGATCAACCCAAAAGAATTCTCATATTCTGACATAAACTTGCGATGATGGCGGGTATTTAGGTCAGGCAGCACAATATCACTAACAAAGTAGTTTTCCTGGTCTGCAAACCATGGTATTAAATCAGGGGATGCTGCCAACACTCTCTCATCTTATAAAGAGTTATCAATCCCCAATCCATCCTCAAATATTTCCATGGCCTCATCTTCTAACCTTGAAAGTGTAGCACCCAGACTTTTATTTTCTAAGATGAGCCATCCTTCATATGATATACGATTTTAATTGATAATTCTTAATTGAGAATAGATGTTAAAATTAATTCCTTGGAGTGGGAATATAATTGGAGATGATAAAAGGATCTTTTACATCAAGTCAAGTCCAAAGAATTTCTACCGACTAAGTTTTCGTATGAGTTGATAGAAAGGTCATATTCAAAGGACCATATCTCCTAAAGTATAATTAGTTAGGTGACCCATAAAATATAAAATTAAAGATCTTTGAATTAGTTTTCCAACAAATTTTATTTCTCCTTAATTAAAGTTCAGAGCAGAAAGTTATGATCATTTTACTGAAGACCTGTAGAGCTGTCCGAAGATCCGCAACCGCTCCGCGTCGCGGACATATCACAAACCCTTTTTTGATAAGATAAATGATGTCCTTTTATTTTATTTTGAGTGTAATTTTACCCTAAAACCTTTGAGGGTCTATTTAAGGTCCAAAAACGCATAAAATGCCAGTTTTTATGATTAAAACCCTCCCTTTCACTCCTAAACATAAACGCTCAAGAATCATCAAGAAAGTCGTCAAGTTGGGATTAAGTTTCAAGATTAATCATCAAGGTGAGTTATGCCTCATAAACGTTAATCTACCCAACCTAAATTTCTTTATCTATTCATGAATCCCTAATAGACTATTGAATCATAACCTAGGGTTTCGAGAAAACGAATTCAAGAATCCCGAGAAAGGATTTTTTGATTCTTCTTTGAGTACGATTCTTCATCAAGAACTCTAAAGATTCTAAGTCAAGAGTTCAATAATCAAAGAGAATCCCTTCAAACAATGTCTTTCCAAGTTCTTTAACTCTAAAAGAACTACCAAGATCGAGGATTTCCTCCAAAAAAGCTAGTATTCATCAAATTTCGAGGATAATATCAACTTTCCAAGTATGTAAGGCTACCTAAACTGTTGCACTATGTTCATGCATGCGCCCTTTCATCTTCTTGAGTCAAGATAATGAGTATAAACCACATGTTTTAAATCCTGTGATTTCTTGAGTTTTAAATTCTTGTATAGGATGGAGTTTTCATGAATTTATTTGAGTCAATTTATGAGTTGCACTGTTATTATTATGAAATATGAATGTTATTCGAATGTTAGATGCTCTAGCCCTTATGTACTGATTTAAGAAGTATGAATTTAAATTTTCTAAACCCATGAATTTGAACCCGAAAAGTATATTTTCTTGTTTAATATATGTATATGGAGAATACCTATTTTATCTTATGAGTTGAGTCTGTATAATATGATGTTTTTAACTGAAATCATTGGGAGTCTTTCATGGTATGTGTTAGAGTCATGAGTTACATTGTATATATGATGGCCCCGAGTTACTGAGTTATTGAGACACTGAGTTGACTTCTTGAGAAGCGAGTTGGCTTGTTGAGACGATTCAAAGAGATGAGTTTGAGTTGATTTTCTAAGAGCACATTTTAGTCTTTGAAGGAATATTTAAACCGAGCAGGTGATGAGGGGCACCCGAAGAACTACATAGCCGGCGTAGAATGGTCGCACATGGTAGTCCTGGTGGTCCATGTCCCAATAGATGGATATTCTCTTTGGATCCAAGAGTGAGGTAGAGTTTGAGGTGGATGCCCTATTCCGTGGATAGTTTAGGGCGGATGTAGCAACAATGTCTTTTAGTTGTAGACCATCCAATCCCTCTGTGGTGGGGAGTTGTCGGTTAGAGAAACTTCCAAGCAACAATTGATTTGGGCCTATCATGATTTTCAAACTGAGTTGCATTAAACACTTGAGTCAAATCTTAAAAGCATGATTTTAAACATTAAACTTGCATCATCTATTTGAGTTGATATATGAGATGAGGAAAGCATGATTTTAAACTTTAAACTTGCATCATTTATTTGAGTTGAGATATGAGATGACGAAAGCATGATTTTAAACTTTAAACTTGCATTATTTATTTGAGATGAGACATGAAATAAGGAGTTGAGTCTTGAGTCGAGTTAGTTGATTGATTCTGAGCCTTACTTGTGCTTTAGCCATCTTACGTACTGTACATTCCTCGTACTGACGCCACTCAGCACTGCATCATTTCATGATGTAGATACAAGTAATAGAGGACTTTAGCAGGCGCAACGTTGAAGATAAGAGTTCCCGAGTTCCAGAGTTGGTGAGCCCTCCCTGCTATTCGGAGGAGCCTTATTTTATTTGATTAGTTATTTCTGCTTTCTTTAAGTTTGGTATACATGGCTTGTCATGGTACCATCTGGATGTTAGAGATTGAGGCTTCATAGACATTGAGTAGAGGATGTTGAGTATTATTTTTCCAAAACTCTTGTTTATTGAAAATTACGTTTTTATTAAAGACTTGGTTTACTTACTTTAAAGTTTTCTTGAACATTATTTTTCTGCTATCGAGTATGATGTGATGATGAGTCAAAGTGGTTCGCTTAGGGAATAGCAATAGTCACTGAGTGCCGGCAACGCCAAGGGTACCCTCCCAGGGCGTGACAAAAAATGATCTACGACCTAGTTTTTGGTCCCTTTTCTATTGATGACATCGAAATCAAATTTGTGAGAAGTACCCATCCTATCAACCATGTTTTTGCATCCTTCTTTGCAATCAAGTGTTGCGGTGTTGAGTGATTTGTGTGCACCACAACTTTGGTTCTCAATAGATATAACCTGAATTTCTCGAAGGCAAAGACCACTGCATGTAACTCCTGTTTAGTGAAAGTGTAGTTCTTCTTCACTGTATTTAGGGCTTTGCTAGCATAGTATATGGGATATATTATCTTCTCTTGGTGTTTTTCGAATATTACACCTAGCGCAACCCCGCTTGCATCTGACATGATTTTAAAGGGCTTTGACCAGTCAGGAGCTATAATTATAGGGGTTCAAATTAGCAAGGTTGTGTAGATGGCTATGTGGATCCTCTAATGGTAGACCCGCAAATAACCCACGGTTCTACAGTATCTAAAGCAACTCACTCGAAACCATGAACTTTGTGTTAGTAGGTAGTGCTAGTAAGACAATAGCTCCAGTATCCTCCATAGCCATTGGGTTTAGCCGATATTGAATCCACTGATAAGCTTTGGCATTGATGTCTTGTGGATGTGGAGCAATGTCCTTAAGAGAAGGTAGGTTGTCATTATTTGTATTCTCATTCTCATTCTGGTTCAGAGTTACATTTTCCGTGTTGTTTGCATTATCTTGGGCCATTCTTCTCATTCTTCTTTGGATCTCTTGGTCAAACGGAGTCAAGGGTATGCCTCGACTTTGCATGTTGGGCATACACTACACCTACACCCTGAAAGAAAATAAAAACAACAAAAGATGTAAAATGAGGAATATTAGGATTTTTAATTCCCAAATTACGTTGATTTAAACAAGTCTAGCCGTATTCCTTGGCAACGACGCCAAAATCTTAATGTCACCCAAGCTAAACCTCTTTTATTAGGCTAAAGTGGTCGTTGTCAAGATATGAAACCTAACCAGGATTAGGGTCAAACCCTTGGGAATATGGTGGACATAGAATAATTCAATTGCAGGGTTTAATAACCAAATTATATCACCAAAGGAGGGGGGTTTATAATAACTAGTAAAACATAACTCTAAACTAAGACAACTATTTAACCAATACAAAGAGAAACTAGGGTTTTGTGATTGCCCATTATTTTTTAACCTAGTATTACAAGATAATCGAATTTTTTTCTTGTGTGTAGCATGAAGAATGGTAAGTTAAGTTCACGGAAACCTTTGTCCGAGGCTAGAGGCAAATTTCACTACATGATTTGGTCCATCCCTGGAGTGTGACATTACTAACCTTCCCCTATTGTCCCAGTATAACCTCCCCTTAGCCAAGTTCGGTTGATTAGATGAGAAACATCGATCAAATTTTGTTAATTAATATCTTTTCTTATTGATTAGTACCTTAATCTAGTCAGTAATACTAGGTGGGTCCTAATGTTGGCCACCATTAGAAAGTATTCAAAATAAATAGAACTAATTAATACATGCATGCACACTTTTTAAGAATTACGAATTATCCGATTTTACCTTGTTAGTTCTTCATGCTTCCCACTAGTTGTGGATTGAGCTACTCATGATCAGTGTAAATGCAAGAGTTGTGGATTTGAATAACATAATTGAGAACTTAAACAATAGAATTAAGCACAAGAAATCCAGCTCTTCAATAAAAATCACAAGATTGAAATTAGAAGATGAAATGAAAGTTTTACAAGTGTTTCTCAAGTATTTTTTGTTCTCTACTCCCTGCTCTAAGGAAAATAATGTAAAAACTTATGTATATTGTTTAACATACAAATCCAAAACAAAATAGGATAAATGGGTCGGCATGCTCTGGTCGTATAATAGTTTACAGCTCGTGGTTGGGTTTTCATAGACTATTGCATTAAATCTGGACATGGATTCTGTGATACCCCTCTACGGCACGTAAAAGGTTCTACATCCTATAGAGGTTTTGTCTGATGGAATATTAGAAAGTCCTCATCTTCTGATCCTCAGGGTACCAGACTAGGTCTACGACTTATAAAGTCTTCTTTGGCTCGTCTGAATGTTCGTAGAATCAACTTAGAAGTACACCCCTCACTGAAATAACACATGAAACCTTCTTTATGGCTCGTAGAAGACTCTAGGACCTGTAAAAGGTCTTGTGGATCAACAACTTTAGCAACTTCTACATATTCTTTCTTAAAAATTATGCCAACCCTGAAATCCTGCAAAACAAACATAAAAACACATCAAACCTACTAACATCACAATGAGAACACGAGAAATTCAAAGTTTTAAGCATAAAAAGTTTTGTATTTTGACAACACATCACTTTTCAAACCCGATATAATCACTTAGACTTTTTGGTGATATTATTTGGGTTGATAAATGCATTTGCATCCTTAATGGACTTGATGAATAGAGTACTCGAACAGTACCTTGACTTGTTTGTTATTGTTTATCAATGACAATTTTTTTGTATTCTAGAGATGTGGAAGAACATGGAAATCACCTCAAAATTGCTTTATGGACTCTAAAGGATAATGAGTTATATGCAATATTTTTTAAAGTGTGAGTTTTGGCTCAAATATGTGGCATTCCTAGGCCATGTGGTTTAAGGTGATGGTATACGAGCGGACACACAAAAGATTGAGGAGGTCAAGAAATGACCCAGACCAATCTCTCAAACTGACATAAGAAGCTTTTTGGGATTGGTTGGATAATGCCATAGATTTGTTAATGGGTTCTCTACCATATCTTCACCATTAACTAGACTGAATCAAAAGAAGGCCAAGTTTTAATGGTCAGATAAATGTGAGAAGAATTTCCAAGAGTTGAAAATAAGGTTGACTACTGCGCTAGTTTTAACCCTACCTGACATAACAGAGCATTTCGTAATATATTGTGATGCATCTAGAGTCGGATTGGGTTGTGTGTTAATACAATGGGGAAAAGTGATAGCTTACGTTTAAAGACAACTTCAAGTTCACAAGAAGAATTATTCACTTCATGATCTTGAGTTAGTAGCGGTGGAGCTTGCTATCAAGATTTGGCGCCTCTATTTGTATGGAGCACAAGTTGATGTCTTCACAGACCATAAATGCCTGCAATATATCTTTACCTTAAAATATGTTAATTTGAGGCAGAGAATATAACTTGAATTGCTCAAGGACAATGACATGAGCATCCTCTACCACCCAGGTAAAGCTAACATAGTTGTTGATGGTCTTAGAAAGTTGTCTCCGGGAAGCACCGCTCATGTGGAGAAGGAGAAAATTGAGCTAGCTAAGGAGGTTCACAGATTTGCACAATTGGGAGTTCAACTAGATAAATCTAGTGAAGGTGGCATACGTATGCAAAATGAGTCTACATCATCTCTAGTAGTAGAGGTGAAGGAGAAGCAAGACCAAGACCCTATCTTATTACAATTGAAGGCAGATGTGCATAAGCAAAAGGTGATGACTTTTACCAAAGGGGGAGATAGAGTGATTAGGTACCAAGGCAGGTTGTGTGTTCCAATCATTGATGGTATATGAGAGAAATTCTAAGCATTTGATCCATCCTAGATCAACTAAGATGTACCATGATATGAGGGAGGTTTATTGGTAGAGTGGAATGAAAAGAGATATTGCTGAATTTGTAACCAAGTGCCCGAATAGCAAACAAGTGAAAGTTGAGCACCAAAGGCCATATGGAGTAGCTCAAAACATTGAGATTCTAGAATGGCAATGGGAGATGATAAATATGGACTTTGTCACAGGCTTACCGATGTCTCAGCAACCATGACTCAATTTGGGTGATAGTTGATAGGATGACAAAATTTGGGCACTTTTTGGCAATAAAGAAGATTGAAATTGCGGAGGATCATGCCCATTTATACATAAGAGAGATTGTTATATTGCTTGGAGTTCCTTTATCTATCATCTCAGACTGAAGCACTCAATTCACTGCACAATTTTGAAGATCCTTCCAAAAAAGCATGGGTTTGAAGGTGAACCTTAACACTGCCTTCCACCCACAGACTGATGGCCAAACAGAGTGCACACAATTCGGACATTGAAGGATACGTTAAGGGCCTAAGTCATCAACTTTAAAGGTAATTGGGATGACCATTTGCCTCTTATTGAGTTTCCCTATTATAAGATTTTCCATTCCAGTATTCATATGTCTCCATATGAAGCACTTTATGGGAAGAAGTGTTGATCACCAATTAGTTGGTTCGAGGGTGAGGCAGAATTTATTGGGCCCTACTTGGTTCACCAAACTATATAGAAGATGAAGATCAAAGGGAAAAGATTGAATACTCCATAGAGTCGACCAAAATGCTATACTAATGTTAGGATAAAAGACTTAGACTTTGAAGTCAATGATTGGGTGTATTTGAAAGTCTCACCTATGAAGGGTGTGATGCAATTCAGGAAAAAGGAGAACTTGAGTCCGATATACATTGGTCCTTACCTAGTTTTTTACCACCGGAGCTATAGGCTATCCATCTTGTATTTCAAATTTCTATGCTTAAGAAGTGTTTGGGAGACACGCAGTTGGTTGTGCCTGTTGAGAGTATTGGAGTAAAAGACATCTTGAGCTATGAGGAGATCCCCATTCAAATCCTTGATCATCAGAATCGCAAGTTAGAACCAAAGAGATTGCATCTGTAAAGGTGTTGTGGAGAAATCAATTTATAGAGGAAGAGACTTAGGAAGCTGAGGAGGATATGAAGGGTAGGTACCTGCATTTGTTCCTACATAATGATGGCGAGGGAGTTGATGGGAACGATTCATTCATGTTCTTTGAGTGCCCTTCTATTATGAGTTTGAAATAGCAAAGAATCCTAGAGTCTAGTTGACGATGTGTTTGATTTGTTGATTGTTATTTGCTTAATTTCCTTGTTTCTAAATTGCATGAGTGAGTTGAGGATTTCTTGATTGTTAGACTCCATAAGTGTTATTTGTGCCTTGTGTTCAACTATAGTCACTCTTAATTCGAGGACGAATGATCTCATGGGGGAGATAATGTTACATACCAAAATACCCCTATATGAAAGGTGCTTGCAAACGGATCTTCCTAAACTTCATTGGCAAATCCAAGGTCAAAATCTGATCAACACAAAAAATTGTGTCGAAAAAGGGTCTTGGTTGATTTTTAGAGCAATTGGATCGAAAGATAAATGTTTTATGAAGAAACACAATTTCAGAAAAGTGTGTGACATGTCCGCGTCGCGGGATTGTCTTGGACTTATACTTTGATGTGATCTCAATATTTTCGATGGGATTAAAAAACTTGATCGAAATATTATTGATGAAAAACTCCTTAAATTGATCAAGTCCGCAATGTGGACTTGGTTTGTCGAGGGAACATTTTTCAGTTTTTTATGAGGAGCATTTCAGACTTTTCCCAACCCCTTCTAAACTTAAAACACAATCAAAATAGGTCATCTCTTGTGTCTAAAAAAGGTTTTCAAAACCCATTCCTATGCTTTCTATGCTATTCTAAAAAAATCTAAGGCTAAGGAGAGAAGAAGAAGAGCGAGGGTTTCGAGTTCAAAGTTGAAGATTGATAGAGGAATGATTGATCTTCCAAATTCCAAGTATGTAAGGCTACCTAAAGAATTAGATTGGGTTATTCATGCGTCCTTTTGTCTATTGGAGTCGAGTTTGCGAATGATAATCGAGTAATACAAATACTATAATTTTAAGTTCTGACTTTCTTGCACTTGTTTGAGTCCTCATTTAAATACATGAGTAAATTGATAAGTTGCATTGTTGTTACCATGAAATCAGAATACTATTTGTATGCTTGATAGCTTAGCCCTAAACTTTATTTCTTTCTTGTATGCTGACTTAACTGAGATTATGAATATAATTTTCTAAGCTGAGTAAGTTGAGCCTTAGTATATTTTCTTGTTTTATGCATGTATTGTGATAAGTACCTAATATGTCTTATGTGTCGAGCATGATTTTTATGATATTAACGGACCGTAATAGTGAGAGTCTTGCATGATGTGAGTTGGAGTCTTGAGTTGCATTACACTGAGTGCTAATCTTGAGTTATTGACCTATTTGAGAAATTGAGTTGAGCTATTTGAGATGAGTGAAAGAGATGAGCTTGAGTTGATGTTCATGAGCATGGTTTAGTATTGAAAAGAGTATTGAGCATCGAGTTAGGTGAGAGGAACACCCCAGAACTACATTGCCAGCATAGGATAGTTGTGTAGTTAACTCTGGCGGCTCATGTCCCAATAGATGGAATCCAAGAGAGAGTGGAGGAGAGGTTGACGTCCTTTACCATGGAAAGTTTAGGACGGGCATGGAAACGGCATTTGTTTCGTTACGCGTCAAAATATTCTTGGTGGTTGAGAGTTATGTCAGTTAGAGAAACTTCTAAGCAACTCTTGATTGATCATATCATGATTTTCAAACTGAGTTATATAAAATATTAAGTTTAATTTTTAAAGCACAATTTTAAACTTTAAACTTGCATCATTTATTTGAGCTGAGTTATGAGATGATGCGTTGAGTCTTGCGTTTAGTTCGTTGATCTGAATTTGAGATTTCTCTATTTTCTTGGGCTATTTTACATACTAGTATACTCCATGTACTGATGCCCATTTCGGCCTGCACCATTAATGATGCAGACACAGGTGATAGAGGACTTCACCAGGCGTACTGTTGAGGTTCAGTTTCCTTGTTTTGAGAGTTGGAGAGCCCCTTCTTGCTATTTGGAGGAGCCATTTTTTATTTTAAAGGTTATTTCTATTTTCTTTGTGTTGGATAGCCATGGCTTGTGATGGTACCATCTAGATATTTAGAGGTAGAGGCTTCATGGACCACAAGTAGAGAACTATTGAGCATTGTTTATTTATTCCTTTTTAAAGTTGGTCAATTGAGGTTGCTTAATAAGAGCTTTATCTCTACATTGATGACTTGTACTTGAGTAATTCTTCTATTGTTGAGTAAGATGTGATGATGAGACTAGGTGGTTCTCTTGAGGAATCAACAATGGTTCTTCAAGTACTGGCCACGCCGAGTGTGCCCGTCCAGGCCATGATAAGCTCTTTGTAATGACCTGGATTAACCCTGTGAAGTATCATCTGCTCTTAGGCCTAGCCCATCACGGATTTGTCCCTTTTGACTCACTCCAAAAGGTGCCTCACAATACATAGACCAATCCTTTACTTATATACTCAACATATCTCTTGTGTTTTGCCGATATGGGACATTTCATCTAAAGATGGGTTAAAACAAAAGCCCCGCTCTATGGTCGTAGTGTCCTTGCTGAGGTTTGCCCCACTACATAGGATTCACCTAGACTAAGCACTGAGGTTAGCCTCGCCTCACCGAGATTTGCCTAAACTTAGTTGAACTCTAGCCTCAGATCGACAAGTCAGACATAGGAGTGGCTCTAATACCATCTATACCAACCTGGCCTAACACTGTGAAGTATTTCCACTCTTGGGCCAGCCCATCACGGATTTGTCCCTTTGGGCTCACCCCAAAAGGTGCATCAAGTAGATAGACCAGTCCTTTTTAATTATATACCCAGCATCTCTATTCAGTTTTGCCGATGTAGGACATCTTATCTCATGATGGGTTGTTACAAGGATAAATGGGTCGACAGATTGTACATGCAATATAATGTTTTACGACTTGTACATGGCTTTCGTGGATTGTATCTTCAATTCTGGAGATGGCTTCTAAGATACCCTTCTATGGTCTGTAAAATGTTTTACGACCCATAGGGAGTTTTATCTGATTACTTTTCAACAACTTCCCCCTTTTGATCCTCACGGCACAACACCAAGTCTACTGCTCATAAAATCTTCTATGGCTCTTCTGCATATTTCTAGTCTTAACATCAGAAAATCATCCTTCACTGGAATTATATACGAAACCAAATCTACGACCTACAGAATTCTCTATGGCCTGTAAAAGGTCTCGTGGAACCTTTGTTTCAGCAAAATCTGCACACTTAGCCCAAAAATTGTCCAACCTTGTAATCCTACAAAACAAACAAAAAACATATCAAATATACAAACATCGTTGTGAGAACACACAAAAGTCCATTTTTTAAGCATAAAAATGTTGTATTTTGATAGAGCATCAACGCCCTCAACTTAACATTGTTGATTGTCCTCAAGCGATAGACTCAATCTACATAAGCAACACAGTAACACATCTACCTCAATCTAATGGCATACATCACATCAAACTCAAGCACAGATAGCAACACCACTTTAAATACAGATCAACCCATGTGACAGTGCAACTATGACAAGCAGGGTAATTATCAATAAGCCATAATCACTAAGGTTGTCTAATGTCAACATTGCAATACAAGTGCCCTCATAGAAAGAAGTCTCATATCTCTCTCGTAATGATATTTCAGATTTAATGTTTAGGACTATGCAAAATCACTCACTCTCACAAAAGACATTCAAATACCATGCTCACCACCATATGTTTACCCTTATACTCATGACTATAACCTTTGACTACTTGGGCTAGGATCACTTTATGAATTTATTTGATTGTAACATAGGCTAGAAGCTTTAGTATTATGTTTTGGGAACATAGTGACTAAAGGCCCTCCTTAACACTGCGTTTTTCTACACTCTTTCCCTACCAACACTGTTATTTTTCACCTCATTCTCACTTTATCCTATTTCAAGCTTTTCTGGGTGCCTAATCTTCATTTATCAGCTTTTTGCCTTTTATTTTCACATCATTTTTCTTTTTAGCTCACTGCTTAGGCATCTCTCATTTTTCATGCACCCACCACATATTTTTATCTCTTTTCCCCTGTATCACTAGTTTTCCCCTTCATTTTGTGTTTACTCTTACACTAACCACTCTCAGCTTAGGCTTTTTGCCTGAATCGAGGTGCTCAATATCCAACCTATGAACCAGCGTCACTTTTGGTAGCCACCCTCAACTTAGGCTTTTTGCCTCAGTCAAGGTGTACAATGTTCAAGGAAGGACCAGAGCCAATTTCAGGATTTTACATCTAACAAAACTAGGTAACTAAGGTTTTTACAAAGAAAGGTACATGCAAGGCTCAAACATTAGGATCAAGGGATATTTCACACTTAGTTGGTTATAAAGGCTAAATGGACTATTAAGAACAATGATATAAGATCCTTTCCTAACCAACTAACCTATAGTCTAGGTTAGAGTAACAGGCAAGTTCCGAATTGTAACACCGTATATGAATTAGCAATGTAAGCTCACACTCACATTGTACAAATTACACTATCAACAAGGAATCTCAGATCATATTTTTCCTCTCTAGTTTATACTCACTTATTAGAACAAGCACTGTCAATACAATTAAATGTGCATAGATTCTATCAAGACTAACTAACAAAATTTTGGTAGGTATCTTTTTTCATACAAAAGCACATAAAAACACATATACCATAGATATTAGTACTATATGCTACCAATACTACCCACGCTTCCTAAACATGCCGTTTGAACAGAAATTAAATATCCATGGAGAAAAAGAACACTGGCAAGAAAACCTTTATGATTTAAAATATTGGGATAGTTATAGGCCAAGATTACTCAGACTTCACTAAGGCCTATAACTACCTACACCCTATCAAAAAAGAGTTACATTGTCCTCAATGTACACATATAGAATATATAACACAGGGGTCATAAAGAACACACCTGGGCGCCTAAGCGCCAGTTTCTTCCTAGGGTTGCCTCCCAAGCAGCGCCTAATTTATTATCGTGGCACGAAATAGATAATTTGGGTACTCAGACATCACCAAGTGTCCATGCTTCAACTGTTTCTATTTCCTCCACATTGTCAAGGTATAACTTGACTCTTTGGACATTCACTTTGAATATCCCACCATTTTTTCTCTAACTCGATGGCCCCATGGTCGAAGACGTGCTACCATATAGGGTTCCAACCATCAGAACTTGAGTTTCCTGGGGAAAAGCTTTATCCTGGATTTGTATAGTAACACTAAGTTCCATGGTCTAAATTGGTGATTCTCTATGCGACGATTATGTTGCAACTTCATGCTTTGTATGTGTAAGGCTGAGCTATCATATGCCCTCACATGAAATTCGTCAAGCTCATTGAGTTGGCTCAGCTTAGAGTTTGTCGTATCATTCCAATCTAGATTCAACCTTTTCAGTGCCAACATCGTTTTATGCTCAAGCTCCACCGAAAAATGATAAGCTTTCCCAAAGAATAGCCTATAGTGGTCTTGGATGTTGTCCGATATGCCCATAATGCATCATCAAGCTTCCACGACCAATCTGTTCGGTTTGCATACATAATCTTTGATAGAATCTGTTTGATTTCCCTATTGGACACCTCTACTTACCTGTTTTTCTGAGGATGGTAAGGTATTTCCACATAATGCTTTACCCTATATTTTCCATGTAGGGCCTTGAATAATTTGTTGTTGAATTGAGAGCCCCCATCGCTAATGATTACCAGAGGGGGTGCCAACCTTGAGAAGATTTTCCTTTTCAGAAATGCCGTTACATTTTCTCCTTCACTGTTGGGGAGAGAAACTACCTCCACCCATTTTGAGACATAGTCCACAGCAACCAAGGTGTATATGTTTTCATGCGGGCAAACAAATAGACCCATGAAGTCTATTTCCCACATATCAAACAATTCAATCACCATAATGGGGTTTAGAGGGAGCTCATGCTTGTGGAAAAGACCACCTATCATATGCTTTGGCATAATCGTGAGCATCTTGGTGGATGGTTGGCCAATCGTAGCTACACTGCAATATTTTATGTGTTGTTCAGACTCCACTATGATGCCTACCTACTAGAGACAAGTGGCATGCTCGTCCTCTCGACCTTAGGGACATAACAACGAATGATCCTATCTACATAGACACGAAACAAGTATGGATCATCCCAAAAGAATTTTCTCTCATCAGAACTTGCGGCACTGGTGGGTATTCATGTCTGGCAGCACATTATCACTAACCAAATAGTTTGCATAGTTTGAAGATCATATTATAATATCATGGGATGCTTCCAACACTCTCTCATCTGAGAATGAATCATCAATCTCTAATCCATCATCAAATATTGCCATGGCCATATCTTCTAATCTAGAGAGATGATCTGCAATCGAATTTTCAGTCCCTTTTTTGTCGATAACATCAAAGTCAAATTCTTCAAAAAGAAGTACCCATCGAATCAATCTTAATTTTGCATCCCTCTTTGCCATCAAGTAATGTAGTGCGGAGTGATCCATGTGCACTATGACTTTGGTCCCTAACAGATATGACCTAAATTTCTCGAATGCAAAGACCCCTGCAAGTAGTTCCTGTTCGATGACAGTGTAGTTCTTCTGTATGCATTTAGAGCTTTGCTAGCATAGTGTATGGGATGTTATATCTTCTCTTGGCATTATCCCAATACTACACACATGATTTCAAAGGGCTTTAACCGGTCTGGAGCTATAATGATATGAGCTAAAAATCCATTTTTGCTTCAATCCATCAAAGGCTTTCAGGCATACGTCATCAAACACGAACTTAGCATCCTTCTCAATATGCTTGAAAAATGGATGTGTAATTTTAGAGAATTCCTTTATGAATCATTTGTAGAATCCCGCATGGCCTAGGAAACTCCTCACACCTTTCACAAAGATAGGTGGGGGAAGCTTCTCTATCACCTCCACTTTGGCTCTATCAAGCTTGATTCCCTTGATGGAGATTTTATGCCCCAATTCAATGTCCTCATTCACCATAAAGTGAAACATTTCCCAATTCAGCACTAGATGGCATTCCTCATATTGTCTATGCACGGCATGTATGTGCTTTAAGCAATCCTCAAATGAGTCACCAACAAGACTAAAGTTGTCCATGAAGACCTTGATAGTGTCCTCTACCATGTCTGAGAATATGGACATCATGCATCTTTTGAATGTTACTGGCGCATTACACAACCCGGATGACTTTCTCTTGAATGTGAAGGTACCATAAGGGAATGTGAATGTCATCTTTTCCTGATCCTCCATAGAAATTGTGATCTGGTTGTAGCCTGAGTAACCATCCAGAAAATAGTACCACCTCTTTCCATCCAATTGGTCTAGCATTTGGTCCATAAATGACATAGGGAAGCATTCTTTTTATGTCAATGCATTAAGCTTCTTGTAGTCCATGCACACTCTCCACACAGTCGCTGGTCGCATGAGAATCAACTCGTTGCTAGCATTTGGGACCACATTTTTACCCCTCTCTTAGGAACATACTGAACTGGGCTCACCCATTCACTATTTGTAATTGGATAGATAACCCTTACGTCTAACCACTTGATGATTTCCTTGCGCATGACCTCTTGTATCGGGGGTTGAGTTACCTTTGGTGCTCAACACTCAGCTTGTAGTCCATCACCAATTGGATTTTGTGAGTACATACCCCCTGGACGTATACAAATGATGTCAGCAATCATCCATCCAATGGCCTTCTTGAACTGCTTAAGTACCGCGACAAGAGCATTCACTTGTTCGACTCTAGAATGCCTATCTCATCTAGGATGGATGGTTTGGTAGGTGGTGAGTATTTCATCTGGGATGGATGGTTTGGTAGGTGGGATGCAAGGTGTTGTTGATGCCCAAAAATGCCTATCTCATCTAGGATGGAATTAGTGGTTCCTCGATGGATGGTTTAGTAGGTGGTGACTATCGATTCCGCAAGTCCAATTCAAGCGTAGTTTGGCATCTAAGGGGGTAAGATACCCCTCAAAACCTTCACTATCTCCTCATAGACTGGGATGTCGCCACCCTCAATGTTCATCAATGCTACTTCAAGGGTGTTGATGCCCAGTTACTCCTCAAGTGGTACCTCTAGCTCTGTATCGTCAACATTTTCAATAACAGAGACTATCCTCAAATAATCATCTTTCATTGCAATTTGGCAGACGTTAAACATGATCTCATCTTTCCCCAATCTGAACATGAGTTGGCCCCTCTCCATGTCAACCAATGTGTGTCTAGTGGCTAGGAAGGGCCTCCCCAAGATTATTGGGACTTCGAAGTGAACCTCGCAGTCCAAGTTCACAAATGCCACGGGGAATACGAATTTATCCACTTTGATAAGCACATCATATTTCAGAATACAAAAAAATTCTATGTTTTAAGCATCAAAATTGCTATATTTTTGCAGCACATCACATGCCCCGGGAGGGTACACTCGGCGTGACCGGCACTCAGAGACTATCGCTAACCCCCAAGTGAACCACTCTGCCTCATCACATTCGTTCAATCACATTCTAGTAGCAGAAAACATCAATGAATATGAATACTTAAATGAAAAGTAATGATAAATGAAATCCAAAGGTTAAAGGCCAAACAATCTATCCATCAACTAAGACTAATGTGAAAGAAACTAGTCAATAATAACATCTAATCACAACTCAATGGTCTAATCTATGAAGCCTCTAAAACATCTTACTAAGTGGGGCCAATGACAGACACATGGCTACCTCAAAATAAAATAAAAAGGCTAAACTCAAAGCTAGAAGGAAAAACAAGATATCCTCCGAAAGCAGGAGATGAATCATCAATCAGTTGAGTGCAAATAGGTCCTCAACGGGGCACCTGTTGATGACCGCTAGTACCTATCTCTGAAACATGAAAAGATGCATGCCCAAATGGATGTTAATACGTGGAATGTATGAGTATGTAAGATGGTAGAAAGAATATATAAGGGAAAAGTAACACCAACACAAGTAGCTCAACTCAAGAAGTACGAAACCCAACCATTATGTCAAGAGTCTAAAGTAAGAATGCAATTTAGACCATGACTACTCATCTATCATCTATGTCCCATCCACTCAGAGTATAATCAAGGCCTATTTGGAGTTTCTCTGACCAATAACTATCACCTATGAGCCGGTAATGATACAACGAAGCGATGTTGTTGCTGCATCCATCAAATCCTTCTCAGGGTACAACACATCACATCAATGGATCTAAAATCTAAAACATCAAGTCCTTATTTTGGGACAATATAAAACAACTAGTTTTATGGTTCAATCCTCTACTACGTCGGCTACATAGTTATTGAGTTTGATTTGGACTAACATTTGCTCAATTTGATGCTCAATACTCCTCCCAAGACTCAATATACAAATAAGATATCAACCCTATGGTTACCTCTTTCATCTATTCTCATTGGACATTTGTCAACTCAATTCACCACATCAACTATCAACTCTTTGGTTATATTCTTTTATGATTTAGCTCTTGACTCATAGAGACTCTATCATGCATCATTCAATCTCATAGCATCTCCGAAAACAAAAGTAAAGTTAAAGTATTTAGGGATTCCATAGACTCTTTAGGCTCAAATTATCCTCATGCATGCTCATTTAAATAAATTATGTAAAAATCACAAGAATTCATGCTAGGGTTTACGTAGAATTGAAATATCATTTAATTCAAGTATTTTATTCATAAAAATAGTAATTCATGAAAGATCATATAAAAACACATTAGAATTTAAGAAACAACTTCAAGAAACATTCATGGGAGATTTAATTCACTCAGAACTCCATCAATTCGGGTTATGGGACACATGGAAGAACACAATTCACATTTTAGTTAGCCTTACATACTGGATGTTTTGAATTTTGAAAAGTCTTGGAAGGATTCTCAAGTTTTCTCTTCAAACCCTAGCCTTTTTCTTCTTTGAACCCTTGCTTTAATTTTGAGAGTGTTTTAGCGTAAAAATATTGAACTGACATTTTTGTAGCTTTATATATGTGTAAAAACGTCAGGTTTAGGCTTTGAAAAGGTTGGAAAAGAATAAAATAGTCTTTTTTGTTATCTAGGGGCCCACATACGACCCATAGAAACTTCCACAACCCGTAGGGATCCTTTTATAAATCTTTAGAAAAATTTGGAGGTCTCTAGATCACTTTCACAAGACCAATCTACAGCCAGTAGAAGTTTCTACGATTCGTAGATTGATCCGTAAAGACTAGGACCAAAAATGAATTTTCAAGACTTTTTTTCATGAGTTAGCAACGGGCCATACTTTTTTTACTGCCCGTATTACGTTACGTAGATCTAACACTGCTCTGGCAGTCTTCAGTAAACCGACCATACATTTTGAATCCAAACACCAAATGAGGTGAAATTAGTTGCGTTGGAAAGATAATTAAAAGAGCGTTTAGTTTGTAGGTCATAGGACATATAATTCTTTGTGTGCTAAGATTAATGATCATGTAAAGTTTACCCTTGTATAATCAAACACTAGAAACTCAATGTATAGAAAAGTTTTGAACTCGCTTAAGTACTAGAGTCCCCTTATGACCCTAATCCCCTTCCCATGGGTAAGAATGAGTCTTGAAATATAGGTACATGTCATGGTAAAGCTATGGGGTGTGACACAATCTAACATGCGAGAATTCTTTTCATTAGACATTAATTATAGAGTTTACATTAATAGGATCACACTTCAAATAGTAAAATTATGACATTTATTATAAAACATATAAATTTTGGCATTCAATTTCTATCTCAATATAGGCTTAGTTACTGAATTAAAATACTATAAATAACATCAATATATAATAAATAATATTATAAAAATAATATTTAAATTCAGCAACTAAGCCTGTTTCGAGGTAGAAATTGAATGCCAGGATATATGTATTTCTAAAAAAAGTGAAAATTTTATTATTTTATGTGGGACTTAATTAATGTAAATTCTAAAGTAACGTCTAATGAAAAATAAATCTCATATATTAGAATTGTTACTTAATGGACATTCAAAATTAAGTTTGAAACTCTTCAAACTAGACTTCCCTTCATTCACTAGGGAATCATATAATTCTCAATACTTTTTCACCGCCAACAATTATTGTGAGGTAGAAAATAATATAATCTTTGTAAGGACTTGGAATTTTGTACGACCTCAATGAAGCATGAAAATTTGGTTGCAGAAAAATTTGGACCAAGGTGACACTTCATGGGAGCCATCAGAGTCCGTGTGAAGTCACACAGCTCGTGTGGAGCCTCCACGAAGTGGCTCTTGGCCCATGGAGGATGATTGACCTTTAAACGTGGTGTTCAAACTAAGGCACACCACACTTGGACCCCTCACGGTCCGTGTGATACTTCAAGGACTGTCTGGTGGGCCATGTGATAGCCTTGGCTTGATATCCCACATCTTTGAGACCGAGTATGGTTTCACGGCCAAGTATACGGCCCGTGTGGGGTGGCACAGCCTGTGATGGCATCTGTAAAGCTTCCGGAGTAAACTTTTTCTAAATATGGAATCACCGTCTCATAACTTGATCGTGGAATTTTTCTAAGGAGAGGGGTACGAGCTGTGTCACGGCCCGTGTGACACTACACGGTCCGTGTAACCTCCCCTAAAGTTGATTTCATTGAAAAATTCTAAGTATGGAATTTGCATGCTCAAGCTAAGTTCACTTTCAAGCCTTTAATTCAACCTTATTTATATTGATAAAGGTCATCATGGGTCTCCTACATCAAGTCAAGTTCAAAGGAATCTCTAAGCACAAAAGGAACTGAGTAGCCCACAACCTATCAAATTGAAGCTCTTTGAATTATCTTTCCAACGCATCTGGTCTCACCGCATTCCGAGTTCGGATAAAGAAGTTATTCCCTTTTCGTATAATCTATTTGGGCTAGACGGGAGGCCTTCACGGACGGTGAAGAGCATCACAGACCGTAAAGCCAACCGTGCCAACTTCAATTAAAAATTTAAGAGGACTTATTTTTTATATTTTGACCCATCCCCAAGGCTTTTAAGACCTTTTTAACCCCCTCCCCCCCCTTAAATTCCTAAACTTCTCCTACACTAATTGTAAACTGTCGCTCAAGACTAACACCTAGTTTCTAGAATTAGGCTCTCAAAATTCTCTCCAAGTCCCATCATCAAGATTCAAGCTAGGATTCAATTGGGGTTTCAAATTCAGGCTAAACTCTTCTCAAATTCATCTTCCTAATCAAGGTATATGGGATTGACTCTTAATCCCTTTCAACCAAAAAGACCCAAAATTCCTTTCAATTGATTTCATGATTTTGTCACTTTAAATATAACATTTCATTATTTGAATTTGTTAAATCTAATTAGTGTATGGGCTGTATTTTACCTATGATTTCAATTCATTTTGATTACTAATATGATGATTTACATTGGGTTATGAAATTATGAACATGCATGTCCCCTTTAAAATTGATTTATGCATGGGTGACTATTACTATGATTTAGATGTTGATTTAATTATGGATTTATTCAATTTCATATTAAGATGTTGATTTTAACTTGAATCTACATTACCCATGCTATCCTCACATCATGCATTGCATTATAATCATGAGCATTGGTACATGGAAATTATGAAGTGGGTTAAGTCCAATTATATTTTATGAAATGATTATGATATACTTTTGGTAAGACATTGGTTATGACAAAAAGGTGATCACCGGTATGTCTATGATTATGGATCTTTGAGCATTATGGGTGCTTGCACCATCTTGTATATGTAGATGAGTTATTCCTTGCATGAGCATTATTATTATGATTTATGATTTGGCATTTGAGCCTAAATATGCATTGAATGGATTTGCAATGAATATGGTATCTCTTAAAAGCAGGTATGTGTATAAGTATTCAAGTGGGATGTTTATGACTTAGCAGCGATGGATTGGGGGCGTTAGGGCTATCCCCAAGGGCCCTCTCCCTTTCCTTGAACTATGTGCCAACATAGGAACGTTAGCCATTACCGAATTGACCGGGTCATAAGGAATGGTTATTCGTTTATTATTCTTATGATATGATATGATATGCTAATGGAAAATCCTTCCGAAATGGTGAGTTCCGTAAGGAAGGTGACCATCCACCGAAATAGTGAGTTCTGTAAGGTGAGATGTAGATTACCTTTGGCAAGTAGTCTTCTGCTACAGATGGGAGATCTTTATCACACTAATTCGTCTAAAAGCTCGCATGGATTTGAATTGTCGGTTATAGTCCATCCCCACTATATAGGAACATTATTGCATTTCATGCATCATGAATTTCATGGCATCTTGTATACTACTCTTCCTTGGATATATATGATTCTTCCTATACTATGTGCCCTTGTCATCTAACATTGAGATGCAGGTTTGGTAAGTCATATGCATTGCATGCCTGCATACTTAGTATAATCAAACGTACTAATGCATACTCTATGCCTACATGATTTTACAATGTACGGATCGTTGGTTACGATCATCCACCGCTTGATGTGTAGTTCGAATTTGGAGAGTTGAATTTGTGGTGAGTCCTATCTTCCAAGGACAAACCACCTTCCTTCTACCTATGTTGTTTTCTATTTCTCTTCTTAATTGAGGGTAAGCCCGGGACATGTCTTGTAGACTTTTGTTGATTCTAGAGGCATTGCAGGACATATTGTAGACTTTGGTTGATTCTATGTGCTATGTGTTGTAAATGAAGCTTATGATTTAGTTATCTATTGGATAGGGTTATCATGGATTGATTATGGGTATTATGCTATGTATGTACGTTTGATGTGGATGTGTGAAAGATCCTAAGACCCGTATTACCCCCATAGAGTGAGTAATACTTACCCGTCCCTTAGTTCTTATGCTCTATGTGCTATGTAAATCCATTTAAACCCCTTTCCCTTCGATATCCCCATAGCATGAGTCCTATTTTCCCATCCCTTAGAACTATGTGTTTACTATTTGAATGCGCTTCCGAACTGATGCTGTGGAAATTGGATACTCCGAGGCTTGTTTGGGGACTCTCGGGTTTCCATTCGCCGTGTCACATCTAGGCCCTAGGTCCGGGTTGTGACAATCTTCAACTTAGGTTTTTCTTTCTCTACGACAATGTCTTCAGGTATATAACTATAACATCTTTGTAAAATTATCCTGTTAAGAATCTTGGTGTGAATTAAATTTGTGTTTACAATAAATTCTTAAGTAAAATATTATTTGGAACAAGTTTAGCAATATTTTCATGTAAAATAAATAATTAAAGATATATGAATATAATGTTGGGTTACTACTATCCTTTTTCGCATCAATGGCATTTTTACTAGCATGTATAAAGTCTTAAATAATGTTCTTTAAATTTGTCAAATATGAGGACTGAAAAATTCATAAAACATCAGTTTAAATAAAAAGGACTATAAAATAATTGGATATCCGACTTATATGTGTAGGTAGTAATAAGAAAATATATTACTTTCAAAATTTTTTATTCTGATCCATAGGATATCCTACCTTATATGTTTAGATAGTAACAAGAAAATATATTGCTTTCAAAAGTTGTGATTCTGATCCATCTCATAATTGATAATAAAACACACTTCACTTTATATGAACTTGATCTCCCTTTGAATGAGCATCAAATAATGTCGTGAATACAATTTCAAATTGTTGAATAACTCAATTCATTTTCATGATGAAAAAATGTTTAAAACAAGGATATAGCTTTAAGGTTTAAAGCTTTTAATGGTTCTAAATTTGTCTAAGATATGACTAAATAGTTTATCTACAAGATAAAGAATTTAGAAATTACATATGTGAGCGTGAAGTGTAAGTCACTTCAAGAATAATGATAGTATAGATCAATTTTCTACACACTCATAAAATCAGGTGGTGTTCATGGCTGAAACGAGCACAATCGTGAGAACTACAGATTGTTAAGGGTTAGTTAGTGACTTATTGTAAAACCCCCAAATTCATTCCATTTAATCTACTGTAAATGCCCAAATGAAGATGAGAAAATGACTGAGAAAAATCACTAAAAGAAATCACGAAGGGGCATCTGCGGCCCATATGTCACTACCCAAAACAAATCACAATTAAAGAAAGATAAATAAAGCAGAAACAAACTCATAAGATATAGGAAATCTCCCAAAATCTGGAGTCATGAGTAAAAGAGCATCTAAAATAGAACCGAAGAGTAAATACCACTGTCTTAAAAGAAATTACAATACAGTCACATAGTATCTTATACAAAGTCTAAAAGATAAAGAATTAGAAAGAGAGTCCCAAAGATCCAAGGTGACTCGAACTCTAAGTCTCACCGGAAAGATCTGGATGGAAGTAGTAATGTCTGAAAGAGTGATCAACTACCCTGTACAAGTCCCTATGCTCGATATGCAGGGAGGAAACAAATTAGGAGTGAGTACACCAAAATATACCCAGCAGGTTCAACCAACTGCCTAAGAGAAATCAAACAAGTATGTAACCATGAAGAATCCTATCACTTGCATAAAAATATTGCATAAAAATAATTAGTACACAACATAATGAAATCATAAATAATGGCAATTATAGATGGTAAATCAAATCCAATGATGTACTGCATAGCAATGCATGAATGCAATTGCATCGCGAGCCATGTATGAAGTGAAATTACGACCATCATGGGGCTGACGTACACATCTATCGAGTCCAAGGTGCAAGATAGAATCAAGAGGCATTGCAGGCCATGTACTAATATATAAAAATAAGGCGTCGTAGGCCATAATTAGATGTATCTTGAGGTGTCGTAGGCCATAACCATTGTCTTAAATGATGTACATGTAGTGACAAATATGCATAAATACATCTAATCATGTATCAATTGTGTGCATACCAATGCAATCAGTCCTATACAACATGTATGCATATCAATGCAACCCAATCAAAAATAAGATCTGTGCATACCAATATACTTAGTCCAATATAAGATATGTGCATAACAATACAACAATGGAGCATAAGAATCTACGCATACCAATGCAACTAGTTAATATAAGATAGTGCATACCAATGCATCAATGGAGCATAAGAATCTGTGCATACTAATGCAACTAGTTAATATATATGGTGCATACCAATGCAACAACGGAGCATAAGAATCTGTGCAACGGAGCATAAGAATCTTTGCATACAGATGCAACTAGTCAATATAAGATGGTGCATACCAATGCAACAACGGAGCATAAGAATCTTTGCATACGGATGCAACTAGTCAATATAACATGGTGTATACCAATGCAACAATGGAGCATAAGATTATGTGCACACCTATGCAACTAGTCAATATAAGATGGTGCATACCAATGCCACAATAGAGCATAAATATCTGTGCATACCAATGCAACTAGTCAATATAAGTTGATGTATACTAATGCAACAATGGAGTATTAACATTATACAGCTATACCATGTCTCATCTAATCACCGATCACAAATAACAATATGTAATTGAAATAAACTCCACATGTATCTCAAATAGACTCATAAATCCCATACTAATCATACTCATCATCATTTCATCACAACATTAAGCAAGAACTATTTGAAGTCTCATAATATTATAATGGTATCCCAATTATCTCAAACACAAGATTTCATCTCAATTAATCAATAGGATCATCATTTACTCAATATTCGGCATAACCTACCTTATATTCTCATCAAATTCAATCATATCAAGATATCATATCATAATTCAATCTATATCTCACAATTATCACATCATCATTCTCAATTGCTCAAATCCAGTCCCACAAAGATTAGACAAACCTACCTTGATACCAAAGTTGCACTCAGGAATGCTTTCAATCCACCCAAGCCTCCAAATGATCCACGGATCGGTCAACCAGTATTAAAAAGGATATTAGGCATCACGAGATGCATTTTGATACCCATATTGGCATATTTTAGGCTTAGGGGCCAAATGGTCCAAATTAGGGGTAAAATTCAAAAGTCTTGAATCTGGAAAATGACTTCAAAATCAAATTCAACACAAAAAATGGATTTCGTGGGTGAAAATCCAACTAAAATTGAGTTCAAATCGACTGAAAAAATCCTCATTTAAAGTTTCAAAACCATAGACCAAAAATTCCCGAATTTTGGATATTTAAAATCACGAAATCATGTTAAAATCAAGATAAGAACCATGGAAATTAATCAAAATGATGTTAGAAATACTTACCCAAAAGATTTCTCTGAAATGCTTCGTTAAAAATCGTACCCCAAGGCTTGAAATTTTAAAAATAGAGTTAAAATAGGGGTTTTACGTCTTTAAAAATTGCACAGCAAAAATGTACTCCGCGAAGGCAGAAAACAAATTGGGTTGCACCAGATACCCTCACACAAACCAATGCCAAAACTCAAAACAAACCCCCGACACTCATCCGGACTCAAAATTTCACAAACTTTATAAGTATTCATATCTTAAACAATGATCCAGACTCAATGGAATCATCGCGATTTGATTTTGTAGTCTCCACGACACATTTACTAATGCAAGTCGTTTAAACTAGTTTATAACTCAAAATACCAAAACAACCCTCGGAAACTCCAAAAATTATGACGAGACCATTCTTAGCATTAGTTCCACCATCAAAACCCATTGGAACTATCGGAATTCCGATCAGAGCTTCCAAACTCCGAATGTTGACCTTAACGACTAAAATCACAACTTTTAGCCTAAAAACCTCATTTTACTCCAAATTCAATTCTACAACTTCTTGTAGTTCGGTTTCGGCATTCTGGAGCGAATAACATTGGTGGATCTCCGATCCAACCTCCGAAACTCAGAAAGACACAAAAACTAACTTCCTCAACAACTTAAGGTTTTTGTTTTGCCAAAACTCATATTTTCAACTTTTAAAACTCAGGATTTTAATTCCAACTATTCAAATAGTTCAAAGTAGTCCCAAAGCAACTTATAAAATGGTAAAACAATATTTTTTACAAATAAGACAAAAAATTATCAACCAGGTCATTACATCATTCACCACTAAAAAGAATGTTCATCTTCAAACATAAGGAAAAGAGGAGTGTTTGAAGCCTTAAAAAGGTTGTGATATCTAGCCCGCATATGAGAGTCCAACTCCTAAGTAGCCTCATCAACAGAACAGTGCCACCATTGCACTTTCACAGAAGGTATATCTTTGGATCTCAACTCTGGACCTGCTTGTCCAATATAGCCATAGGTTCCTCTTTCAAATGACACATCTGGACCCAACTCAATAGAGTCATAAGAAATCACATTGGACTCATCTAGAATGTATCGTCAAAGCATAGAAACATGAAAAACATGATGAACAGAAGAAAATCTCAGTGGTAAATCTAACTCATAGGCTGCCTCACCAACTCTCCTCAAAATCTCAAATGGGCTAATGAATCTGGGTTTAAGATTGCCCCTCATCCCAAACCTCATCACACCCTTCATGGGTGAAACTTTAAGCCAAACATTGTCACCAACAGAGAACTCAAAAGGTCGAACCCTCTTATCAGTATAACTTTTCTAGCAACTCTAGGCTATCAAAAGTCAACTCTGAATCAATCAGACTCGGACCATGGCATTTGGAAGCAAATCAACACCTAGCACCATGGTCGAACCTGAATCAAACCACCTAATAAGTAATCTACATCTCCGTCCATACAAGGCCTCAAACAGTGTCATCTGGATGCTGGAATGGTAACTATTGTTATATGCAAACTCTGCCAACAGTAAGTGCTAGTCCCATCGGGCCTCGAAATCAATAACATAGGCCATAAGCATGTCCTCCAACACCTGAATGGTGCGTTCTGCTTGACCATCAGTCTAAGGGTGAAAAGCTGAACCCAAATCCACTCTAGGACCCAAACCACGTTGTAAAGCCCTCCAAAAGTGAGAAGTAAACACAGACCCTTTGTTTGACACTATAGACACTGGCACACCATGTAATATAATAATGTCCCAGATATATAACCTAGGAAACTGCTCCGCACTATAGTTAGTCTTCATCAGTAATAAGTGTGCTGACTTAGTCAATCGATCAACAACCACCTAAACCGAGTCAAACTTGCCCAAGGCCATGGGCAAACCTGTGACAAAGTCCATAGTCACTCTCTCCCACTTCCACTCGGGAACATGCATCCTTTGCATCAATCCACTGGGCTTTTGATGCTCATACTTCACCTGCTGGCAATTCAAACACTTGGCTACAAACTCAGCTATGCATCTCCTCGTGTCAAACCACAAATAATGTTCTTTAAGATCATGATACATCTTAGCCACACCGGGATGGATAGAATATCTAGAACAATTATCCTCGTTTAATATCAGTCTCACCTACTTCCAAACTTTAGGCACACTAACTCTACCGTCAACCCTCAAAGCACCATCAAAATCAATAATAGCCACATTCGTTTAACCTCCTAACACTTTATCGCGAATCATGCACAATTTAGGGTCCTCGAACTGGTGAGCATATGACTGGTCAAGCAAGGAAGTTCTAGCCTTAACAAATGACAAAATACTCTAAGGGGGAGAAATGTCTAAACAAACCATCTGCCTAGTAAGTGACTAAACCTCTAGAGCTAAGGGCCTTTGCTTGGCCCTTAAGAATGCCAAACTCCGCATACTTAATAGTCTTTCAGCTAAAAGAATATGCCACCACATTGGTCTTCCCGGGGTGATAGAGAAAAGAGATTTGATAGTACTTAAGCAACTCCAACCACCTACATTATCTCATCTTTTGATTGGGCCATGTAAAGATTTATTTGAGACTCACGTGATTGATAAAGATCTCACAATGCACCCCGTAAAGATAATCTCACCACAATTTCAACACAAACACAATTGCAGCCAACTCCAAGTCATGGGTAGGGTAGTTCTTCTCATGCACCTTTAGTTGTGTAGAAGCATAGGCTATCACTCTCCCTTTTTGAATCAACACACCGCCCGAACCCATACTTAAAGCATCCTAATATACCACAAATGGAACTCCCTCCTCAAATAAAGAAAGAATAGGTGCTGAAGTCAACAAATCTTTGAGCTTTTGTAAGCTCAACTCATAATCATCCGACCACTGGAATGCTATAGTCTTTTAAGTCAAACTGGTCAATAGGGCTTCTATAGATGAGAAACCCGGAATGAAACACTAATATCACCCTGCTAAACCAAGGAAACTCTGAATCTCTGTCACCAAAGTAGGCCTAGCCCGCTCACGAACAGCTGCTACCTTTGTCGGATCGAACATGGCCAAGAAATGCAATAGACTCAAGCCAAAACTCACACTTTGAGAACTTAGCATACAATTTTTCTTCCCTCATTCTTTGAAGTATATTCCTCAAGTGTTGAATATGATCTGCCTCACTCTTGAAATACACCAAGATATCATCTATTAACATAATCACAAAGATATCTAAGTAGGGCCTGAGCACTCTGTTCATCAACTCCATAAAAGTAGTTGGGGCATTAGTCAACCAAAATGACATAACCACGAACTCATAATACCCATAACGGGTCCTGAAAGATGCCTTCGGGATATCAGACTCTCGAACTTTCAACTGATGGTACCCCGACCTTAAGTCAATCTTGGAGAATACTAAGGCACCTTGCAATTGGTCAAAAAGATCATCAATGTGAGGCAAAGGATATTTGTTCTTGATAGTCACATTATTAAGCTAGCGATAATCAATACACATATACATAGTGCTATCTTTCTTCTTCACAAATAATCCAGGAGCACCCAAGGGAGATACACTCAAACGGATAGTGCATTTCTTTAACAGGTCTTCAAACTATTCCTTCTACTCTTTCAATTCAGCTGGAGCCATCCTATAAGGAGAAATAGATATGGACTTGGTCCCCGGCTTAACGTTAATAGCAAAGTCAACATCGTTATCCGGAGGAACACTAGGTAAATTAGTCAAAAATACATACATAAACTCATTAGCAACCCTGGTAGTCTCCAATGATAGGGACTCCTGAGAAACAACACAAGCATGAGCTAAATATGCCAAACACCCTTTCTCCATCAACTGAAAAGCATGCATAAGAGATAATACCCTTAGGATAGGAGCTAGGTGCTCCGATCCACATCAACTAAGGCAAGTCAGCGCAAGATAGGGTCACAGTCTTTGCATGCCAATCAAGAATAGCATGATAAGTCGACATCCAATCCATACCAAAATCACATCAAAATCGGTCATATCCAATAATATTACAGCAGCAGTATCCCTCCCGATAAAAGTTACAACACAAACCCGATCCACCCGATTCACCACTAAAGATTTTCCTACGGGGGTAAAAACACAAATAGGCTCGGCAAGTATCTCACATATAATATTAATACCAAAAGAAAAATAAATCGAGCCATATGAATAAATAGAGCTTGGATCAAATAAAACTGAAGCTAAATAGTGGCACACTAGAACCATAACTATGATAACTGTATCAGAGGCCTCTGCTTAAGTCTATTTGGAATAGCTTAGCAAACTCTATGTCAACCACTAGCCTATGGGCCTCCACGAGCACCACCTCTAACTATACCTCGACCTTCTCTAGCACAACCTCTCATAGCGTGAGTTAAGTCCCTGGGTACCGGTGCTGCAGCCAGATGAGTTGGCTAAGAACATAAAGTCTGAGCAGGAGGTACACGGTGCGGAAAATGATGCATAAAGTGCCCAATCTCATAACAATGATAACAAGCCCTAGTCACCTGTCTCTAGGATGGCTTTCCTGAAAAACCACCATGCCTTGGTGCACTACCCACCTGAGAAAATCTGGACCTATCAACACTATCAGATACTGGAAGAGCTGCCTAAACTATCCAACCCTAATGGCTCTGCCTTTGAATCTCTCGGTCCAATGGCGAGTGTCCACAAAATGTCCATGTCGATGGAACCTCTTCTCGCCACCCTGTCCATCCTTCCTGATACGCTTTATCATATGAGCGTGATCCACAACACTTTGGAAAGTACCTCCACCAACACCAAGGAAGTCATGGCCTCCAGGACATACCGTGCCAAGCCCTTGGAAAACAATCAAATCCTCTCAAACTCAATAGGAATGCTAGACAAGGCATATATGGATAAGGTATGAAACCTAGCCTTATAGTCAGAAATAGACATAGATCCCTACTGTAACCTATCAAACTCATCTCAGTGGCTTTCTCGGCGGCAGTAAGGCATTAATCTCTCAAAAAATATTTCAGTGAACTATCCCCAGTTCATAGCTGGATATCCAATAGGACGATGAGCTACCACTGACCTCCACCACTCCTTGGCAAGGTTGTTGATCTGATATGAAGTGTAGGCAACCATATGTGAATCAAGAATATCTAGATTACATAACCGGTCCTAGCACTCTGACAAAATCATAAGCTCTATCTGCAGGAGTACCATTAAATCACGATGGAGCCAACCGCACAAATCTCTCAAAACTTTTATGATCTGTTGTAGACACGGATAGACTGGACGAAGATGGTGGCACCATAAATTAGGGAGGTGAAATAGATGGAGCAATAGCTAAACTCTGAATCTGGGTACCCGAACTCGGTTTAAATGCCTGAAGTGGAGTAATAATAGTCACACGAAGGTTTGCTGGAGCTGAAGCACTAGAAAAAGTAGATTAGACACTTCCAAAATAGGTAATAAAAAGAAAAGCATGAATGGAGGCAAGATGTGAAAACTTTTCCCAACAAGTATTCTGTAGCCTCCTGAAGATAGGTGGACGTCTACATATTGATATGTGAGGCTATACTTAACACCCTGCTCTTGACTCACAAGTCCAATGAACCTAGAGCTCTGATACAAAACATGTCATGATCCAAAATAAATTGCAACTAAGGAAACATAAATAAAGTGGAAACACAAGTCATAAGATATAAGAAATCTCCAAAAATCTGGAGTCATGAGTACAAGAGCATCTAAAACAAAATCGAAGATTAAATACAACTGTCTCAAAAGTAATTACAACATGGTCTCATGATATCTTATACAAAGTCTGAAAGACAAGGAATTAGAAAGAGAGTCCCAAAGATCCATAGTCACTTAAACTCTGAGCCTCGCTGTCAAGACCTAGATGGAAGTAGTAATGCCTAAAAGAGTGATCAACTACCCTGTATGGGCCCCTGTGCTTGATTTGCAGGGAGAAAACAAAGTAGGGGTCAGTACACCAAAATATACCCAGTTGGTTCAATCAACTGGGTAAGAGAAATTGAAAAAGTATCTAAGAACGAAGAATCCTATCACCTCCATCAAAATATTTAGTACACAACATAATGAAATCATGAATAATGGCAATTATAGATGGTAAACTAAATCTAATGATGTAATGCATAGAAATACATGAGTGTAATAGTGTCGCGGGCTATGTATGAGGTGAAATCACGACCGTCACGGGGCTGATGTACACATCTATCGAGCTTAAGCTGCAAGATAAAACATGGGGCCTCGTAGGCCATGTACTAATATATAATAATAAGGGGCTGCATGCTATAATGAAAAGTATCTCGAGGAATCATAGGCCACAACCACTGTCTCAAATGATGTACATATAGTAATAAATGTGCATAACAATGCATCTAATCATGTATCAAATATGTGCATATCAATGCAATCAGTCATATATAATATGTGTGCATATCAATGCAATCCAATAAGAAATACATTTATGCATACCAATGCACCCAGTCCAGTCTAAGTTATGTGCATAATAATGCAATAGTCGAGCATAAGAATTTGTGCATACCAATGTAATTAATAAATATTAGATGGTGCATACCAACGCATCAGTGGAGCATAAGAATCTGTGCATACCAATGCAACTAGTGGATATAAGATGGTGCATACCAATTTATCAATGGAGCATAAGAATCTATGCATACCAATGCAACTAGTCAATATAAGATGATGCATACCAATGCAACAATGGAGCATAAAAATCCATGTATATTAACATAACTAGTCAATACAAGATGGTGTATACCAATGAAACAATGAAGTATTAACATTATATGGCTATACCATATCTCATCTCATCACCAATCACAAATAACCATAAGTCATTGAAACAAACTCCACACGTATCCCATGGCCTCATAACTCCCATACTAATCATAATCATCATCATTTAGTCACAATATTAACCAAGAACAATTTCAAGTCTTATATTATCATAATGTTATCCCAATTATCTCTAACACAAGATTTCATCTCAATTAATCAACAGGATCGCAATTTACTCAATATTTGGGATAACTAACCTCATATTCCATCAAATTCAATCAGATCAAGATATCATATCACAATTCAATCTACATCTCACAATTATCACATGATCATGCTCAATAGCTCAAATCTAGTCCCTAAAGGGTTAGCCGAACCTACCTCGAAGTCAAAATTACACTCGGACAAGCTTTCAATCAACTCAAGCCTCCAAATGATCCACAGATCGATTAACCATTATCAAAAATGAAAACTATGCATCAAGAGGTGCATTTTGAAAACTATATTGGCATATTTATGCTTAAGGGCAAAATGGTCAAAATAGGAAAAAAAATTCAAAAGTCCTAAATCTGGAAATTCACTTTAAAATCTGATTCTACACAAAAAATAGAGTTCATGGGTGAAAATTCTAATAAAATCGAGTTCAAATTGATAGAGAAATTCTCATATAAAATTTCAAAATCATAGACCGAAAATCTCCAATTTCAGATTTTCAAAATCATGAAATTCATGTTAAAATCAAGATAAACACCATGAAAATTAATCAACATGATGTTAGAAACACTTATCCAAAAGATTTCTTTGAAAACCCTCGTCAAAAATCGTCTTCCAAGGCTTGAAATATTGAAAATTGAGAGAAAATAGGGGTTTTGGGGCTTTAAAAATAGCACAGCAAAAATGTACTCCGCGAAAGCGTAGAACTAATTGGGTGGCACCAGATACCCCCACACCAGCCAATGCCAAAACTCAAAACGGACCCCCGGAACTCATCCGCACTCAGAATTTCACAAACTTTATAAGTATCCACACTGTAAACAACAATCTGCACTCAACGAAATTATCAGAATTTGATTTCGAGGTCTCCACGACACATATACTAATGCAAGTCATCTAAACTAGTTTATAACTCAAAATACCAAAACTACCCACGAAAACTCTAAAAATTATGACGAGACCATTTTTAACATTAGTTCCACCATATAGAACTATTGGAACTGTCAGAATTCCGACCCTAGCTTCCAAACTCCAAATGTTGACCAAAGTCAAACTTTGATTCCAAAAACGATTTAAATCACAACTTTGGGCCTAAAAACCTCATTTTAACTCCAAATTCAGTTCTACAACTTCCGGTAGTTCAATTTCAATATCTTGGAGAAAATGAAATCAATGGATCCCTGATCTGACTTTCGAAACTCAGAATGACCCAAAAGCTTACTTTCACAACAACTTAAGCTTTCAAAAAGGCCAAAACTCATATTTTCAACTTTTATAACTCAGAATTTCGATTTCAACCATTCAGATCAGTCAAAGTAGCCCAAAGCAACTTACGAAAGGGTAAAATAATAATTTTCATAGATAAGCTCAAAAATAACCAACCAAATCATTACACTGTAGAGTCATCTACGACCCATAGATGGGACCTCATAGTTGGCAATGTGAATTAAGAAATTTTTTCTAAGTCTGAGGTCAATGTATGGGGCCTTCTAAGAACTGTAATTCATTCCACGCCCCGTGAAATTTGTTTCGTAGAATGGAGTTCCCAAACCAAATTTCCTAGATCTTGGACCACAATTAATAAGATGACTCGTAGTTCATTTTATGAACCATAGAAAGGGGTTTCATAGCTCCTAGGTACAATTTTCAATAACTCAATATTTAGACACCTTTATCTACGAGCCCCTAAATGGAACCATGACCCATAGATGGGGTCTCGTGGTTCTGTTTGGTTGTTTTTAGTAGGGATATTTCCATCCTTTCCTACTCCTTTTAATTAAAATCTATGATGTTTTGGACTTGTTTTGGACCCTCTATCAGTACCCTAAGTGTAATATTATTCACTTTACACTTAGAACTTTTAAGAGTGTTGAGGAAGGGAGAAAACTAGGGTTCCAGGCATGTGAGCGGAGATTGTCCCAGAGTTGATTATTCTTCAAATTCTAGGTATGTAACGCTTCCTAAAGCATTGGACTGAATCTATTCACGCGCCCTTTCGTCTACTTGATTCGAGTTTTATGTATAAGAATTGAGTATTGAAAATCCCATGATCCTAGTTTTCAAGTTGCTTGCATTTATTTTGAGACCCCATGCATAATTATAATGAATCAATGAGTTACATGTTGTTCATATGAATTGGAGTATAAAATTTGCATTCTGTATTATGAATTCTTAATTGCATCTTCATATATAATCCCTTGTTGCATTGACTGAATTGAGACCATGAATGTGATTGACTGATTTGAGTAACTTGAGCACAATTGAGCATGAGGAACATATTACCCGTAAACGTGCATATCTAATAAGCATCTTATTTGCTTTATGTGATGAACATGATTAAGTGGAGTCCAAATGACTATTTGAGTTTGAGCTAGATTCTTGATTACATGCATGATTGATGATCTAGATTGATTGAGCTGTTGAATGATTGAGTTGAGTTTATTGGAAAAAATCCAAAGAGCCAAGATTTGAGTTGATTGGCATGAGCATGTATTAGTCTTGGGAGGAGTAGTGATTATCAATATGAGAGCAAGTAGGTGACTACTCTAGCCCATAAACTACGTTGCCAGATAGTTGCCCTAGTTAATTTAGGTGACTTATGTCCTAAAAAGATGGACATTACATTGGATCCAAGAGATTTTGATCCTCCTTTACCTTGACAAGTATTGGACGGGCGTGGCGATGACGTCGCCTTCATTGTGCATCACCAAACTAAAGGTGGTGTTTGGATGTAAGTTAAGAAAACTTCCAAGCAACACTTGATAGAGAATATAATATTTTAAACTGAGTAGCATAAAACTGAGTCTAATTTCAAAGCATGACTTACTCTTAAACCTACATATTCACTAAGTTGAGTTATGGATTGTCGAGTTGATTGTTGAGTCTTAATTGTTCCATAGCCATTTTACATACCAGTGTATTACATGTATGACATTCATTTGGGCCTGCGTCATTAATGATGCAGAAAAAGTTATAGAGGTCTTTAGCAAGTGCTCTGTTAAAGTTTAGTGTCCAGCTTCTAGATTTGGTGAGCGCTCCTTGCTACTCGGAGGAGCCATTTTTCTTTATTTGAGTATTTTCATTTCGTTGTGATTGGGGCAGCCATGACCTTCCATAGTACCATCTAGACGGTTTAGATAGAGGCTTCATAGACTAAATTTTGGATTGTTGATGTGGATGTTAGACTAGTTTCTTTCATACTAGTCTTGATTGTTTTGAGATTGATTGTTGTTCTTTATAAGTTGATCGTATTTCTTCTGTTGTCGAGTACAATGTAACGATGAGGCAAGGTGGTTCTCTTGAGGAATAAACAATGGTTCTTCGAGTGTCGGTCACGCTAAGTGTACTCTCTCGGGGCGTGACACTTATATCTAGGTGTACAAAAAAGTTGACGCTTCAAACATGTTGCATCTACTGATTAATTGGGTGCACCCAATATGAGTTCATTACGAAATATTCAAAGAAACACCTACACATCCGGATGCAATAAATCTTTGATAGTAAATCATACAATTGTTTGTATTCTTTTTTCTTATAGTCATTATCCATTCATATGGGAGAGTGTTGAGTTTTAAAATTTGTGAATGAGAAATAAAATTCTTTTTTGAAGGATAGTGACTTTTCTGATAAAACACAATAAGAATTTGTTCATACTACTAGTTTGTTTATAAATAAAAGGGTTGTCTTTCATTTTTCAACTATAACTTTTCTGATTTTCTATTTTTATTCATAACACCTCAAGTATGATTTTCATTTTTTGAGTGAGTATGAAGTTCATCAAAATTTGAGCTACCATTATTTTACTAAAGTAAATTGTTCTATCTATATTCAATAATCAAGCGCTTGAGAAAATAATTTTTTTTAATGAGACATTGTAAATTTAGTAGGCTCCAGTTTTTCATTCTTTATTTTATTTTGTTATTATTATTTCTTTAATAGTGTATACTATTCATATTTTATTGAATACGGACTTAAGTCAAGTGATATGGAGAAAAAGAAAGAGAGAAAATCAAGATAAAACTGAGAAAGAAATAAATACAAGGTATTTCAATGTCGTTCTCTCTCCTGATGTTGCATAATATAAATATCTGCAAAAATGGAGTAAACTCAATCCTCAATTTCATTATCCAACATTGTTGCCCTTGGTTTCGTAATTAAGTTATTTTCATGTGTTTTCATTTCATACGATATATTTTTTTTTTTGCATATTCATAATTCATACGTAAAATGAAATCAATATTGTGAATGTTGAACACTGGGCTAATGGAAGAAGCATTGAACACAACTTTAACTTATAGTTTATTGCCTCTGCATCATGTACCTTTTCTTCTCGCTCTCTTTCTCTCACAATCATACATGACAAAATACATATACTACTCAAACAACTTAACATTCACATGCCTTTATACCACACCCACTCACCTTTGTTATTCTCTTTTTTTTTATGCATTCACATATTAACATTGAAACTAAATTACAGATACACAATTATACATTATATCATTCTGAACTAAATACTCAAATATATTCCGTATCAAAAATTTTCTGATGAGTGTTTGAATATAGTATCAGCCCTAAAGTAAGTATACTAATGTAATTTCTTTTCCTAATAATTGTATCAAATTTTCCCATACATAAATATAGTCTGATAATAGTTCCATTAATATTTTTGATACACAGATATAATTTTTTTCCTAATACATAGATATAATTGACACTTTATTTTTTAAAACTAATAATGCTTAATTTTGCACTCTATTGGCATTTTTTTCTGCTTTTTAGCCTTTTAGGCACCGTTGACATTTTTCTGTTTCTTTTATTTTCTAGTAGATATATATAAATTCTTCTTGTGGTGCTTCAATAGATAACCACCTATTCCTAGCAAACTATTGAGGAAAAATAGTCTAAGACATGACTTTTGGAACAATCATACTAGTGCGTGGGAGATTGAGAGCAACATTTTGAAATCAATATATTATGGCAAGTGCATACTTTTCTCTCTTTTATTTTTCATAATATGATTGAATTGAAAATTGCCTGAAACAAATCTAATTCTATACAACCAAATGAGATAATAATGGTGTGAAAATAAAGCAGCAAAAGCATGTTTCTGTTCAAGAATTCAAATTAAGGTAAGTTTCTCATATTTTGCAAGTATAAGAAAAATTTAAACCTTAATCCTATTGTAAGTAATATTTTTATTAATTACTTATGTTCGCCAAGATGTACGATATAAAACTAAACAAGAAAATAAAAAAATAAATATTAAATTTAGTTAACGAATGAAAACTTAAAAGATCGACCAAATGTCAAATTATAAATAATATCAATAAATAATAAATAATAAATTAAGAACATTCAACGTACGATAGGATTAAGATTTAAGTTTAAAAAAATAAAGGCGATTAACTTATAGCATTGTTACATACTTTCAGGAAGTGTTAAAAATGTAAATTAGTCTTTCCATCTGAAAAAGAAATGAGCTTTAGAATATGATAGTTAATTAAGACAATTTCATATGCAAGCACTTTCAACATAAAATTCCCCTAAGAAATGACTACTATTAAAAGAGAACTATAAAATCCTATTTTATATCTATTCTCAAAAGGCTTGACAAAATATTGTAGTTAGAGAAAATATAGTTTGATATATGAACATTTTATGATAAAGATTAATTTGAATCATGTTATAATCTCAATTTTCTTTTCAATTTTTTTAGTAAAACAGAAATTAGAAAAGCTTTTATGCATGCATGTATTTGCTTTTATTTTTTAAATGTAATATATAAACTAATAAAAATGTTCTTTAGTTTTCGGATACCATTTGCAATTTAATATTTTAGAAGTCCTTACAAAATATCAAATTGATGTGATGTTTTTTTTTAAAAAGAACTTTTTAGAAAAAAATATCCACAAATTGATTTTTTATTATTGATTTCGGTCCAGTCTTAGTACAGATCAAATAAAACTAACATAGTTAACATAATTTAATTTAATTTCTAAACCTAACAGACATAAAAAACAAATCACTTATATATTATTTTTTAGAATTGAAAATAATGTTTATATACTTTTTACTAGTATTTTAGTATTTATATATTTAACAGTAAGCACCAATTTCATTAATCATCACATATTGAGGTGTTTGAATTCCCTATATCAACGATACTTTTGTAACACCCGATAAATTATCAAAATACCCCTAGGGAAGAGGTGTGCGTAAAACGCGTCTTTCGATGCTCAGATTGAAAATCCGAGGGCGAATTCGTGATCAACACTGAAAATTGAGTGGGAGGAGGGTCTCGGTCGATTTTTAGAGCGACCGAGTCAAAAGATAATTTTTTGTTCCAAAACAAAAAAACAGTGTGACAGCGCAATGAAACCACGTCGCGGACCAGTCGCAGAGACACACTTATATTTTTCTGTGATTTTTCGACGGAGTTAAATTTTCTGAAAATACATTGTCCGCGACAAGTCCGCGTCGTGGACTGTGCTATTTCAGGTCGTGGAAAAATTCTTTTAAATTACGGAGGGCATTTTAGTCCATTCCTATCTATCCTAAACGTACCCCTACGACCAATAAAGGTCAGCTACTAAGAAAAGGGTTTCAAAAACCCAATTCTAAAGTGTTCTTCCAAAAGGTCACCAAGTCAGGGCTTGAGGGGAGTAGAGGTTGAGGAGATCAAGAGAAGGATTGTGCAAATTCGTGTTAGCAAATCTTTCCAGGTATGTAAGGCTAACTTAAAGCATGAGAATCTTCTCCCATGTACCCCCTTGAGTATATTAAATTGTGTATATGAACATAATGAGGTTGATGTGAAGAGTTTTGAGCATGTATTTTGTATTTTACTTTATGCATATGTTTTCTTAAACTGACGATCATCATAAAACTGAATTTACATTCATAATTCATTCCATATATGTTTTCTTTTAAAAACCCTATGACTATTTTATTAAAAAGATGCACTAAGAGATGAGTCTAGAGCCTAAATGAGAATGATGTTATGATGTTGTGATTGTGTTTCACATTTGAGGAGAGTCTTGATGATGATGCTAACGAGAATGATGTTTTATGATGTCTGAAATTTGAAAGTTAATCTTTAAAATAGTATCTAGAGCCCATGATGTTGATGTCGATGTTAATGAAGTGAGGTGATGCTGATGTTGAGGTATTCTATTTTGTCCCCACGGGACTGATGTTGATGTTGAGGTATTATGTTATGTCCCTATGGGGACTGATGATGAGGTATTATGTCCCTATGGGACTGATGAGGTTGAGGTTTTATGAGCATGTCGAGTCTGGGAGGAGTATTGAGCACCGAAATGGGTAAGAGTGAGTCCCACTTGAACCCATTAACTACGTGGCCCGCGTAGGAAGAGAGGATTGAACCGCAATGCAGATGGCTCCTTTCTTGTCCCTAATGAGGACTGAGGTTTTTCTTGTGGATCCACTGAGGTTGATGTCCTTTACCCCGAGCAGGGTATTAGATGGATGTGGCAACAGCATCGCTTCGTTGTATCATCACTGGCTCATCGGTGATGGTTGTCGGTTAGAGAAACTCCCAGTTAGGTTCCTTTTGATAGAACTCCGATGTTGATATTGATGTGATGTTCTGAGTTGAGTCGATGTTGATGTTCCCTGAGTTGAGGTGACGTTAAGGTTTCCTTGAGTGAGTTGAGTCGAGATTCCTTGAGATGAGTTTTATATGATGGTGATGTTGAGATGAGAGGTTGATGGGTCAATTGTCTATTCTAATCTCTTGCCTTAGATAAACTCTTGACATTCTGATGGAGTATGATGTTTAGCTGATGTTTTCTTTATGCTGTTATACTTACGTTGTTATTTAGCTATTTTACATGCTGGTACATTCCATGTACTGACGCCATCCGGCGCTATATCATTTTATGATACAGATACAGGAGTTAGAGGACTTCAGCAGACGCACCGTTAAGGTCAGAGATCGCGAGTTCCAACATTGGTGAGCCTCCTTGCTATTCCGAGGAAACCCTTTATTTGATGCTTCCTTTATTTCATTGAGTCCGGTAGCCATGGCATGTCATGGCACCATTCTTAGACAGTTGAGTCAGGTTAGAGGCTTCATAGATATGATGTCGAGGTTTGATGTTGATGGATGTCTTTTAAGAATTAAGTAGTACATTTTCTATTTATTGCTTATGATGAGACCGATGTTGGCCACTTGGCCCCTTTATTTGAGGTAGCTTATTATTCTAATTCCACTGTGTTGATGTGGAATGATTGTCCTGAGAATGAGTGGTTCGCTTAGGGGCTAGAAATAGTCTCTGAGTGCCGGCCACGTCCAGGCTACCCTCCCGGGGTGTGACAAACCTGGTATCAGAGTATGGAGTTCAAGAGTCCTAGGGAGTCTATGAAGCCGTGTCTAGTAGAGTCTTGTTTATGCGTGTGTTGTGCACCACACTTCATAAACAGGATGCTATAGGGCATTAGGAAATGGTTACTCTTCTTTGATGTTCTGAGTTCGTGAGATAGAGCTTGACTCTATGAAACCCCCTTTCTAATTCGTGCGTTATGCGCTTGCAGATAATGCCTCCAAAACGTACTGCTGCCCAAAGAGATGCCTCAGTCCCTAACACTGAGAATCCCTTACCAGAGGCTCCAAATCAGCATGGGACAAGGAGATGGGGACAACCTGCCAGAGCTACTGAGGCTCCACCAGCACCTCCTGCTCAGTCAGCCTCCATTTCGGAAGCAGACTTCAGGGGAGCTATTACTATGCTTACCCAGTTGGTGGCCTCTCAGAGTAACAGTCATGGTCCCCAGGCCCCTAGCTCCAGCTCCCAAGAGTCTGCAGTTGCATCAAGACTCAGAGATTTCCTGAGGATGAACTCGCCAGTCTATATGGGGTCTAAGGTTGAGGAGGATCCGCGAAACTTCATTGATGAGATGCGCAAGATCTTGAGGGCTATGCATGCCAACGAGGTTGAGGGAGTTGAGCTGGTCTCGTATCAGCTTAAGGATGTTGCCAATGTCTGGTATAACCAATGGGAAGATGATAGAGGTAAGGATGTTGAGCCTGCTGAGTGGGAGGTGTTTAAGAGTACCTTTCTCGATCACTTCTTTCCTCAGGAGTTGAGAGAGGCAAAGGTCGAAGAGTTCGTGAATCTGAAACAAGAGGGGTTGACGGTCGAAGAGTACAGCTTGAAGTTCATCGAGCTGTCCAGGTATGCTCCAGAGATGGTCCTTGGTATGAGGGCAAGAATGAGGAAGTTTGTGTCTGGGTTGGGCAGGCATGTGAAGAGGTAGTGTAAGGCAGCATTGCTGATTCCAGACATGGATATTGCTAGACTTACGGTCTATGCCCAACAGACTGAGGAGGACAAGAAGAGGGACAGAGAAGAGCAGAAGGGCAAAAAGGCCAAATCGGCAGGGCATGCGCCTAATCAGCAGAAACAGAATAAGGGTGATAGAACCTTTTTTCGGAGGAAGTCTTCCAGCCATGCACCTCTGATGGCGAGTGCACCTGTTCAGCAAAACAGGTATGATCAAAAATCTTATGGTCCCTAGAACTTTAGAGCACATGGACCTCAGTCCCAAGCTAGTGTTGCTCTAGGTCCGAAGGGAAGGCCACCTTATGGCAGATGTGGCAGGCTACATCTTGGTGCGTGCCGTGAGGGCACTTATACTTGTTTTTCATATGGATAGCCTGGCCATTTCCAGGGTGAGTGCCCTACGAGGAATCAGAGGTGGAGCGATAGAGGTACTAGAGCTCAGTCCTCTACCGCACCCCTGCGAGCAGTCATCAGAAGGTTGCTACTGCAAATGCAGGAGGCGGGACGAACCATCTTTATGCGATGGGTAATAGACAGGATCAAGAGGTTGCTCCAGATGTTGTTACGGGTATGCTCCGAATCTTTTCTTATGATTGTTATGCATTTCTTAATCCGGGTGCCACCTTGTCTTTTGTGACGCCCTATGTGGCCAATAAGTTTGAGGTTCTTCCTGATTGTTTGCTTGAGCCTTATACTGTTTCGACTCCTACTGGTAAGTCTATCCTGGCTAAGAAGGTCTATAAAGACTGTGTAGTGTCCATCTGTCATAGGGATACTTTGGCCAATTTGGTAAAGTTGGAGATGGTCGACTTTGATGTGATTCTTGGTATGGATTGGCTCCTTGCTTTCCATGTATCCGTAGATTGTAGGACCCGAGTTGTTAAATTCCAATTTCCAAATGAACCGGTCCTAGAGTGGAAAGGAGGTTATGTTGCACCCAAGGGTGGATTTATTTCCTACCTGAGGGTGCGGAGGTTAATCTCTAAGGGGTGTATTTATCACCTTGTACGAGTTAAGTCTGATGATGTTGAGTCCCCTACTCTTGAGTCGGTCCTGATTGTAAATGAGTTCCCTGAGGTGTTCCCTGAGGATTTACCCGGAGTCCCTCCTGATAGGGAGATCAACTTTGGTATTCATGTACTACACGTCACGCAGCCTATTTCGGTTCCACCATATAGCATGGCCCCCGCTGAGTTGAAAGAGTTGAAGGAGTAGTTGAAGGATCTATTAGAGAAGGGTTTTATCTGACCTAGTGTTTCTCCTTGAGGTGCTCCCATTCCGTTTGTATGAAAGAAGGATGGGTCTCTCAGAATGTGCGTAGACTATAGGCAACTGATCAAGGCCACAAGGATGGGTCTCTCAGAAGGTGCGTAGACTATAGGCAACTGAACAAGGCCACGGTCAAGAACAAATATCCTCTTCCCAAGATAAATGACTTCTTTGACCAACTTCAGGGTGCCTCATGCTTTTCAAAGATAGACCTTAGATCGGGTTACCACCAGTTAAAGGTGAAAGAATGTGATATTCCAAAGACAACTTTCGGGACAAGATATGACCACTTTGAGTTCTTGGTCATGTACTTTGGGTTGACGAATGCACCGGTAGCTTTCATGGACTTGATGAATAGGGTGTTCAGGCCCTACCTTAACATGTTTGTAATCGTGTTCATTGATGATATCTTGGTCTATTCGAGGAATGAGGAGGAGCATGCTAAACATCTTAGAGTTGTCCTTCAAACTCTTAAGGACCATGAATTGTATGCGAAGTTCTCCAAATGTGAGTTTTGGCTTAAGTCAGTGGCTTTCCTAGGCCATGTGGTTTCGGGTGATGGAATTCGAGTACATAGTCAGAAGATTGAAGCGGTTGCAAGCTGGCCAAGACCGACCTCTCCAACTGACGTAAGGAGTTTCTTGGGGTTGGCAGGCTACTACCGAAAATTTATTGAGGGATTTTCTTCCCTATCCGCGCCATTGACCAAACTGACCCAGAAAAAGGTCACATTTCAGTGGTCTGAGGAATGTGAGAAGAGTTTCCAAGAGTTAAAGAATAGATTGACCACCGCACCTGTCTTGACCTTGCCTTACGGGACGGAAGGCTTTGTAATATACTGTGATGCATCAAGAGTTGGGTTAGGATGTGTATTAATGCAGAAAGTGAATGTGGTGGCCTATGCTTCTAGACAGCTTAAGGTTCTTGAGAGGAATTAGCCAACCCATGATCTTGAGTTGGCGGTAGTTGTATTGGCACTTAAAATCTAGTGCCACTACTTGTATGGAGTGCATGTGGACGTGTTCACGGATCACAAGAGCTTACAGTATGTCTTCAGTCAGAGAGAGCTCAACATCCGAGAGAGAAGATGGTTGGAATTGCTCAAAGACTATGACATGAGCATCATGTACCACCCAGGTAAAGCTAATGTGGTTGTTGATGCTCTTAGCAGGTTATCTATGGGTAGTACAACCAATGTTGAGGAGGAGAAGAATGTCATGCCCTAAGGCGGACTGGCACCCGTTGCCGACAAGGCTCGGGAAAACCAACAAATAACTATACACCTGCTATGAACATTTAAGAGGTTTCCATACTCAATATGCTGTCAAAAGAAAGTAAACTGTACTAACCAACCAAAAGTAAATGCATAAGACTAGGCCGTTGGAGCCACGATGTCTATAATACGCTATTTGACCACACTTTAATTTACATAGTCTACAAAGCCTCTAAGTAAGGAACAATATCCAAATGGGTCGGGACAGGCCCCGCCTCATGACCAACTATACAATACAAAATATAAGTTCTAAACACATAAGCCCCGAAGCAACCTGGAGCTTAGTAATAGCAGCTGGAAGTCCTGTACTCTTACTGGGGAGATCTAGTAGCTCCTGTACCTGCAGCATGAAATGCAGGTCCCCCGTAAGGGACGTCAGTACAAGATAATGTACTGAATATGTAAGGCAGGAAATACTGTACATGAAATAAGAACTCAGATGAAATCACATGCTGGTGTGTAAGGATGAAAAGACCACCTTTAGTCATACTGTGGAATCATGTACTTTATGTCTTTTTATTTCTATATCTTTACTGTATAATCTGTGCACAATATATCATGTAAATGACCAGCTGACCAGTGGTAAATCTGTAATGGGATCGACCCTGGCTAGGTGATTCCTTCACCCCTCGGGCTACCACCCAAATGAGATCGACCCTGGCTAGGTGATTCTTCCACCCCTCGGGCTACCACTCATTTATAAGCAACTGTAAGTTATCTTTTATTTACTTTGAGATGGTTCTTTTGGTGGTCATAACCTTTAGAACTGTAGGAATATAGACATGTGACATATGAACAACCATACAAGGTAATACAACAATGGAAAGAGAGATACACAACTAATGAACCGTATCGGAGATTAAACAACACATAGACTTTGTCTGGTAAGAAGGAACTCATGTATATTTGGTATTCAGGTACATATGCAGGTTGACAATGACTATGTATGGGTACATATGAACATGCTAAAAAGTGGGGACACGGTTAGCAGCCATGTCGGAGTTTGTATGTGCCTTTATATGCTAAGAAAGATTATAGATTTCATGCCAAGTAATAGGAAATCAAGTTGCCTTACATACCTCGCTGTACTATGTCGTTATTATCTCGGAGTAGTATCCTTTTCCTCCAAACACTTATTTACAACATATTAGGTAATAAAACTAGTGTTAGCAGCTAAGAAACACGTCTTAGTAATCCAATTTCACCCAAAAACAATATCCGGGCAGCAAGCTCAGAATTAGCACCCAATGAGTATTCTTTCAACATTCCACTCCTAGTCGTATTTTCTAACACACATTCCTATATAAATATCATATCCAGCTATGTTTAGTCCCATAAAAACATTACAACAACTCATATAATACAGCATACAACAACTCTACACAACACGTAAGTAGACAACGCAACATTGCGTCCTTCCGCTACATTTCGACGTCAACCATTCCAAATCCGTTCCAACCTCAACCAAACTGTCCTCAACATATTTACACACAATTACAGTCCTAAAGCAGTCCAAAAACAGTCCCTAACTAGATGAAAAACATGAGACAACAATTCCCAAAAACAGTCCACAAATTCTTACTAATGACCGGAATTAAGACATCATTTAAGAACTTGTTTTCGCGGAAGATACAAGTGGTCCAGCAGCCTTCTTACATCATTACAGACCCAAGACTTCTTAAAAACATACATATTACTTCATAACTCAGCTAACCAACAAGATAAAAGTCTCTTATTTAACAAGAAAAGTGAACCACAAAATTGGAACACATGCTGTCCCAAAATTCCTGCACAATACAACCAACATACTCTTCATGTTTTTCATGGAAATATTATACCAAACCATGGGTATTTTTACTTACCTTAACCCTCAAGTATTAGGTTCTCTTCAAGAACCCTAGAAGTGTGTCTTGGCTGCTTTAGAAAATGAGGAAAGAGCAAGAAGAAACTTAGAGAGAAAATCATAAATTTGGCTTAAGAAAATGGCTAAACGTTGCTGCTGGTTGCTCCCTTTTATAGGCCTCTTTTGCCCGACTTTCTTTTGGGGTTTTAGCCTTATTTTAATAAGGTTATGGGGCAGCAGCTTGGCCCTTTCATTTGGGCCTTATTAGGCTTCAAATGGGATAGGCTTTATTGCAAACATTTCTTCCCTAAGCCCACTTAGTTTGGACTTTAGTTTTGAAATGGATTATAATTGTAGTTTGACCCTTTTCTTATCCATCTTGGGCTGCAAATATTATCCTTTTATGATGCCAAACCATGGGCCAAAATGACATCCTTAACTCGGGGTTTATTCTTTATCGGACTTGAATAAATTCAGTGTTGGGCCTTGTCTCCGTTTACCGAGCTTATTTAAGCTAAGCACGTAGGTGACTCACCTACTAGCTTGCTAAGTCCCACAAGCACCTAAATTATTTTACTTCATTTAAGGTCACACTCTCCTTAACTCGACTTAAAAATTATATACGCTCGGTCATCTTAAGCGTTAGACGTACATATAGCCCTTTAATCTAAAAGTCATACACTTTTAAAAATATGTGCGGATTTGACCTTGCCATATCATGTCTCATCTGTGTTGGACTAGTACATATAAGATATGGGGTGTTACATCTTCCCCCCCTTAGCAACATTCGTCCCCGAATGTAAGCATAATTGAATAGGTTAAACAAGTTCGAACTTCCGTGTAAACAAACTTTTGAAAACATAATAAGAATTCATATTCACGTACCTACTACTCCTTCAATTCTGTATCTTGGACTTCCTCTTTAGCTTCAAATAAATAGGGGTATTTAGACCTCATTGCTTCTTCAGCCTCCCACGTTATCTCTTCTACCTGTTGGTTCCTCCAAAGCACTTTTACTGAAGGTATTTCCTTATTCCTTAGCTTTCTAACTTGACGATCTAGAATAGCAATAGGTACCTCTTCATAGGTGAGCTCTTCCGTAACCTGCATATCTTCAATAGGAGTAATACGAGATGGATCACCTATGCATTTTCGAAGCATTGAGACATGAAAAACTGGATGAACCATTGAAAGCTCCTGGGTTAGCTCTAATTCATATGCAACCTGTCCAAACCTTTTAATAATCTTATATGGCCCTATGTAACGTGGGCTTAGTTTCCCTTTCTTACCAAATCTCATAACACCTTTCATTGGAGACACCTTTAAGAATACCCAATCTCCTACTGAGAACTCCAGTCCTCTTCTTCTAGCATTTGCATATGATTTGTGACGGCTTTGGGCTGTTTCTAGCCGTTGTCGTATTACCTTGACTTTTTCCATGGCTTGTTGGACTAGATCTGGACCAAGCAAGGTGGTTTCACCCACTTCAAACCATCCTACTGGTGATCTACATTTCCTTCCATACAAAGCTTCATACGGTGCCATCTTGATGCTTGAATGGTAGCTATTATTATATGCAAATTCAATAAGTGGCAAATGGTCCACCCAACTACCTTTGAAGTCCAATGCACACGCCCGCAACATATCTTCAAGTGTTTGAATGGTGCGTTCTGCTTGACCATCTGTCTGCGGGTGGAAAGTTGTACTTAAATTTACTTGTGTCCCTAAGCTCCTCTGGAAGGATTTCCAAAACTTTACGGTGAATTGAGCTCCCTGATCAGATATAATGGATATTGGAATCCCATGTAGCCTAACTATCTCTTTGAGATATAGCTTTGCATACTCTTCAGCCGTATAATCACTCTTAACTGGTAAGAAGTGTGCTGACTTTGTAAGTCTATCGACGATTACCCATATGGAGTCAAACTTCTAAAATGAGCGAGGCAACCCAGTAACAAAATCCATATTAATCATATCCCACTTCCATGTTGGAAGCTCTATATATTGCATATAACCTCCCGGATTTTGGTGCTCTACCTTAACTTGTTGGCAATTAGGACATTGAGCCACAAATTCTGCAAGGTCCTTTTTCATGCCTTCCCACCAAAACATTCCCTTCAGGTCATGATACATCTTAGTTGATCCTGGATGGATAGAATATCTTGAATGATGGGCTTCATCCATTATTCTCCTTCTTAGTCCATTTATATTAGGAATGCACAATCTATTTTGACAGTAAAGTACTCCATTTTGGGTAAGTTCAAAGCCCTTCATTATGCCTTGACTTACCTTCTCCTTAAGTCGCCGTAGAATAGGATCTTTGAACTGTTTTTCCCTTACCTCTGCTATCAATGAAGACTCTATAGCATTATGCACAACAACCCTTTCCTTTGGAGTTTCAATCAGGCGTACCCCCAAATTGGCTAGTTGACGTAGATCCTTAGCGACTCCTTGACTTACCACGGTTTGATCATCAATATTCACAATTGCCTTGCGGCTCAAAGCATCGGCTACCACATTTGCTTTTCCTGGATGGTATAGTATATCAACATCGTAATCCTTTATTAGCTCCAGCCACCTCCGCTGCCTTAAATTTAGGTCTTTCTGTTTAAATATGTACTGTAAGCTCTTATGATCAGTATATATGTCAACATGAACCCCATACAAATAATGGCGCCATATTTTCAAGGCAAACACAACAGCTGCTAGTTCAAGGTCATGTGTCGGGTAGTTTTTCTCATGTGGCCGCAGTTGTCTCGAGGCATAAGCAATTACCCTACCGTGTTGTGTTAGTACACACCCTAAGCCAACCCCCAAAGCATCACAATATACCGCATACCCCTCTGTGCCTTCTGGAAGCACTAATACAGGCGCAGAAGTTAGCCTGCTTTTCAACTCTTGAAAGCTCCTTTCACATGCATCATTCCATTGAAATTTGGTCGCCTTATGTGTCAACTTTGTTAGAGGTGCAGAAATAGAAGAAAAACCTTCAACAAATCTCTTGTAATAACCTGCCAATCCTAAGAAGCTTCGAACTTCTGTGGGTGTTGTTGTCCTTGACCAATCTTTCACCACCTCTATCTTTTGTAAATCAACCCTTATTCCTTCATCAGATACAATATGACCCAAGAATGCCACTTATTTCAACCAAAATTCACATTTGGAAAACTTGGCATACAATTGCCGATCACGAAGAACTTGTAATACCTGCTGTAAGTGATTTGCATGTTCTTCTTCTGATCTTGAATACACAAAAATGTCATCTATAAATACTATCACAAAGACGTCCAAGAACGGCTTGAATACCCTGTTCATTAAGTCCATAAAAACTGCTGGTGCATTTGTCAGCCCAAATGACATAACAAGAAATTCAAAGTGACCATAGCGTGTCCTAAAGGCTGTCTTGGGTATATCTTTCTCCTTCACCCTCACTTGGTGATATCCTGACCTCAAGTCAATTTTCGAAAAGCATTTGGCACCTTGTAACTGATCAAACAAATCGTCAATCCTGGGGAGGGGGTATTTGTTTTTAATTGTCACCTTATTCAATTGCCGATAGTCAATACACATTCTCAAGGTGCCATCCTTTTTACGTACAAATAACGCGGGTGCACCCCAAGGGGATACACTAGGTCTTATAAAACCCTTCTCTAGCAAATCTTTCAATTGCTCCTTTAATTCATGTAACTCTGCCGGGGCCATCCTATATGGAGGGATAGAAATGGGTTGAGTGCTTGGAAGTAAGTCAATGCCAAAATCTATTTCTCGTTCTGGAGGCAAACTTGGAAGCTCTTCGAGAAACACATCAGCAAATTCATTCACTACCGGAATGGATTGAAGAGTTGGTGATTCAGCCTCCATATCCCTTACTCTAACTAGATGACAGATGTACCCCTTTGACATCATCTTCCTTGCTTTAAAATAGGAAATAAACTTCCCCTTCGGTGCCCCAATATTACCTTCCCATTCAAGGACTGCCTCATTTGGAAAGTGGAAATACACTCTCTTAGTTCGGCAATCCACAGTAGCATAACAAGAAGCTAACCAATCCATGCCCATTATAACATCGAATTCCACCATATCTAACTCAACAAGGTCCGCCCACGTATCACGATCGCAAACAGTTACAACACAATCATAATAGACCCTTCTAGCTATAATAGATTCACCGGTTGGCGTAGATACTTCAAATGGCTCATTCAATAATTTAGGTGTTCTTTTAAGCTTCCCAGCCACTAGTGGTGTAATATATGATAATGTAGAACCAGGGTCAATTAATGCATACACATTATGTGAATAGATGGACAATGTACCTGTGACCACATCGGGTGAAGCTTCTAAATTTTGCCGACTTCCTAGAGCATAAGTGCGATTCTGGGCTCCGCTGGGGCTAGCTGCTCCTCTACCACCTCTACCACGGCCTGTAGGCATTTGCTGACCCCTACTGAAGGGAGGAACTGATGATGATGATGCAACAGCTGACCCAGCAGGTTGTGCTATATCACCCATACGTCTTCTGGGGCAATCTCTTATCATATGCCCTGGTACACCACACCAATAATTGGCATCTGTCCCAACACGACATATACCTGAATGACTCCTCCCACATTGTTTGCAAGATTGCCTAGGAGGAATCTGCTGGCTGGCCGAATATCCTGTAGTCCGTGCACCTTGTCCCTCACTTCTTTGATTAAACTGATTACCTCTAGGCCCTTGAAATTGCGGTGGAGCACTGACTGCAGAATAGGAGGATGATGGTCTAGGTGGTTTACTAGGAAATCGAGGCCTAACATCACCATGGGATGGTACAAATTGCCCTGTAGATCTGGCCCTCTTGGACTGGCCCCTTTCTATCTCTTGTGTCCTTCTCCTTTGCCTCTGATCCTCTAGTTTTTGTGCAAATGCATGCATCCTTGCGATATCCATGTCTTTTTTCAATAAAGCAAGGGTACAGTCTCTTACCAGGTATGTATCCAACCTATCCACATACCGATGAACTCTTTCTGCCATAGTAGCAACTACATTAGGAGCATACCTGGCCAAGGAGTTAAACTGGAGGATATACTCCCTCACGCTCATACCCCCTTGGTGGAGATTCAAAAACTGATCTGCCCGGGCCTCTCGGATCTCGTATGGAAAGTAGTGGTCAAGAAAGGCCTCTTTGAACTCCTTCCAGGTAGTTGGAGGTGCATCTATACCCTTAGTTTGCTTCCAAGCTTCATACCACAATATACCCACACCTTTCAATCTATATGCTGCCAGTTCTACAGCTTCTGTACCACTTACATGCATAACATCTAAAGTGCACTGGATCTGGTCAATGAAGTCTTGCGGATCTTCATTAGGATCTGACCCGGTGAAAGCTGGAGGGTCTAAATTAAGGAAGTCACGTATCCTCGTGCTAGCTGCCCTATTCGCACAATCTGCACCTACAACTGGGCCTTCTTGTCTTTGGCTTTGGCGAGCAACAATGCGGGTCAATAACTGGACCGCATTTCTCAGATCCTGCACAGCAGCATCGGCAGGTGGTTCTAAGGGAGTTTCACTACGACCTGGTTCATCAGGAGCTGGAGGAGTTGGAGATGTTTGGGACAGAGACTCATCTTGGGCCTCATCTCATCGTCTCACCCGACTGGGCATACCAATTACCACTTCCACCTCCTTCCCCTTGCCTTTGCTTTTCCTTGTTTCAGGCATGCTTACTGTACAAAATAATTTAGAGGTATAAATAATCAACCTACAACACTTGGCTCTATGGCACGATCTAAAGAATGAAAAGAAAATGACAACTCCTAAATGCCACGTAGCCTCCTGCTTATAAATGTGGTGCACAACACATCCATAAACAAGACTCTACATAGACACGGCTTTGTAGACTCCCTAGGACGACCCGCTCTGATATCACTTCTGTCACGCCCTAAGCCCCATTGAGGCGGACTGGCACCTGTTGCCGACAAGACTCGGGAGAACCAACATATAACTATACACCTGCTATGAACATTTAAGATTTTTTTATACTCAATATGCTGTCAAAAGAAAGTAAACTGTACTAACCAACCAAAAGTAAATGCATAAGACTAGGCCGTTGGAGCCACGATGTCTATAATGCGCTATTTGACCACACTTTAATTTACAAAGTCTACAAATCCTCTAAGTAAGGAACAATATCCAAATGGGTCGGGACAGGCCCCGCCTCATGACCAACTATACAATACAAAATATAAGTTCTAAACACATAAGCCCCAAAGCAACCTGGAGCTTAGTAATAGCAGCTGGAAGTCCTGTACTCTTACTGGAGAGATCTAGTAGCTCCTGTACCTGCAGCATGAAATGCAGGTCCCCCGTAAGGGACGTCAGTACAAGATAATGTACTGAATATGTAAGGCAGGAAATACTGTACATGAAATAAGAACTCAGATGAAATCACATGCTGGTGTGTAAGGATGAAAAGACCACCTTTAGTCATACTGTGGAATCATGTACTTTATATCCTTTTATTTCTGTATCTTTACTGTATAATCTGTGCACAATATATCATGTAAATGACTAGCTGATCAGTGCTAAATCTGTAATGGGATCGACCCTGGCTAGGTGATTCCTTCACCTCTCGGGCTACCACCCAAATGAGATCGACCCTGGCTAGGTGATTCTTCCACCCCTCGGGCTACCACTCATTTATAAGCAACTGTAAGTTATCTTTTATTTACTTTGAGATGGTTCTTTTGGTGGTCATAACCTTTAGAACTATAGGAATATAGAGATGTGACATATGAACAACCATACAAGGTAATACCATAATGGAAAGAGAGATACGCAACTAATGAACCATATCGGAGATTAAACAACACATAGACTTTGTCTGGTAAGAAGGAACTCATGTATATTTGGTATTCAGGTACATATGCAGGTTGACAATGACTATGTATGGGTACATATGAACATGGTAAAAAGTGGGGACACGGTTAGCAGCCATGTCGGAGTTTGTATGTGCCTTTATATGCTAAGAAAGATTATAGATTTCATGCCAAGTAATAGGAAATCAAGTTGGCTTACATACCTCGCTGTACTATGTCGTTATTATCTCGGAGTAGTATCCTTTTCCTCCAAACGCTTATCTACAACATATTAGGTAATAAAACTAGTGTTAGCAGCTAATAAACACGTCTTAGTAATCCAATTTCACCCAAAAACAATATCCGGGCAGCAAGCTCGGAATTAGCACCCAATGAGTATTCTTTCAACATTTCCACTCCTAGTCGTATTTTCTAACACACATTCCTATATAAATATCATATCCAGCTATGTTTAGTCCCATAAAAACATTACAACAACTCATATAATACAGCATACAACAACTCTACACAACACGTAAGTAGACAACGCAACATTGCGTCCTTCCGCTACATTTCGACGTCAACCATTCCAAATCCGTTCCAACCTCAACCAAACTGTCCTCAACATATTTACACACAATTACAGTCCTAAACCAGTCCAAAAACAGTCCCTAACTAGATGAAAAACATGAGACAACAATTCCCAAAAATAGTCCACAAATTCTTACTAATGACCAGAATTAAGACATCATTTAAGAACTTGTTTTCGCGCAAGATACAAGTGGTCCAGCAGCCTTCTTACATCATTACAGACCCAAGACTTCTTAAAAACATACATATTACTTCATAACCCAGCAAACCAACAAGATAAAATTCTCTTATTTAACAAGAAAAGTGAACCACAAAATTGGAACACATGCTGTCCCAAAATTCCTGCACAATACAACCAACATACTCTTCATGTTTTTCATGGAAAAATTATACCAAACCATGGGTATTTTTACTTACCTTAACCCTCAAGTATTAGGTCCTCTTCAAGAACCCTAGAAGTGTGTCTTGGCTGCTTTAGAAAATGAGGAAAGAGCAAGAAGAAACTTAGAGAGAAAATCTGAAATTTGGCTTAAGAAAATGGCTAAAAGTTGCTGCTGGTTGCTCCCTTTTATAGGCCTCTTTTGGCCGACTTTCTTTTGGGGTTTTAGCCTTATTTTAATAAGGTTATGGGGCAGCAGCTTGGACCTTTCATTTGGGCCTTATTGGGCTTCAAATGGGATGGGCTTTATTGCAAACATTTCTTCCCTAAGCCCACTTAGTTTGGGCTTTAGTTTTGAAATGGATTGTAATTGTAATTTTGCCCTTTTCTTATCCATCTTGGGCTGCAAATATTGTCCTTTTATGATGCCAAACCATGGGCCAAAATGACATCCTTAACTCAGGGTTTATTCTTTATCGGACTTGAATAAATTCGGTGTTGGGCCTTGTCTCCGTTTACCGAGCTTATTTAAGCTAAGCACGTAGGTGACTCACCTACTAGCTTGCTAAGTCCCACAAGCACCTCAATTATTTTACTTCATTTAAGGTCACACTCTCCTTAACTCGACTTAAAAATTATATACGCTCGGTCATCTTAAGCGTTAGACGTACATATAGCCCTTTAATCTAAAAGTCACGCACTTTTAAAAATATGTGCGGATTTGACCTTGCCATATCATGTCTCATCTGTGTTGGACTAGTACATATAAGATGTGGGGTGTTACAAAGAAGGAGTTAGTGAAGGAAGTGCATAGGTTGGCTCGATTGGGAGTCCAGCATGAGGAGAACGACGAGGGAGGAATTAACGTTTGGAATGGGTCTGCATCGTCCCTAGTGACTGCGGTAAAAGAGAAGCAGGATCGAGATCCTATTATACTCCAATTGAAGGAGGATGTTCATAAGCAAAAAGTGATGGTCTTCTCCAAAGGGGGAGATGGGGTATTGAGGTACAAGAGTAGGCTATGTGTCCCTGATGTTGATGGTGTTAGAGAGAGGATTCTAGTTGAGGCCTATAACACTAGATACTCCATTCATCCGAGCTCCACCAAGATGTATCACGACTTGAGGGAGGTCTATTGGTGGAGTGGAATGAAGCGGAATATCGCGGAGTTTGTTTCAAGATGCCCAAATTGCCAACAAGTAAAAGTTGAACATCAAAGGCCAACTGGCTTGGCCCAAAACTTCGAGATTCCAGAGTGGAAGTGGGAGATGATTAATATGGATTTCATCACTGGCCTGCCAAGATCCCGGAGGCAGCATGATTCCATATGGGTGATTGTAGACAGGATGACGAATTTAGAGCATTTCTTAGCAGTCAAGACGACCAACACTACAGAGGATTTTGCCAAGATGTATATCCAAGAGATTGTGAGGTTGCATGGAGTTCCCTTGTCCATCATCTCGGACAGAGGAGTCCAATTTACCTCTCATTTCTGGAAGTCTTTCCAGGAAGGATTGGGTACCAAGGTGAATTTGAGCACAGCCTTTCACCCACAAACGGATAGTCAGGCAGAGCACACTATTTAGACGGTGGAAGATATGTTGAGAGCATGCGTCCTTGACTTCAGAGGAAATTGGGACGATCATTTACCATTGATTGAATTCGCATAAAACAATAGTTATCATGCGAGCATTCAAATGGCTCCTTATGAGGCCTTGTATGGGAGGAGGTGTAGATCACCTATTGGGTAGTTGGAACTTGGAGACGCTGAATTGATTGGGCCTAACCTTGTCCACCAGTCCATGGAGAAGGTTAAGATTTTTCGAGAAAGATTCAAGACTGCCCAAAGCCATCAGAAATCTTACACAGATGTGAGGAGAAGAGACCTAGAGTTTGAGGTGAGCGATTGGGTTTACTTGAAGGTATCACCCATGAAGGGTGTCATGAGGTTTGGGAAAAGGGGAAATTGAGTCCTCGCTCTATTGGTCCTTATCAAATAGTGCGAAAAATTGGGAAGGTTGCTTATGAGCTAGAATTACCTTTCGAGTTATATGGAATCCATCCGGTCTTTCATATTTCGATATTGAAGAAATGTTTGGGGGATCCTACCTTGGTAATTACTGTGGAGAGCACAAGAGTCAAAGAAATTTTGTCCTATGAGGAAATCTCAGTCCAAATCCTTGATCGACAGGTTCCCAGACTGAGGAACAAAGAGATAGCCTCTATCAAAGTTCTGTGGAGGAATTAATTTGTTGAGGAAGCCACATGGGAAGCTGAGGAAAAAATGAAAGCAAAATATTTGCACCTGTTCGTGCTCGAGGCTGATGAAAGTGTTGAAGGTAACATTCCTACTTTTATGTAAATTGATGTTCCTACCATAAGTTGCTATGTATAAATCCTGATGTATGAGAATAGGTTATTGAGGTCGATGAGAAATTGAGGAGGTGAGTTTCTGAGTGAGTATCGAGGTGAGTCCTGAGTCTATTCGTGCCAAAGTACCGTTCCTACTCATCATTCGAGGACGAATGATCCCAAGGGAGAGATAACGTAACACCTGGTAAATTACGAAAATACCCCTAGGGAAGAGGTGTGCCCAAAACGTGTCTTTCGATGCTCGGATTGAAAATCCGAGAGCGAATTCATGATCAGCACTGAAAATTGAGTGGGGAGAGGGTCTCGGTCGATTTTCAAAGCGACCGAGTCAAAAGATAATTTTTTCGTTCCAAAATGAAAAACAGTGTGACTGCGCGAAGGAACGGAGTCGCGGACCTGTCGCGGAGCCACACTTATGTTTTCATGCGATTTTTTGAGGAGTTAAATTTTTTCGAAAATACATTGTCCGCGACAGGTCCGCATCGCGGACTGTGTTATTTCAGGTCGGGAAAAAATTCTTTTAAATTACGGAGGGCATTTTAGTCCATTCCTATCTATCCTAAATGTACCCCTACGACCAATAAAGGTTGGTTACTAAGAAAATGGTTTCAAATACCTAATTTTAAAGCGTTCTTCCTAAAGGTCAACAAGTCAGGGCTTGAGGGGAGTTGAGGTTGAGGAGATGAACAGAAGGATTGTACAAATTCATGTTAGCAAATCTTTCCAGGTATGTAAGGCTAACTTAAAGCATGGGGATGTTCTCCCATGTGCCCCTTGAGTATATTAAATTGTGTATATGAACATGGTGAGGTTGATGTGAAAAGTTTTGAGCATGTATTTTGTATTTTACTTTATGCATATGTTTTCTTAAACTGATGATCATCATAAAACTGAATTTATATTCCTAATTCATTCCATATATGTTTTCTTTTAAAAACCCTATGACTATTTTATTAAAAGAATGCACTAAGAGATGAGTCTAGAGCCTAAATGAGAATGATGTTATGATGTTGTGATTGTGTTTCACATTTGAGGAGAGTCTTGATGATGATGCTGATGAGAATGATGTTTTATGATGTCTTAAATTTGAAATTTAATCTTTAAAAGAGTATCTAGAGCCCATGATGTTGATGTCGATGTTAATGAGGTAAGGTGATGCTGACGTTAAGGTATTCTATTTTGTCCCCACGGGACTTATGTTGATGTTGAAGTATTATGTTATGTCCCTATGGGACTGATGATGAGGTATTATGTCCCTATGGGAATGATGAGGTTGAGGTTTTATGAGCATGTCGAGTCTGGGAGGAGTATTGAGCACCGAAATGGGTAAGAGTGAGTCCCACATGAACCCATTAACTAGGTGGCCCGTGTAGGAAGAGGGGATTGAACCGCAATGCAGATGGCTCCTTTCTTGTCCCAAATAAGGACTGAGGTTTTTCTTGTGGATCCACTGAGGTTGATGTCCTTTACCCCGGGCAGGGTATTGGTGGATGTGGCAACGACATCGCTTCGTTGTATCATCACTGGCTCATAGGTGATGGTTGTCGGTTGGAGAAACTCCTAGTTAGGTTCCTTTTGATAGAACTCCGATGTTGATGTTGATGTGATGTTCTGAGTTGATGTACCTTGAGTTGAGTCGATGTTGATGTTCCTTGAATTGAGGTGACGTTGAGGTTTCCTTGAGTGAGTTGAGTCGAGTTTCCTTGAGATGAGTTTCATGTGATGGTGATGTTGAGATGAGAGGTTGATGGGTCAATTGTCTATTATGATGTTGAGCTGATGTTTTCTTTATGTTGTTATACTGACATTGTTATTCAGCTATTTTACATGCCAAAACATTCCACGTACTGACGCCATTCAGTGCTGCATCATTTTATGTTGTAGATACAGGAGTTAGAGGACTTCAGCAGACACACCATTGAGGTCAGAGATTGCGAGTTCCAACATTGGTAAGCCTCCTTGCTATCCGGAGGAAACCCTTTATTAATGCTTACTTTATTTCATTAAGTCCGGTAGCCATGGCATGTCATGGCACCATTCTTAGACAGTTGAGTCAGGTTAGAGGCTTCATAGATATGATGTCGAGGTTTGATGTTGATGGATGTCTTTTAAGAATTGAGTAGTACATTTTCTATTTACTGCTTATGATGAGACCGATGTTTGCCACTTCGCCCCTTTATTTGAGGTAGCTTATTATTCTAGTTCCGTTGTGTTGATGTTGAATGACTGTCCTTCTTAGACAGTTGAGTCAGGTTAGAGGCTTCATAGATATGATGTCGAGGTTTGATGTTGATGGATGTCTTTTAAGAATTGAGTAGTACATTTTCTATTTAATGCTTATGATGAGACCGATGTTTGCCACTTGGCCCCTTTATTTGAGGTAGCTTATTATTCTAATTCCGTTGTGTTGATGTTGAATGACTGTCCTGAGAATGAGTGGTTCGCTTAGGGGCTAGAAATAGTCTCTGAGTGCCGGCCACGTCCAGGCTTCTCCTACGAATTAGTGATTAATTTTGTTTTCTTATTTCAAGTGTTTAATTCTTGTTTTTTTAGCTTATGTTAAAAAATTGTGGCACCCCCTAATTCTATCCTCACATGTACCTATGTTTAAAGCCTCACTCTTATATGTGGGAAGTGTATTAAGGTCATGAGAAGCCTCTAGTTTTTATTCGAGTTCAAAACTTTCCTATAAATTGAGTTTCTAGTCTAGAATATGCAAGGGTAAACTTTAAATGATCATAACTCTCAACACACAAAGACTTAGATGTCCCATTACCTACCAAATGAAAGCCCTTTGAATTAGCTTTCCAACGCAGCTGATTTCAACTCACTTGGAGTTCGAAGTTAAAAGTTATTGCCATTTTACTGAACACAGCCTGAGCAGAGTTGCTTCTACGAATCCACTATACACGTCGTACGTTAAAGCACGACCTGTCTGCTAACTCGTGGAAAAAAAATCCTAAGACTCTAATTTTTCGTCTCAGACTTTACGGACCAATCTATGGGTCGTGGAAACTTCTATGGGCCATGGATGGTCTAGTAGACGACCCGATCAGCGATTTCAAAGAGGGGTATTTTCATCTTTTCTCACCCTTTAAGCCTAAACTTGTCAGTTTTCACTTACGTAAACCCCTAAAACGTAATTCTTCATATCTTTAATGTTTAACTACTCTCAAAACTAAGAACATAGTTTTAAAGGGGTCAAAGCTAGGGCTTTCAAGCATTTTCTTCAAATTTCTTCAACAACCTCGGTCCCACATGTATGTAAGGCCTACAAAAACAAAATTCACTATTTTGTCATCATGTCACTACCAGTTTTCTCCAAGTATCAAGTTATTAGTTGGAAACAAGATTTCCTTATTTTGAGAAGTTGTTCCTGTTTATGCTACTTTTGAAGAAAACCATGAAATTTACTGAATTTTTCTACTATATTGAGATCTTAGGTTGAGATATTAATTTTCATTGATAAACTAGTTAAACACAAAAGTTACTACGAAAATCTATGAATTTCTTACTACGAAAATCTATGAATTTTCGATTCTTACTTCAAGCATAAGAAATTCATTAGCATAAGTATTTTATGAACAGTGAAACATGAAACCCATGATTTTAGACAGTTTTGAGAATGCTAATAGAATACTAAGTTGGGCTAAGTCCCCAAGAAGAAGAAAAGTAATACTTAGAGAAGATTATATTCTTTTAAGTATGAACATTATAAAAGTTATTTTGGGAGTCTTATTGAGCACCGATAGGAGTGAGAGTAATAATAACTTGAACTCAAAAAAATACGTAGCCAGTGTAGGATAGGATTGTACCAAAAGTACAACTCCTCATTGCCATTGAGATGGCCCAGTTTTGGGATGGATCCACTCCCCTATTTTTTGTTCCTTACCCTTTGGCAAAGTATCAAACGGCTCTGACAGCGTGGGCAAGACATTGCATCATCACAAAGCTCATAGTGATGGTTGTCGATTAGAGAAACTCCCCAAGCTAAAGTAAACTAGTTTCTACATGTAGAGTTTCGACATATGTTTTTACTTTCAGCATGCACTTTATTTGTTACTTATGTCATCCTATTTTGAGAGACGTTTTAGCTACTTTGAGTATAGTGCCTTAACCTTAGTTACCGATTTTAGCTATTTTACATACCGTATATTCCATGTACTGACGACCTTTGGACCTGCATCATTTTATGATGCAAACGCAGGTGACAGAGTTCCTCAGCAGACGGTCAGTTCAGGACTAGCTATTCATTTAGTTATTGGTGAGGCCTCTTACCATTAAGGGACTTTGGAGTCTTTATCTATTTTCATTTTTTGCACTTTTTTTTAAGTTGTGGTTAGCGTGGGCCTATCACGATACTTGTTTTAGATTATTCTAGTTAGAGGCTCCATATACTATATGACAGGAGTTTATGTTCTTATTTTCAGTTGTTGGGATATTTCCTTTTTTAAGTTTGTTCAGACTTTTTCTTTCTTTTTAGCACATTATATCTAAGTCTACAATTTATTATTTAAATCTTCCGCTGAGTAAAGTAGCCAGGCCAAGGGGTTCGCTTGGGACCAGAAATAGTTCTGGGTACCGGCCATGCCCAGGATGTGAACTTGGGGCGTGACAAACATGGTATTAGAGCACAGAGTTCAAGTTTCCAAGGGGATCTATGGAACTGTGTCTAGTAGAGTCTGTATTATTGGTGCGAAGCGCGCCACATCCATAATAGAGAGGCTACAGGTCATTAAGAACTGTCACTATCAATTGTTATTCCCTCTCGTGCTTCAGAGTTTACCTCTATTATATCCTTTCTATTTCATGCATTCACGACTTATTTTTTTCAGATCATGCCTCCATGTAGAGCCACCGGACCAGCCAGGGGTAGAGGGCACCCAGCTTAGAAGAATGCAAACCAGCCTAATCAACCAATTCTTGAGGGTCCTAGAGGTCCAGCTGTGTCTGTGTAGCAGCCACCGCAAGCAGATATATCTAGTGCTGACCTCCGCCAGGCCATCTAAACTTTGTGCAGGCAGTCACTACATAGGGAGGGTGATAGGGAGATCACAGACATGATGGTTTTGATACCACCAGGGTTCGTGAGTTTCTAGGTTGAACCCACCTGAGTTCACGGGGTCTGATGTAAAGGAGGATCCTTAGAACTTCATTGAGGAGCTCCAGAATGTATTTCAAGTTATGCACACAAGTGATGCTGAGTGGGTTGAGTTGACTGTGCACCAGATCAAGATAGTGGCTAGACTCTGGTTTTATTAGTGGAAGTGAGGTAGAGCAGAGGGGGCACTAGCTTTGAGTTGGGCAGTGTTTGAGGAGACTTTTCTAAGATAGTACTTTCCTAGAGAGTTGAGGCAGGCTAAAGTGAGGGAGTTTTTGAATCTGAAGTAGGAAGCTATGAATGTGTAGGAGTACAACCTCAAATTCACTCAGTTGTCCCGTTATGCTCCAACTATAGTGGCAGACATGCATAGTAGGATGGATCTATTTGTGTCAGGGCTTTCTGGGATGACTAAGAGAGAGGGCAGATGGGGATATCAAAATAACTCGCTTAATGACTTATGTGCAGAAAGTGGAGGAGGAGAAGATGTAGGATAGGGAGGAGTTCAGAAACAAAGGCCTAAGACATTATGCCAGGAGATAGGTAAGAAGGGGGCCGGAGGTGACAATCATTCATCCTTTCAGCCTAGGACATCAAGGCCAACACCTTCTCTACTAGTGCACCTACACCAAGGGTCAGGAGTGAGCAAGGATACAAAACCACAAGTTTCAAGGCAGCGAGTCACAGGGGAGTGTAGCTCAAGGATTGACTCGTTATCCAGTTTGTGGTAAATGTGGCAGGTCTCATCTAAGAGAGTGCCTTGTGGACAGAAATGGTTGTTTTAGATGTGGTCAGGTGGGGCAGTTTTTGAAGGATTATCCTATGGGGAGGCAGAATATTAGGGATGACAAATCTCAGTAAGTTTCTTCAGCACCACAGGGTAAGCCAGTTCAGAGAGGTACTACATCAAGGACAAGTGGGGACACAAACCATCTTTATGCCATTGCCAACAGATAAGAGCAAGAGAACTCACCAGATGTGGTTACTAGTATACTCAAAGTATTTACTTATAATGTCTATGCATTATTAGACCTAGGTGCCACATTGTCATTTGTGACTCCCAATGTATCCACGAAGTTTGGGATTAGTTCAGAATGTCTTATTAAGCCTTACAGTGTTTCCACACCTGTTAGGGACTCTATTCTAGCCCAAAGAGTATATAGGGATTGTCCTGTGCTAGTTAACCACAAAGATACCTTACCTGATCTAGTTGAGTTAGACATGGTAGATTTTGACGTCATTCTAGACATGGATTGGCTTCATGCTTGTTTTGCCTCCATAGACTACATAACTAGGGTTGTCAAGTTTAAGTTTCCTAATGAGCCAGTCTTAGAGTGAAGAGGTAGCTCAACTTTTTCTAAGGGTAAATTTGTCTCATATCTCAAAGCTAAAAAGTTAATTTCCAGAGGGTTTATATACCATCTAGTCAAAGTCAAAGATTCTCATGCTGAGACACCATCCCTCCAGTCCATTCTAGTCGTGAATGAGCTCCCAGAAGTCTTTCCTGATGATCTACCTAGAGTCTCTCCTGATGGGGAGATAGACTTTAGGATAGATACTCTCCCAAATACTCATCCTATATCCATTCCTCCATATCGTATGACTCCTTCAGAGTTAAAAGAGTTGAAAATGCTGCTAAAAGACCCCCTTGATAAGGGTTTCATTAGACCAAGTATCTAACCTTGGGGTGATTTAGTTCTCTTCGTGCATAAAAAGGATAGTTCTCTTAGAATATGTATACATTACCATCAATTAAATGAGGTCACTATAAAGAATAAGTATCCACTTCCGAGAATTGATGACCTGTTTGACCAACTCTATGGTACTACTTGTATCTCTAAAATAGACCTTAGATCTGGGTACCATCAACACAAAGTTAGAGAAAGTGACATTCCTAAGATAGCCTTCAGAACATGCTATGGCCACAATGAGTTCTTAGTCATGTCATTTGGACTGACTAATGCCCCAACATCTTTTATGGATTTTATGAATAGGGTGTTGAGGTCTTATATGTTTCTCATTACGTTCATAGATGACATCCTGCTCTACTCTCATAATAAGGAGGAGCATGCCAACCATCTTAGAATTATCCTTCAGACCCTTAAGGAGCAACAGTTGTATGCCAAATTTTCCAAATGGGAGTACTGGTTAGCATCCATGGCATTTTTGGTTACATTGTTTCTTGTGAGGGCATTCATGTTAATTCTCAAAAGATTGAGGCAGTGAAGAATTGGCCAAGACCCACAACTCCAACAAAGATATGGCATTTCTTGGGATTGGCAAGTTACTATAGACATTTTGTAGATAGTTTTTCTTCTATCTCAGTTCTCTTGACTAAGCTAACTTAGAAGAAGCTTAAGTTTGTATGGTCTAAAGCTTGTGAGAAGAGTTGAAAACTAGGTTGACTACAGCTCAGGTCTTATCCCTATCTGAGGGAGCTAAGGGATTTTTTGTGTACTGTGATGTTTCCGAGTTGGCTTGGGATGCGTATGAAGCAAAGAGGCAAGGTGATAACATATGCCTCCAGACAGCTTAAGACTCATGAGAAAAACTACCCAACTCATGATCTTGACCTTGTTGTTGTAGTGTTTGCTCTCAAAATGAGAGACACTATCTTTATGGTGGGCATGTCAATGTATTTACTAACCCCAAGAGCTTGCAATATGTATTTAGCCTGATGGAGCTGAACTTGAGGCAGAGGAGATGGTTGGAGTTGTCGAAGAATATTGACATGAGCATCCTCTATCATGCAGGTAAAGCTCATATAATTGCGGATGCTCTTAGAAGTTTTACCATGGGTAGTACTACACACATTGAGGATGGAAAGAAAGAACTAGCTAAGGAAGTGCATAGACTAGCACGCTTAGGAATACAAATTGAAGATTGTGATAAAGGTGGTGCGATTATAAAAGACGGGGCAGAGTCATCCTTAGTGGTAGAGGTGAAAGAAAAGCAAGACCAGTATCCTATCCTCCTTCAGTTGAAAGAAGATGTTCAGAAGAAAAAGGTATTAGTGTTTGGAAAATGGGGAGATAGAGTCCTGAGGTACCAAGGCAGACTATGTGTACCAAGTGTTGACGGCCTTAGAGATAGGATTCTAATAGAGTCTTATAACACTAGATACTCTATTAACCCAGGTGCATCTACGAGAGGTTTATTGGTGGGGTGGCTTGAAGAAGGACATTGCAGAATTCGTGCCCAGATGCCCGAATTCACAGTTAGTTAAGGTAGAGCACCAAAGGCCTTGTGGTATGGCCCAGAATATTAAAATTCCAAAGTGGAAGAAGGAGATGATTAACATGGACTTCATAACAGGTTTACCCCGATCTCGTAGGGAGCATGATTCGATATGGGTAATAGTAGACAGAATGACTAAGTCAGCTCACTTTCTACCTGTCAAGACGATTGATATAGTTAAGGACTATACCAAACTTTACATTAAATAGATAGTTAGATTGCATGGGGTTCCCATATCCATTATTTCAGATAGAGGAGCCCAGTCCATAACACAATTTCGGAAGTCTTTTCAGAAAGGGCTGGGTATGAAGGTGAATCTTAGTACAACCTTCCACCCCCAGACAGACGGCCAAGTGGAGCAGACCATATAGACCCTTGAGGATATGATGAGGGCATGTGTTATAGACTCTAAAGGTAACTGGGATGATCACATAACCTGGATTTAATTTTCCTATAACAACAGTTTCCAAGCTACCAGACAAATAGCACCATATGATTCCTTTTATGGGAGGAGGTGTAGGTCATCTATTGGGTGGTTTGAAGTTAGTGAGGCAGGATTGGTAGGACTTGATTTAGTCCATTAGGCTATAGAGAAGGTGAAAAATATTCAAGAAAGGCTAAAGATAGCTCAAATCCGACAGAAGTGTCATACAGATGTTAGAAGCTCATTTCTTGATATATTGGCCCATACCAGATTATTAAGAGGATGTGTGATGTGGCATACAAATTGGAATTGCCACCAAAGTTAGCTGTTATTCATCTATTATTCCACATTTCTATGCTTAAGAACTGTTTGGGAGACTCTACCCTGGTTGTGCCTTTGGAGAGTATTAGACTCAAGGATAGCTTGTCATATGAAGAGATCCTAGTTCAAATACTAGATCGGCAAGTTCGTAAATTGAGGACCAAGGAAATTTCTTCTGTTAAGGTATTACAAAGGAACCAGTTCATCGAGGAAGACACTTGGGAAACTGAGGTAGATATGAAAGAAAGATATCCTTATGTATTCGTTCCTTCCAATGACAAGCATGAAGATAATATTCCTTATCCCACCATTGAGTTGACATACCTCCTTAAATATGAGTAATACGATATGGATAACTTCTTATTGATAAATTAGTCCATGAATAGGAAACATGTGTATATTCCCAAGTTTCACCTTCATTCGAGAATGAATAATCCCAAGGGTGAGATATTGTGACACCCCATACCTCCATCCTCGTATGTACCTATGTTTCAAGCCTCACTCTTATATGTGGGAAGTGTATTAAGATCATAAGAGGCCTCTAGTACTTAGTAGAGTTTAAAACTTTCCTATAAATTGAGTTTCTAGTCTTAGATTATGCAAGGGTCCACTTTAAATAATCATAACTCTTAACACACAGAGACTTAGATATCCTACCGAATGAAATTTCTTTGAATTAGTTTTCCAACGCAACTAACTTCACCTCACTTGGAGTTTGGAGTCAAAAGTTATGGTTGTTTTATTGAAGATTTCCAAACCAGAATTGCTTCTAGGAAACCCTTTGACTGTTCGTAGATAAAAGTACACCCGTCTGCTAACTCGTGGAAAAGAAATCCTAAAACTCTAATTTTTGGTCCCAGACTTTACGGACCAATCTATGGGTGATAGAAACTTCTACAGGCCATAGAATGGGCTCGTGAAATTGATCCAAAGACCCTGAATCTTTCCCAAAAGTTTACGGAAGGGTTCCTACATGTCGTAGAAACTTCTACAGGTCATAGATAGTCTCGTAGACAGCTCGATCAACGATTTCGAAAATGGGTATTTTGGTCTTTTCTCACCCATTAAGCCTAAACTTCTTAGCTTTCACTTAAGTAAGCTCCTAAAATGTAATTCATCATATCATTAATGTTCAAACACTCTCAAAACTCAGAAGTTAGTTTCAAAGGGGCAAATGCTAGGGCTTTCAAGTAATTTCTTCAACTTTCTTCAAGAACCTAAGTCCCACAAGTATGTAAGGCCTATAAAAATCTTTTTCACTATTTCACCATCATGTAACTAATAGTTTTCTCCAAGTATCAAGTTATTAGTTGGAAAAGAGATTTCGTTATTTTGAGAAGTTATTCCTGTTTATGCTATTTTTGAAGAAAACCATGAAATTTACTGAATATTTTTACTATATTGAGATTTTAGGTTGAGACACTAATTTTCATTGATAAACTAGTTAAACCCTAAAGTTACTACGCAAATCTATGAATTTCCAATTCTTGGTTCAAGCAGAAGAAAAGCATAAGCATAAGTATTTTATGAACAGTGAAACATGAAAGCTATGATTTTAGACAATTTTGAGAAAAGTAAGAGAATGCTAAGTTGGGCTAAGTCCCACAAAAAGAAGAAAAGTAATACTCAGAGAAGATTATATTCTTTTAAGTATGAGCATTATAAAAGTTATTTTGGGAGTAGTATTGAGCACCAATATGAGGCAGAGTAATAATAACTTGAACTCGTAAACTACGTAGCCAGTGTAGGATAGGATTTTACTAAAAGTACAACTCCCCATTGCCACTTAGATGACCCAGGTTTGGGATGGATCCACTCCCCTAGTTTTCATTCCTTACCCTGGCAATGTATTGGACGACTCTGGCATCATTGGCAAGACGTTGTAATATTACAAAGCTCATAGTGATGGTTTTCAGTTACAGAAACTCCAAGCTAAAGTAAACTAGTTTCTACATACAGAGTTTCAGCACATGTTTTTACTTTCAGCATGTACTTTATTTATTACTTATACTATCCTATTTTAAGACATGTTTTAGCTTCTTTGAATATAGTGCCTTATCCTAAGTCCCTGATTTTTGCTATTTTACATACCGTACATTCCACGTACTGACGTCCCTGGGACCTGCATCATTTTATGATGCAAATGCAGAAAACAGAGTTCCTTTGCAGACGCTCTGTTTAGGACCACATTCAACTATTTGTGAGTCCTCTTACCAGTCAGGGGCTTTGGAGTCTTTATCTATGTTTTTTTGCACTTCTTTTCAATTGAGGTTACCGTGGGCCTGTCATGATAGTTATTTCGGATTATTCTAGTTAGAGGTTTCATAGACTGTATGACAGGACTTTCTGTTTTTATTTTCAGTTATTGTTGGGATATTTCCTTTGTTTAGTTATTCAGACTATTTCTTTCTTCTTAGCACATTATATCTAAGCCTACCATTTATTATTTAAGTCTTCTGCTGAATAAAGTAGCTAGGCCAAGTGGTTTGGTTGGTACTAGAAATAGTTTTGGGTGTCGGCCATGCCCAACGTGTGAACTCGCAGTGTGACAAATATCGTGAACTTTTACTTTTTAATGGAGCATAAGTATTCTCATGTACTGGCCTACATAATTTGATTTCTAAAAATTGTGTTTTGTGAGGCAGAAATTTAATTTTGTTGTTAAAAGGCAAAAATTTAGAGATCAAGACTATTTTTGAAAGGAAATCTGAGGAATTTCTATTCTTAAGGAATGGATGTTGAATAGTTTGAATAAGCTAACGAGTCGAGTTTAGAAGCACAGGAGAAGAAGAGGGGAATAACAAAAAGAGCTTTTGAGAATTGTGCCTTTTGCTTATTTTAGCTACAATCGAGGCATCATGCCGAATCATGTGTATTATTAATATAAGTGATCAAATATCAAATCAAGTGGTGCCATATAAACTGGGACGAATTAATAAAGATGTACTAACAAACCTAAATTCAAGAACAAATAAGGTATAGAAGCACCTAAAAAATGTATATCTATGAATAGAGCTTCAATCCTCTCCCCCTTAACATCTAGAAACTAGCCAAGGCTCATTGTGTTTGACTTTTCGATAGGCTTTTGGTGCAAACCATCTAGAGCTTCTCATCTTAGATTTTCCTTTTAGCTCTTTTTATATGGTCGAGATACTAGACCTTTAGGCACACCAAACACTTCAATCGCTACTTTTCTAATGAAAGCTAACATTTTTCGACAAGGGATGTTTGCATCCCCTCTAAGTCTCAAGTTTATTTCACTTGGAGATTTTTTTCAAAACACCAAGTTGTTGGCACTATTTAATGCCTCCCGTTCAATGTGCAATTATTGCTAAGTCGTCTCCTTAACTCTACTCTTAAGCTTCATATCTTATACCAAAAACTTTGTATAGTATACATAATATTTACTCCTGTTTGAATTTATTTTTCTTTGTTAGTCCATTTAAATAAAAATGTTATTTTGTTTTCAATGTTTCTATTTTTTACATGACACGACTCAAGATCACAAAATTAAAGAGTATTTGAGTACATCCTATATATCTAAGTGTAAGACCACAAAATTAAAAAATCTTTCTTGAAATCAAATCAAAACAAAACAATCAAATTAATAGATGAGTATAATATATTATTATAATCAAATCAATGGTAGCATTCCCTATTCCAAGATAGTTGTGAATCCCCAAAGATATCAGTGAGTTGCAACAAGGAGCCATAACAAGAGGGAAGATAACCTCATCAGTTTTACCATGAAGCCTGCTCAACTCTAGATGAGTCAGGTTGTGACATAGTGCACCTACAATAGCAATGGTAGCATTGCTTACTCCATGACAGTTGTGAATGGATAAAGAGTTCAGATGAGGGCAGTTCCTTGCAATGTCCACCAAAGACTTGTAAGTAATTATGTTGTAGGGTGGCAAGATAATATGGATAGACAAAGCCGAGGAGTCACGATGCCACCTTATCATGCAGGCCTGACTAGGTGAAATCATGTTTTCTTTTAATTTGTGGTTGTTACTAAATTATAAATTTCTAATGGCAATTCATTTGCTTGTAATAAGATTATTTAACTTGGACAAGATTTAAAATGTACAAGTGTCTTGATAATACTATCACCAATTCCCCGTATGTTCACCTGGCGATGTTTTTTTTAGTTGGAAATTATATTTTGATTTAAATTTTTGTATCCTCAGTAATGTTCAAGATCAAACGCTTCCTATAAATGAAATCATTAGACATTGCTTATCTCCTTGTAGGTAAACAAACAAGCTCAGGAACTAAAAAAAACAATAAGAAATATACCACTATACCATTTTTATACTTGTCAGTATACAATAAATAAACAAAGTAACTTTCTAATACACTATTAGAATGATATAGTTAGATTTTCCACATCAGCACCAATCAACTCTTTGGCTCTCTGGGCTTGTGTCATCCAATAAGTTCTACTCAACACAAAAACTATAAGACATGCACAAATAGCTTGAGCAGCCAACAAACCCAAACAAAAGCCCAACTAGCACATCTCCATCACAAAGTCTAATATAATTGCGAGAGGCAACCCAACTACGTTGAAAGAGCCCAAGTTTATGTGAATAGCATGAGATGGCCTTGCACTTCCCATCAAAGCACCACAACCGGTGGTCCATGGCCAGTTTCCTAATTCACACAACCTCACCACCGCCATTGTCATTGTTTTCAGCCACAAAATTGACTCATTTTTTGTAAAAGCCTAGCCCCAAATTCTGAGTTCTAAAGTAGATTTTGAGAGGATTGATAATGGATATTTCATTAGACATTGTTTATCTCCTTGTAGGTAAACAAAAAGCTTAGAAACTAGAAAAACAATAAGAAATATAGCACTTTACCATTTTTATACTTATCAGTATACAATAGATAAACAAAGTAACTTTCTAACACACTATTAGAATGATATAGTTTGATTTTCCACATTAGCACCAATCAACTCTTTGGATCTCTAGGCTTGTATCATCCAATTAGTTCTACTGAACACAAAAACCATAAGATATGCACAAATAGCTTGAGCAACCAACAAACCCAAACAAAAGCCCAACTAGCACATCTCCGTCACAAAGTCCAATATAATTGCAAGAGGCAATCCAACTCCGTAGAAAGAGCCCAAGTTTATGTGAATAGCCAAAGATGGCCTTGCACTACCCCTCAAAGCACCACAGCCAGTGGTCTATGGCCAGTTGCCCAATTCACACAACCCCACCGCCGCCATTTTCGTTGTTATCCGCCACAAAATTGACTCATTTCTTGTAAAGCCTTTCCCCAAATTCTGAGTTCTCAAGTAGATTTTGAGAGGATTGAGAATGGATTGACAAAAAAGATTAGGGAGACAGAAAGACATAAGTTGAAGCAATTGAAGAAATGGTTGGATCTTGGTCACAGAAAAGGGGTACAAGTTCAATCTTTAGCTACAAGAGAGATATGGGGATGGATGAAAATGACAGAATCAAGATTTTATGTTGGAGAGTTTGACCCATAAGAGGCCATTGCTTAGCACCACAAGCTTGAGAAGATATAGCCTCCATACCCATAACAAGTCTAGAAAGAACAGAGTAGCCAGAGATATTAGCTATGCCAATAGCTAAAGATCCCACCATCAAATGGATGATACCCATGAGCAAAAACTATGTTGGTAAGAGTTCGATTCTCCAAATTATAATCCCTTTTCATTTTTTCCTAACCCTAACCCTATCAATTTTTTAATTTTGAAAACACTATAGTCAAAATTAGATATGTAGATAAATTAGTGGTTGATAGTTACATCAATACTACAACCAAGCAGAGTAGGTGCACAAATTAAAGAAAAAATAATGTATACATTTTTCCAATTATGAGAGACTAGTACAAGACTAGGCAAGCAAAAACTTCCCCAAAAGTCAGAAGGGCTCGGTAAAGCTAGTTCATTTGAGGATGCTGGTACGCTTGAAGATTGAGGTAGAACTTACAGGTGGGTCAGTTATGAGACAAAGATAGACGCAAGATCTCAATCTATAGGACATCGGAGGAAAGGTGCACAGTCTCTCACCAGCAAAGGTCGGGACATGAAGAGGAGTACAACATCTTTGAGGATCTTGGATACAGTGTATGTATAAGAAGAGAGGACTTAACGGGGGTCGCTAGATGCAAGATAGACAGAGATGGATATAGGTATGAAGGAGAAAGATGGAAGAATGAGGAAGATGAAGAATTGGAAGTTTAACCAAGGAAGAGCCTTGGAAGGTGGAACTCAACAGACAAAGAGAGGAATAATACATTGGAAGCTGTAGCGGATAGAGTTAGATATTTTGACACTCTAGATTACTTTATATTACTTTCAGTTAGGGAAGAGTACTAGAGACTCTTCGACTACTCTAGAAACTGGGTCGGTCTTTTTGGCCGCAGGGTCAAAATGTAGATGGACTTCAATTTTCATTTTGTTTTATGAATAAAATTCTCGAAACACCAATAATTTAAAAAAAGAACACCTTTTCATCATATTTTTATAGGAAGAAGGGTGAAATTTATCAACAAAATTAAGTAAGAGGTGACAAAAAGGTTTTCAATTAAAAAAAGTGACATTGACTTGGTCAAATGAGATTAAATAGAAAATAGACCTGATTAGAGTGTTTAAATATTTTTGAATGTATATTAATATTTCTAGAATTTAGAAAAGACTTTCCTCCCTTTTTACATTTCAAATTTTGAAATTTCCCATTTTATTCTCTTTTTATTATTTCTTTCTCTCTAGATTTTTCTCTCATTTTATCTTTTTCTTCTTTTTTCTTTCTCTCTCTCTCTCACCATTTTCATTTTTTTCTTTTTATCGTCTATGTTACTGCTATTTTTATCGTCAATGTTTCTACTTCTCTTTTTAGTCCTTATTTCTACAAACTATTTTACTTTAATTTAAGACTTTTGAAGGTTTTTATGGCATTGAAGAAAATCTACACAACTATTGAAGTTGTTGCATCAACCGATAAAGTTGCTACAACAATTACATTAGCTTCTAAGTAATTGTTACAACAAGTATGGTAATATTTGCAGCAACATCAAGAGTTGTTTAATTTGTTGTAGCGATTGTTAAAATTAGTTCAACAGCATATGCATAGTTTTTCTGATGACTTCGACAGTTGTTTAATTTTTTGATAGAATGTCAAGTGAAGAAGAAGGTGGTTATGGTGACAAAGAAGGTATTGGTGGTATCAACGAAGGTGAAGGTCATGATTATTGTGGCATCGGCGATGGAGGAGAAGAAAGGGGCAACGATGAAGGTGAAGGCGGAAGAACAAAAGAAAATGATGGTGGTGGAGGATGAGAAAGTGCAGTGATGGAGGAAGAAATGGTGGTTGTGGTGGAGGAGGAAGTGGGTGGAGATGGAGAAAGAAGAGAAAAAATTAGTAGTGGTCGGAGGTGGTGACGGCAACAGAAAAGGGATGGCAGCAAAAGAGTGGGGAGGGATGAAATGGGGATGGGGAAACTACGATTTTTATATAGATAATAAAACTTTGAAGTTTTAAAATTAGTGTCATTAGCATTAATCTTAAAATTGTTACCTCTACTCAATAATTAAAACTTCTGTCATCTTTTCTTGATTTTGGAACTCTTTTGTCACTATCTTGATTAACTTGCCCCAAATTTGACCCGGGTAAAAAGATTTTTATCTTGCCTTTTCTTATTATTAGTTTTAAAATACTTTTGTACAAAATAAAGGATAAGTTGATTAATAAAAGGTGAGGCTTGAGATTATGCTATAATATAATAGGATAAAGAAGGATAAAATTGATCTTTTAAATAAAATATGATCTTTTTGCTTAAGTATAACTTTAACTGTCAGAGATTTTTAGTACATTAAAAACATTCGATAACCTATTTTATATCTTTGTCTGAATTTGAATCATGATAGTTCACAGATTCACCCACTTCATTAGTCGCTAATTAAGTCATTATATTTTTTCACTATTTTTTCTTCTTTTTTTGAGATAGATGCTTGAGCTGGTGATCTTTTGGAAACATACTCTCTACCTTTACGAGGTATGGTAAGGTTTTGTGTACGCTATACCCTCTCCAGACCGTACTTTATGAAATTACACTAGGTTTCTTCTTGTTGTTGTTATTGTACCAGTCTAAAGATGGATATGATTATAGAGAGATGTTATAGAAATATACCTGGAGACATTATTGTGGAGATTGATTGATACCTCTTTGTCCAGGCCTTATATTATCACAATTTTTGTGGTGAAAAAGGGAAGAGAATTATAGGATAATCCCTGTGAGTGAAGGGAGTATCAATTCATAGAGATTCAAACTTAATCTTGAACATCTGTCAAATAAATAGTTTAACATGCAAATTTTCCTTTTTATTAGACATAACTTGTAAACTTTACATTACTATGGTCACACTTAAAATAGTAAGATTCTAACATTTATTATAAAACAAGTAAATTCTGACATTCAATTTCTATCTCAATATAGGCCTAGTTACAGAATTAAATATTATTTTTAAAATATTATTTATTGTTATTATTAATAATTTAAACATGCGTTCTTTTAAGTTTTGATTCGTTAGTTAGATTTAAAATTTGTTTCTCTTATTTTCTCCTTTAAATTTATATCGTACATGTTGTCAAACATATGTAATTGATAAAAGTTTTATTTATGATAGGATTAAGGTTTAAATTTCGCTTATACTTGTAAAATTGTGAGAAACTTACCTTAATTTGAATTCTCAAACTGAAGCATGCTTCAGCTATGTTTTATTTTTACACCATTGTTATCTCATTTGATTACAAAGAAGTAGACTTGTTCAGAGCAATGTTTAATTTAATCATATAACAAAAGAAAAGAGAGAAAAGTATGCACTTGCCATGATTTATAAATTTCGAAGTGTTGCTCTCCATCTCGCATGAATTAGTATGACTATTTCAAAAGTCATCTCTTAAACTAGTTTTCCTCAATAGTTTACTTCGAACTGGTATATTTGTGATGATCCTCCCTCTGCCAGTCTTGGGGCTTACCCCCTCACAGCGTCACTCAATCTCAATCACATACTCAGGTATTGTGTAGCCAGGGCACAGACAGTTCAATCCACCCTTCAAGGCGATCTTCCTTGAGAGGATGTAAAGGGCCAGAGGTTCCGAGTTATAATCCCACGTAGCATTGAAGCGTGAAGGTGGATTGAACTGGCTGTACCCTGGCTAAACAATACCTGAGTATGTGAGTGAGGTTGAGTGACACCGTGAGGGCATGAGCCCCAAGACCGGCAGAGGAAGGATCATCACAATATTATCCGCTGAAACACAACGGGGATAAATTATATATATCAACTAAAATTAAAAAGGGAACTACCAATGGTGTCTAAAAGGTTCAAAAAGCCAAAAAAAAAAAATCAATAGAGTACAAAATTAAGTATTATTAGTTTTAAAAATTAAAGAATCAATTATATCTATGCATTAGAAAAAAATATATTTGTGTATCAGAAAAAAATGATATAACTATTATCAGAGTATATTTTCGTATAGAAAATAATTGACAATTATTATAAGAAAAAATTGTATCTGCATACTTACTTTAGGGGTGATACTATATTCAAACACTTATCACAAATAAGTTTGATACATGCTATATCTATGTATTAGTTTAGAATGATACAATGTGTCACTATATATCTGTGTTTCAATTTCAAAGCTAATATATGAATACCTAAGAAAAATTGGGAGTTAAGAAGGTTAGTAGTGTGGTATAAAGGCATATAAATATTAAGTTGTTTGAGTGGTATTTGTATTTTGTCATCAATGATTGTTAGGGAAAGAGATTGAGAAGAAGAGGTACATGATCCAAATTCAATGAATCATAAGTTAAAGTTATGTTAAATATTTCTTCCATTAGCCTAGTGTTCAATATTTCACAATATATACTTCATTCTATGAATGAATTATGAATATGCAAAAGATATATATTTGTGAAATGTAAACACATGAAAATAACAACAATTAAAAAACCAAGGTCAATGATGTTGGATAATGAGAGTGACGACTGAGATTACTCCACATCCGCAGATAATTATATTATGCAAAATCAGGGGAGAGAAGGACATTGATATACCTTGTTATTTGACCTAAATTTTTATTCAATAAAATATGAACAGAATACATTATTAAAGAAATAATAATAGTAAGATAAAATAAAGAATGAAAATTAAGCCTACTTAATTGACAATGTCATGTGTCTGACATGCCCCGGTAGGGTACCCTAGACATGTGTCATGCCTCGAGAGGGTACCCTTAGCATGACCGACACTCAGAGACTGTTGCTAGTCCCCAAGCGAAGATCTTGGCCTCATCACATTCATTCAATCAATAATTAACATATTAGCTGAAAACTAAAGAAAATAAAGGTGAACAATCTCAATATGTAAATGGTCAAGAGTCAAGACTACTCAATAAGACTAGTATGAAAGAAACTAGCCCAAAATAATATCCCAATCAAAATCAATCAAAACTCAACCATCTCGGATATGAAGCCTCTATCTAAACTGTCTAGATGGTACTATGACAGGCCATGACTACCTCAATCAAAAGGAAATAAAATATTAGACTCAAGCTAGATGATAGTGTAAATGTACATCCTCTGAAGCAGGGGAGGACTCACCAAATCAGCTGGCTGCAATAGGTCCTCAATAGTGTGCCTGTTGATAATATCTAGTACTTATATCTGCATCATTAAATGATGCAGTCCAAATGGATGTCGGTACGTAGAATGTACAAATATGTAAAATGACTGAATGAAACATGCATCAAGGTAGAATATTATCAATTCAGATAACTTAAATCAAGCGATATGGAACTCAATTAGGATGTCAAATGTCTATCTAAAGCAAGAATAAAGAGTAGACAATGACTAATTAATACAAATCCAATACAGTCCAAATCTAATCCAATTGATTCAAAAAAAAATCCAATTGATTCAGAGTACTATCAATATAGGACCTATATGAGAGTTTCTCTTATCCGAAAATAATCACTTATGAGCCAGAGATCGTACAACAATCTCATTGATATTGCCACAATAGTTCAGTACTTGCCAGGGTAAATAATGAATTAATCAAAAATGGATCCAATCAACCAAGTCCTCTATTCTTTCAGGGACCTATCAAGCTGAAACATCAAACTTAACAATTTCAATCCTCTCCTACGTTTGGCAATGTAGTTATTGAGTTCGAATTGGACTTACTCTCACTAAATTTGGTGCTCGATACTCTTCCGAAGACCCAATGCTCATAAGACAATCTATTCCAATTAGCAAATAAGTGAGTCTCTTAATGGACTTTTTCAACTCATCGGTTCTATTTAATCTATATTTCAATAATTCATCAGATCAATCCCATCAATCTTTCAAGAGTGAATTAGACAATAATGTATGAGGACTTTCAATTTAGACCAATCTTTAGAGTTCAAATGTTAGGACTCATAGTACTATCAACTTCTATCAACCTATCATCATGCTCACATCACAATCACGATCAAGCATTCTCAAGTCAAGGTTCTAAACTCAATCCCTAAGTTCATTCATTCAATCTTTTATTAAATAACATATAGGGTTTTTTAAATAACTTAAATAACATATATATTTTATAAAATAAGTCATGAAAAGTAGTTAATTAGTAAAATCAAGTTTATGATGATCATCAACATGTAAAAGTAAATCGATTGTATATAATTTATAAGAAAACGGTCACGGAAAACATGTATAGAGGCTCAATACTTTCATCTATCAATATATCTTAATCAAGGGGCACATGGAAGAACAATTCCATGCTTTAGACCGTTAGCTTTACATACCTGAGATGAAGTTTGAAAATCGACTTGCACAGGTTTCAACTTCGATCGTACGAATTCCTAGCTTCTCTTCTCCTCTTCTTAGCCCTAGTCTTTTGTTTGAACGTTTAGAAGGTTTGGGAATGGGTTTTGAAATCCTTTTATACCTAAAATGACCTATATTAGTCGTGGGTTAAGTTTAGGAGAGGTAGGAAAAAGGTCTTGAGTGTCCCTAAAAAAATTGAAAATTTGCGCAATGAAGTACCTAGTACGCATCGCGGACTTAGGCACTGAATGAGCAATTTTCATTGAAATTTTTTTGATCGAGTTTCTAATTCCATAGAAAATATTGGGATCACCATTACCTGCGAATCCGTGACAAGTTCGCTGACGCAGACATGTCGCACACTGTTCTGGAATTGTGTTTTTGCTTAAAAATATTATTTTTTGATTTAGTAGCTCTAAAAAACAACTAGGACCATTTTTTCCATATAATTTTTCATGCTGATCACATTTCTGGTCTCGGATTGGCCAAAAAGGTTTAGGAAGACGCGTTATGCACATGTGTCTCATCTAAGGGTATTTTTGTAATTTTACTAAGTGTAACATTGTCTCCCCCTTGGAATCATTCATCCTCGAATGAAGAGTAAATATGGACCTAAGGAACGAATAACAATTAAGAATCCTCTCAACAATTAATCAACGGATCAAACTCTCTATACAATCAACAATAAACTCAAGGATAAATCAGGATAGACAAATTGATTCAAATCAAGAGTAAGGACATTACCTTCAACATTCTCGTCATGAAGCACAAACAAATACAAGAATTTAGTTTTAATGTCTTCCTCGGCTTCCCATATGAGTTTCTCAACAAATTAATTTGTCCACAAGACATTGACTGGGGCTATTTCTTCAGTCCTCATTTTACGAGTCTGACGATCCAAGATTTGGACCAGAACTTCTTCATAGGACAAGCTATCTTTCACTTCAATACTATCAATGGGAACTACCAATGAGGGATCTCCCAAGCATTTCGTCAAAATCCAGATATGAAAAACTTGATGAATCTCAACTAGCTAAGAAGGCAACTCTAATTCATAAGCAACATTCTCAATCCTCTTGACATTCTAGTAGGGGCCAATATAATGAGGACTTAGCTTCCCCTTCTTCCCAAAATTCTCATGACACTCTTCATGGGTGACACTTTCAAGTATACCTAATCTTTCACCTCAAACTCTAAGTCTCTCGTTCTCACACCAGTGTAAGATATTTGGCAGATTTGTGCAGTTTTCAACCTCTCTATAATAACCTTTGCCTTTTCCATAGATTGATGACCTAAGTTCTAACTAATTAACTCGGCTTCACCAACTTTGAACCACCCAATTATTGATATACATCTCCTCATGTGCAAAGCCTCATAGGGAGACATCTGAAATACTTGCATGACAACTATTGTGGTATGTAAATTCGATTAGAGGTAAATGATCATTTAAATTACCTTTGAAGTCGAGGACACAAGCCCTCAGCATGTCATCCATTTTCAAAATGGTACGTGTTGCCTGGCCATTTATCTAGGGATGAAAGGGAGTACTAAGATTCACCTTTGAACGAGTCCTTTCTGGAATATTCTCCAAAATTGGGATGTGAATTGAGGTCCTCTATTCGAGATGATGGACAAGGAAACTCTATGCAATCTCAAAATCTTGCGAATGTACAACTTGTCATACTCTTCTACAGTGTCAGTCGTCTTAACTGCTAAGAAGTGAGCTGATTTGGTCATCATATCCACGATCTCCCATATCGAACCATGCTGCTTTTGAGACCTTGACAAGCTGATAATTAAAATCCATATTAATCATCTTCCACTTCCATTCCATAATCTCAAAGTTTTTAGTCAATCCACATGCCCTTTGCTGCTCAACTTTAACCTATTGACAATTTGGACACTTGGAAACAAACTCAACAATATTCCTCTTCATTTCACTCCACCAATATACTTCTCTCAAGTCATGGTACATTTTGATAGAGCCATGATGAATGGAATATCTACACTTGTGGTCTTCATCGATAATTCTATCTCGAACACTATCAATGGATGGAATACACAACCTATTTTTGTCACAACTCAGGACTAGGACCTAGATGTGACACGGCGAATGTGAACCCGAGAGTCCCCAAACAAGCATCAAGTATCTAAATCCACATCATCGGTTCAGGAAAGACATATAAGTGGCACCACATAGTTCTAAGGGGTGGGAGAATAGGACTCACGCTATGGGGGAAATACGGGGCTAGGGACTTTCAACATTTCCACACCATAATATACATATAGCCAAATAAGAATTTCCCATAAATCACTACAATAAACACATAAGCTAGATACCACGCATAACAAGTGGATTTTAAAAGCGTCTACATATTGTCCAACGAATGTCTCTAATCATGATGGAACGGGGGCAAGGACATGTTACGGGCTCACCCCTATGAAAAAGGAGCTCGAAGATAGTAGAGGTAAAGGAAGATGACTTGTCCTTGGAGAATGGGACTCACCACAATACGCTTCCGAATCAGACTACTCGTCAAGCGGTTGATACTCGAAGTGCTCGGCCCCTACATGGTAAAATCATATAGGCATAGAGTATGTGTTAGTATGTTTGAGTGTACTAAGTATGCGGGCATGCAATGCATATGACTTACCAAGCCTGCATTTCAATGTTAGATGACAAGAGAATATAATATAGAAAGAATCATATATCCAATGGAAAGATATATGAGATGCCATGAAATGTATGATGCATGAAATGCAACAATGCTCATATATAGTGAGGATGTACTATAACTGACAAATTAAATCCATGTGAGCTATTATATGAATTAGTCCGATAAAGACCTCCTATCGGTAGGAGAAGATTACTTGCCAAAGGTAATCTACATCACACCTTACGACCATATTTTTCGGTGGATGGTCACCTTCCTTACGACCACACTTTTTAGAAGGATTTTCCATAATCATATCATAAATATAATAAACGAATAGCCATTCCTTACGACGCATTATTTTTGGTAATGGCTAACGCTCCTATGTTGGCACATAGTTCAAGGAAAGGGAGAGAGCCCTTAGGGATAGCCCTAACGCCCCCAATCCATCCGTGATAAGTCAATAACATCCCATATGAATACTTATACATATACGTGCATTCAAGAGATACAATGCTTACTTCAAACCGTTCAATGCACATTTAGGCTCAAATGCCAAATTATGAATCATAATCATAATGCCCATGCAAGGGAATAGCTCATCTACATATACAAAATGGTGCAAGCACCCAAAATGCTCAAAGAGCCATAATCATTGACATTTATGTGATCACATTCTTGTAATAACCAATGCGTTACCAAAATCATATCATACTCGTTTCATAAAACATAATTGGGCTTAACCCACTTCATAATTTCCATATAAACCATTGTGCATGAATGCAATGTAATGCATAATGTGAGGTTGGCATGGGAAACATTGATTCAAGTTAAAATTAGCCACATAAAATGAAATTGAGGAAATCCATAATTAAATCCACATGTAAATCTTAATATAGATCACCCATGCATAAATCAACTTTAAAGGGGACATGCATGTTCATAACTTTATAATTCAATATAAATTACCATAATAGTGATAAAAATGAATCGAAATCATAGGTAGAATACAACCCATACATCCATTGGATTTAATAAAATCAAATTATGAAAACCCATATTGAAAGTAGATTAAAATTCATGAAATCAATTGAAAGATTTTTGGGTCTTCTTGGTTGAAAGGGACCAAGAATCATTCCCACATACCTTGATTGAGGAGCTTAATTTGGGGAAGGATTTAGCTTGAATTTGAACTTCAATTAACCCTAGCCTTGAATCTTAGGAGGGGAGAGTAGAGAGTATTTAGGAGATGATGTTACGAGGGGTAGAAGGTTTTAGCAGAATAAATCAAGAGGGCAGGGATATCAGCTGAATTAGGGATTTAGGATAGGTAAAAGGTCATAATTCATAATTAAAATAAACTAAAATTACATAAACATTATTAATGAAATGGGAAAAAATTGGAACCGTCAAATCCACAAAGTCCCCTACACGGTCTGTGAGTCATCACACGGACTGTGAACTATCACTTAGATAATTTCGCAGAGCCAATGTTGGGAATTTATTCGAGGCTAAGGGGTACCACACGGACGACTTCATGGCCCGTGTAACACTACACGGGTCGTGACATGGACCATGTGATAGTACTTGAAATAATTTTCTGCACGACAAAGTTACGAGACAATACTTCCATACTTAGAATTTTTTACGTAGCGAGTTACACGGAGGGCAACACAGGCCGTGACACATCACATAACCCAACATATAGTACAATGCATAGTTCATTGTTTGAAAAACCATAAAGCCTTTAAACTCATATTAAAACCGTATTCAAGTCATTCAAAACATCTGAAAAATCATTTTCGTTGAAATGTATGTACATCATGCCATGAGACTCAAGAGGGAAAGAAATGGGTCCATTAAAAGATGGCGAACCTAGTACCTTAAGCTTGAGTAGATTGGAAAAGATGAGGGTTCCGCTTCACCATGTCCAGCTCCGCCTTCCAAGTAGCACCCTCCACATGTTGATTTCTCCAAAGCACCTTCACCGAAGCCACTTCCTTGTTACGAAGCCGCTTTACTTTCCTCTCGAAGATTTCCACCGGGATTTCCTCATAAGACAAGTTTTCTTCAACCTCAATCCCTTCCAAGGGAACAATAGTGCTAGGATAACAAATTAGCTTCCTAATCATAGACAAATGAAAGACTGGGCGAATGGAACTCAAGTCTAGAGACAACTCTAACCTATAAGCCACACCTCCAACCTTCTCAATGATCTCATAAGGGCTAATATACCGGGGCATAGCTTGCCCTTCTTACCAAAACTCATCACGCCCTAAATAGGAGAAACCTTCACATATACCCAATCACTGACACGAAACTCAAGATCCCTCCTCTAAACGTCCGAATAAGACTTTTGGAGATTTTGGGCCGTTTTTAACCTTTCCCTAATCAGTTTCACCTTTTCCATGGCCTCCATCACTAGATCCGGGCCAACTAGTGCCATCTTTCCCAACTCAAATCACCCCACCGGTGACCTACACCTTCTCCCATATAAGGCCTCAAACAGTGCCATACCAATGCTAACATGGAAGCTATTATTAAAAGCAAACTCAATGAATGGAAGGTGGTCATCCCGGTTGCCCTTAAACTCCAACACACAAGCCCTCAAAATATCCTCTAAGGTTTGAAAAGTCCTCTCAGCTTATCCATCGGTTTGAGGATGAAAAGCAGTGCTCAACTTGATCTTAGTTTTAAGTCCCTTCTAAAAGATCTCCAAAAGTGGGAAGTGAATTGGGTACCACGGTCCGATATAATGGACTAGGCACACCATGCAACCTCACCAGCTCTTAGATATACAACCTTGCATAATCCTTGGCGCCGAAGGTAGTCTTGATTGGTAGGAAATGAGCTGACTTCATCATCCGATCAACGACAACTCAAATGGAATCAAATTGCTTTTGGGTCCGAGGCAAACCAACCACAAAATCCATTTTTACATCTTCCCATTTCCATGTGGGAATCTCAATGTCTTGGGTCAAGCCACCGGGCGTTTGGTGCTCTACCTTCACTTGTTGACACCTAGGGCATTCGAATAAGAACTTAGCGATGTCTTTCTTCATACCATGCCACCAATACACTTCTTTCAAATCCTCATACATTTTGGTAGACCCCGGGTGAATAGAATAATGAGAGTTGTAAGCCTCACCCATAATCACCCTTCTAAAATCATCCACATCCGGAACACATAGCCGGTCTTGGTACTGGAGCACACCATCTCCCCATTAGAAAAACACCTCGATCTCCTTTTTGGAAACCAACTTCTTCAATTCAAGTAACGATGGATCTAAATCCTACATAGCATTTTCATCACTCACCACAGAAGATTTTACCCCGCTTTTAACACGGAAACCACCATCGCTCGAATCGGCCAACCTGACACCCAACCTACCTAGAAATCCCTTGCTAACTCCTTCCTTTCCTCCCTAACATGTGCCACACTTCCCATAGATAGCCTGCTGAGAGCATCAGCCACAACATTGGCCTTGCCGGGATGATACAGAAAACTCATGTTGCAATCCTTTAGGAGTTCCAACCACCTCCTTTGTCTTAAATTGAGATCCCTTTGAGTGAACACATATTGCAAACTCTTGTGATTGGTGAACATATTAACATGAACCCCATATAAGTAATGTCTCCAAATCTTCAAGGAAAAAACTACCGTCGCCAACTCAAGGTCGTGCGTTGGGTAATTATGTTCATGTACCTTCAACTACCTTGATGCATACGCTATTAACTTACCATGTTGCATAAACACACAACCCAACCCTATTCGCGAGGCATCATAATACACCATGAATCCCTCCAAGTCATTTGGTAAAGTCAAGACGGGAGCCGATGTAAGCCGATCCTTTAGAGTTTGGAAACTTTGCTCGTATTCGCCAGACAACACAAACTGAGCCATCTTTTGGGTCAACTTAGTCAATGGAGATGCATTAGATGAGAACCCCTCAATAAACCTTCTATAATATCCGGCCAACCCAAGAAAACTTCAAAAATCTAAAGGGATTAACAGTCTGGGCCAATTCTTCATGGCCTCGGTCTTCTTCGGATGCACCTTAATATCATCACCAAACACCACATGACTAAGGAAAGCCACTTCGCGCAATCAAAATTGACATTTACTAAACATGGCATACAAATGCTTTTCTCTCAGAGTTTGGAGGACCATCCTCAAGTGATCCCCGAACTACTGCTCACTTTGAGAGTAAATGAGAATGTCGTCAATGAAGACCACCACAAAACTATCGAGGAATGGCTTAAACACCCAATTAATTAGGTCCATGAACATGGCCGGATTATTGGTTAGGCCAAATGAAATCACCACAAACTCAAAGTGTCCATACCTTGTTCAAAAAGCTGTTTTAGGAATGTCACACTCTCTAACCTTCAACTGGTGATACATGAAATGAAGATTAATCTTTGAGAAATGAGTAGCCCTTTCAAGCTGGTCAAACAAATCATCAATCCCGGGCAACGGGTACTTATTCTTAACGGTTACCTTATTCAGTTGCCTATAATCAATACACATCCAAAGACGTCTGTCCTTCTTTCTTGCAAACAACATTGGAGCACTCCACAACGATATATTGGGCCGAATGAAACCTTTCTCCAACAAATCCTTTAACTGCTCGTTTAATTCTTGTAACTCCACCAGCGCCATACGATAAAGAGAAATAGAGATAGGTTGAGTATCAAGAAGAAGGTCTATGTTGAAGTCTACCTCTCTTTCAGGAGGAATGCCCAAACACATTCATAAACTCATTCACCGTAGGGACCGACTCAAGAGTAGGCACTTCAGACTCTATATCCTTGACCCTCACTATATGATAAATGCACCCCTTATAAATCATTCTTCGCGCCTTGAGGTAGGAAATAAACCGACCTTAAACAGAGGAGTCACCACTCTTCCATCAAGAACGGACTCTTCCAGGTTCTACAATCTATAAAGGCATATGATGCATGCAACCGACCCATCCCAAGAATCACGTCAATGTTGAACATCTCAAGTTCCACAAGATCACACAGAAAAATTTTGTACAACACAGAAATAGGGCAACCATGATAGACTCTATGTGCAACAACAGATTCATCCATGGGAGTACAAACTGAGAAAGGGTTCCTCAAAACCTTGGGACTCAAACCAAATTTTAACAGCCAACAGAGGAGTCACAAAAGACAAATTTGCACCCAGATCAAGCAAAACATAAGAATCAAAATCAAAGACTTTTAACATACTCGTCACGACATTCGGAGCTTCCTCGACTTCTTAGCGGGCATGGAGTGCATAGAACCAATTGTTCTTTGGGGAAACACCTTATGGAGCTCTCTGTTGACCTTTATCACCTTAGGCCACCTGACCTAGACCTCTAAGGGAATTCTTGGGACAGTCAGCAACCTTGTGACTTTTATTACCACTACTGTAACAAACACCCAATTCCCTCTATCACACTCTCGTGTGAGGCCTCCCGCACTTGTCACACAAAGAATACCCCTGACTGCCACCAACTGGTGCCCTGGAAGGAGGTACCCAATCATTAGCGACCTGAGTACCAGAACCTTGGCCCTATTAGAAGTGACCGAAACCACCACTTTGAGAACCAGAGAATCCACCATCAAAACGGGTTCTCTTGGGATCGTGAACACTTCTCTCCTTAAGTTTCTCCCCTTTGATATGTTCTACATACACCATGAGTCTGGACATATCCATATCCCGTTTGAGCATAGAAGTACGACATTCCTTCACAAGCAAATCAAGGATACCCGAAACAAACTTGTGCATCCTTGCGGGGAGAGAGGGATGGAGGGGGGGGGGGGGGTTCAACCACAAGTGACAGAGCATACTTGGAAAGTTTTGTGAATTTGAGGGCATAGTCCCTCACACTCATACCTCCTTGCTTGAGGTTGATAAACTCAGTCATCTTGGCTTCATTAAGCTCTAAGGGAAAGAAGTGAACAAGGAACACAAATCTGAACACCTCCCAATTAACATCACCACCGCAAACCCTCTCCATAGACCATTGAGTATACCACACCTGAGCCACATCTTTCAGTTGGTAGACAGCCAATTTAGCCTTCTCTTTAAAAGTGACACCCATGATCTTCAGTATCTTGGTAAGCTCATCAATGAACTCTTGAGCATCCTTATCAGCCTTTGACCCATGGAACTCCGAAGGATTTGAAATTCCTTACCCGAGAAGCAGGCGTAGGATCCTGTGGCAGGTTAGCCTGCCCTGTCCGAGAGGTCACCACCTGGGCAAGCATGGCAAAGTTTGTACAGAACTCACCATTTAAGATGGGTTCATCCATAGGCCCTTGAGGAGTCTGTTCCTCATTAGCTGGAGCTGGCTTTGGTAGGAGGGGTCTTCCTCAAGGCATTTTCTGAAATGGAACAATGACACCATCAAGATAAGGGAACCAATTATACTAGCCATAACATGACATAAGACATGAAAAAGTGAGGCAATTCCTAGAACGCCTTTGTAGCCTCCCACTCATAGGCATGGTGCACTTCACACCCATGAATATGACTCTACTTGACGCGGCATGTTAGACTCCGAGGACTATTTATAAACCTAAGGCTTTGATACCATCTTTCGTAACGACCCGGGACTAGGGCCTAGATATGACATGACAAATGGGAACCTAAGAGTCCCCAAATAATCCTCAAGTATCTAGATCTACATCAAAGATTCAGGAAGGACATACAAATAGCAACACATAGTTCTACGGGGGGAAGGGGAGAATTGGACTCACGATACAGGGGAAATACGGGGCTAGGGACTTTCCACATTTCCACACCAAAATATACATATAGCCAAATGAGAATTTAGTAAATCACTTCAAAAAATACATAAGCCAGATACCACACATAACAAGCAAATTTCAAAAGAGTCTACATATTGTCCCATTAATGCTTCTAATCAAGATGGAACGGGGACCACGACATGTTCCGGGATCACCCTCAAATGAAAAAAGAGCTCGAAGATAGTAAGGGTAAAAGAAGATGGCTTGTCCTTGGAGAATGAGACTCACCACCATACGCTTCCGAATCGGACTACTCGTCAAGCAGTTGATACTCGAAGTGCCCGTCCCCTATATGGTAAAATCGTGTAGGCATAGAGTAGGCGTTAGTACGTTTGAATGTATTAAGTATGCAGGCATGCAATGCATATGACTTACCAAACTTGCACTTCAATGTTAGATGACAAGGGCACATAATATAGAAAGAAACATATATCCAACGAAAATATATACGAGATGCCATGAATTTATTATGCATGAAATGCAAAAATACTCATATATAGTGGGGGAGGACTATAACCGACAAATCAAATCCATGCGAGCCATTACATGAATTAGTCCGATAAAGACTTCCTATCGGTAGGAGAAGATTACTTGCCAAAGGTAATCTAAATCACACCTTACGACCATGTTTTTCAGTGGATGGCCACCTTCCTTACGACAACACTTTTCAGAAGGATTTTCCATAATCATATCATAAATATTATAAACGAATAACCATTCCTTACGACCCAATCGGTAATGGCTAATGTTCCTATGTTTGCACATAGTTCAAGGAAAGGGAGAGGGCCCTTGGGGATAGCCCTGTCGCCCCCATTCCATCGGTACTAAGTCAATAACATCTCACATGAATACTTATACATATACGTGCTTTCAAGAGATACGATGCTTACGCGAAACCATTCAATGCATATTTAGGCTCAAAATGCAAAATCATGAATCATAATCATAATGCTCATGCGAGGAATAGCTCATCTACAGATACAAAATGGTGCAAGCACCCAAAATGCTCAAAGAGCCATAATCATTGACATATATGTGATCACATTTTTTTCTTGACCAATGCCTTGCCAAAATCATATCATAATCATTTTATAAAGCATAATTGGGCTTAAACCCACTTCATAATTTCCATATAAACCATTTTGCATAAATGCAAATGCAATGCATGATGTGATGTTGGCATGAATAACATAGATTCAAGTCAAAATCCGCCATATAAAATGAAATTGAGGAAATTCATAATTAAATCCACATGTAAATTGTGATATATATCACACATGCGTAAATCAACTTTAAAGGGGACATGCATGTTCATAACTTCATAACTCAATGTAAATCATCATAATAGTGATCAAAGTGAATTGAAATAATAGGTAGAATACAACCCATACATCAATTGGATTTAATAAAATCAAATAATGAAAATTCATATTGAAAGTAGACTAAAATTCATGAAATCAATTGAAAGATTTTTGGGGTCTTCTTGGTTGGAAGCGACCAAGAATCATTCCTGCATACCTTGATTGAAGAGCTAAATTTGGGGTAGGACTTAGCTTGAATTTGAACTTCAATTAACCTAGCCTTGAATATTAACAGGGGAGAGAAGTGAGTATTTGGGAGGTTATCGTATGACTGGTAGAAGGTTTTAGGAGAATGAATTAAGAGGGGAGGGATATCAGCTGAATTAGGGGTTTAGGATAGGTAAATAATTAAAATAAATCAAAATTACATAAACACAAATAATGAAACAGACAAAAATTGGAACCGTCAGGTCCACACGGTCCACTACACGGTCTGTGAGTCGTCACATAGACCGTGAACAGTGACCGTGAATTGTCACTTAGATAATTTCACAGAGCCAATGCTGGAATTTATTCGCGGCTAAGGGGTACCACACGGACGACTTCATGGCACGTGTGATGCTACACGGGTTGTGACATGGATCGTGTGATAGTACTTGAAATAATTTTTGCACGACAAAGTTACGAGATGGTACTTCCATACTTAGAAAAATTTTACGTAGAGAGTTACACGGAGGGTCACACAGCCCGTTATACATTACACGAACCGTGTGAGTGGTTGTGTGCCCTCATTTGGATTGAAATTTCCCCCGTCTCAAGTTCCCTGTCATGAGCTAGACCAAGTGTCCCTCCAAGGGAGGTCACACGGTCCGTTTGGCTTCATATGGCCCGTATGGGCCTTAGGTGGAGCGATGTCTGGCAATTTCACTCAGGACAGAACCATGAGATCCGGTAAAGCGGCTAAAAAAACCCAGGTCCTTACAACTTTGGTATTTCAATACACCATCTCCCCCTTTGCAGAAAATCATCACCTTTTGTTTATGGACAACTTCTTTCAACTGAAGTTGGACAAGATCTTGGTGTTGCTTCTCCTTCACCTCTGCCACTAGAGATGATGCAGACCCATTTTGAACATTGACTCCACCTTCGTTAGACTCTTCAAGTTGAACTCCCAATCAGGCCAATCTATGTGCTTCTTTCGCCAACTCTTTCTTTCCTTCCTCAACATGGGTTGTACAACCTATTGACAACCTGCTAAGAGCATCCACAACAATGTTAGCTTTACTTGAGTGGTCGAGAATGATTATGTCATAATCCTTGAGCAACTCCATCCATCTCCTCTGCCTCAGGTTCAGCTCTTTCTGGTTGAATACGTATTGCAAGCTCTTGTGATCAGTGAACACGTCTACATGCACTCCATACAAGTAGTGGTGCCGAATATTTAAGTGCAAATACTACTGTTGCCAACTCAAGATCATTTCTATGCAGTTCCCTTGTGGAGCACAAGTTTAAATGTTAATCTTGTTTGCTACAAATGCCACAACTACCTAGTGTGGGATGTTCAGGTAGGCTGCTAGTTTTTCATTATTTTGTTTAATGATTCCTGTTTTGGATGTAAATGTGGTAATATATTTGCAATCTCTTTAAGTAACTCACCTAATTGGTTGTCAAATGAAAAACTGGCCAAGTTAATGGATTTTGGTGCGTTGTTTATGTGTATCATGGTAAGGTTCTTAGATGTTATGTGCCAGTCTTTATACCATGTTTGCTAATGGCTGCTTAATATTGTTTTTACTAGGTTACTGCTAACTAGGAATCAGCCTCTCTCCTCCAGAAAAAAGAAGAAGCAATTTTACATATTTATCTTACTTCATATGTCAGAACTAACTTGTCCTTTTTATATTGTGAAGAGTTGTCACGATTGGCAAATACATGTTTGGTTTAGTCCAGCTGGACACTACAAGGATCTGGTCTATGGACGGGATACAGCCTCTGAGAATTATGGCCGGACACTTATCTGATGTAGATGTGAGTATCTATTTTGTGCCCTACGCCTTAGGAACTATTTATTTTATATGATGTATGTAGGCATCTTTATCATTTTGTGGCTGGTATAGTCAATCTTAGTTACTTGACCCATTTTTCATTTTTCTCCTCTATAATCACTTGGCTACTCTTACAAAGTGACCACCTTTATGCCATGTTCTGAAAAATAAAATGCGCAGTCTTCCGTTTGCTCAAATATCCAGACTAACACTCCCTCCAATAGCAATTTATATGAGTGATGTCCCAAAATGTTAGCTGCCACCGATGCTTTAACAAATTACAAGAATTTATGTCCATTTAGGTAATCTAATTTTTGAACTTTTTGTGATGTTTTCAGGTGTACACTAACTTTTCTGACTATCAATTTATTTGTTTTCTTTAACTACTTCTAATACACTTGATAAGATAAAATAGCATCTAAAAGTCCATTCTGGTCAAACACATAATACAAAATGGGATGGATGGAGTATAATGTAATTTTTTAGCTTTGATTTGGTAAATTTTGAATGTAACTCTTTCTTTTGACTTTATTTTAATATCTTTTCACCAACAATGCACACTTCTTATTTTACCATTTTTGGAGAGCCGAGTACATAGGAAGGAGTAACTTCTTTTAACTTGGATCAATTGGGGAATGTCTTACCTTGTCTGTACCCATGCCAATATATGTGAAGGGAAACTTATTTCGTGGCGACTAATTTTGGCAGAAAAAGTTGGGTTCTATACAGTATCATCAGAGGTACATAAACAAAAGACATTAGTAATATTTTAAGTTTGATTTTAAATAATTACTAATACAACAACAATATATCCAGTGTAATTCCACATTAATTACTAATATGTAATGTATTTAATTAATTCCAAACAAGTTGTCATGCTTTATTAAATCACTCTGGAACTCTTTTCCCCTACTCTCTTGGTGGCCGCCGGCATTGTTATACTAGAAAAAAGATTTGAAGGTTGAATATTTTATGTGGAGATAGATTGAGCACTAATAAAATGCACTTACCATTAACATATCAGGGCATTTTTTGCATTTGGATTAAAATATACAGTTAATTGAATGATATCATTCAAAGTTTCTAGCATAATGAATTTCACAAGCGAATCAATAAAATAAAAGTATAATAAATAGTTATAGACTCGTTCATTTGCTCTGAAATGTTGGCATGGGGCATTTTCTATTACTTAGATTTCGGGTTATTTCCTTTCAATAGACATAAATTTGAGAGTACGTTAAATTCATCATGCAGTGTGTGGAATGGCATGCAAATTGCAATTACATTGCTACTGGATCGAGTGACAAAACTGTACGCTTGTGGGACGTCCAGAGCGGCAACTGTGTCAGAATTTTCATTGGTCATAGAAGTACGATCCTATCATTGGCAATGTCTCCTGATGGTCGATATATGGCATCGGGTGATGAAGATGGAACAGTGATGATGTGGGATCTCTCAAGTGGACGTTGTATTACTCCTTTGGTCGGTCATTCCTCCTGTGTGTGGTCACTTGCTTTTAGGTAGGGAAAGATGTGAACTTAACCTTTAGTTTGTGTAGGCTCAGAGATGCACTCAAGTATGAAATTCATTGAAGATAGATTATATTTTAAGCTTATTTTAGTGGTGAAGGTTCACTTCTTGCATCTGGCTCTGCTGATTGCACTGTAAAATTATGGGATGTAATCACAAGCACCAAAGCCCCACTAAAAGAAGAGAAGTACGTGTTATTGAAGCAGACATATACTGTGGCATTTGTTTTCTCTTATTTTGCTAATACCAGCTCTCTTCTCTCTCACAGCAAATTTGGAAGTAACAATAGACTTCGGTCATTGAAGACTCTGCCTACCAAAGCTACTCGAATCTTGCTTTGCGCATAAGAATTTTTATGCTTGCTTCTTTCTGTGGTTTCATTATTGGATCCTAAGTCATATGTTATACTCTAAGAGCAGTATTCACGAAGAAATCTTCTATTTGCGGCTGGAGCTTTCTCGAAAAGTGCATGAATCCCTTGCTTTAAAGTCTATTGACGTGAGATTACATCATGGTCAATGGCTGGTTTTCCTTCTCAGACCTCGGTTTTGTCAGACGAGCAACTCGTATTGGTGATCCATGCATCTCACATACAATTTAGCATCTTGTGGGGTCTTCTATTTCCTACGGTGGATGAACGTCGGATATGTAAATGCTTATTTGATATATATACCCTTAAAATGCTGATGGTCCTGTAACCCTTGTATCATTGCTTTCCCAGGGGTGGGATCTGGGCAGAAAGGCCATGCAATTATCGTTCATCATAGTTACCCTTCTGCTAAAGCTATTTTATGGGAGTAGGATGTCTCAAGCATTTGTGGTCTTGTGTATGTTAACCATGGTTGTTTACACCTTTCCCAGTTTATGCTTCGTGGATTATTTATGATTTTTAGATGAACTATAGCTGATTAGTTCTAAATTTTCTGTCTCCAGGGGGTTTTAATCAACTCTTGCTAATTGCTTCTAGCGTGAGAAGCAACAACAGTCAGCGTCGGACTTCCATCTGGTTTTTATTTAACAACTTCACTACTAGAAATTCGGTATATTGCCACGGTTATCTGGCGACGGTTATACAACCGTGGCAATAGACTGATTATCGCCACGATTGTAACCGTGGCAATATATATTTGAGCGTAGCAGTAGAATTATTAAAGTAAACCGTGCTATTAGTGAGTAAACCGTCGCTATAAATTACTTAATGCCACGGTTATTTTTAACCGTCGCAATAGATTACCTATGGCTACGGTTCTTTTTAGCCAAAAAATAAAAATCCCCGGGAAGTAATTATATTTCCCTCCTCCTCCACTAAGAAGCGCGTAACCTAGCTAATAACCTCCACTAAGAACCTCCGCTAGAGCGACGCGACTTTGAAGAGCAAGAAGTGAATCGAATTTCTACACCCAAAACCTAGCTTTGAACGGCGCGACTTTGATCAGTGAGGAAGAAGAACGGCGCGACTTTGATCAGTGAGGAAGAAGAACGGCGCGAATCGAATTTCTACACCCAAAACCTCTGTTCAGTTTTTGTTCACCGAAAAGTTTGAACTTCCAGTGGTAGGTTTTGTGATTTCTCTGCGTATTTCTTAATTTCTAAGTCCCCACAATTTGTAATTTATAGTGCATGTACTAAAATCTATGTTATTTGTTGATGTTAGTCTCCAATTTTTCAGATTATTTCGAATATTTGTTCGTTTCTAGTGTGATTTTACTTCTAGATTTTCTAGAAATTCTCTTGACTTCTCATAAAAAAGTTTCATAGACTCAAGTGCTTGAGAACATGGATATTGTTTGGTTGCATTTTCGTTATTGCCGATGTAATTGCACAACTACAACATGCCGGATTAATTGACCCTAACATACTTGCAGCATTGACTGTTCCATAACAAAGAGACGCTGCTTCTACACAAGCCGTCAAACAAGGTTAGTGTTACTAATTTTCTGTTTCGACTATTTCTTCTTCTTTTTTTTCTTCTTCTTCTGCTGCTTTCTGGTTGTCTAGTATTTTGTCCTCTCTGATCATTTTGTCTAGAAAATGTCCTCTCTGGTTGTTTTGAATCTGATTTTGCTTTTCTATGGGCTGGTTTTGCTGAGTATATATAACATATAGCTGGTTGTCTCATGGTAGTGTGAATGTGATGCATATGGGCTGGTTTTGCTGAGTATATGTAACATATCTAGTTGATTGTCTCATGGTTGTGTGAATGTGATACATATGGGCTGGTTTTGCTGAGTATATATAACATATAGTTGGTTGTCTCATGGTAGTATGAATGTGATGCATATGGGCTGGTTTTGCTGAGAAGTGCACTGATCACTGCATTTGGATAGAGAGTCTGCTATGGAATTTGCCTCCCTATAGATATGATTGCGCCTGAAATATTGAAATTGATTGATGATCAGCAGTAGTTTTGTTAGCTTTTGTTTTACAGACCATGGAACCTGATTATTGGATCTGATCCATTTAGATAAAAGCTCAGAATCAGTCTCAAGAATGACTTGAGAGTGTCCAAGGTGTAGGCACCAAGTTGTAGTAACCTTGATATCATGAATACTATTTTTAGCTATGATATCCAGACACAAAGGTGTGAAATATGTTGGAATGCTGGAAGCATTAATACCAAAGGTGCACTAAAAAGACTTCAACAACTCAAGAAAATGCATAATCTATATCTGATTGGCATTCTTGAACCTTTCTCTGACAACTCTGAACTTAACAGTAAGCTTAATATGGACTGGGCAACTTGTAATCCCAATGGCAAAATCTAGATTGTTTGGACCAATGACTTGACTGGTAGGGTCTTGGATATAGAAGGATGAACCACTGGTTACTTGTGAATGGAAACATGTGGAGCATGCTGACAACTTCACTATTTCATTCATCTATGTTAAATGTAGGGAGCATCACATTAAGGAAGCCTTAAGGGAGCAAAAACAAGTAACTTGAAAGTTCCCTAAAATCAAATGGTTCCCTTATATGTCTCCTGGTGACTTAAAGCAAATAGAAAAGTACACAAGTACTTTCAACTTCTTAAAAAGAATTAAAGAATTTAATACAATAGACTTTCATAAAAATCAAATGTAAACAATCATTTGATTTCCAATTAGCAGAACATTTCCATTTAGCAGAACACAATGTATGTGACCGGGTCTTGAGTCTAGCTAAGGGTGCATATTCAGATTGGATATGGAAATTTTGCTTTAGATTTTTGGTTTTCGGATTGAAGAAATTACACCGCAACAATTAGTATAGGCAGACTACCATCTCATCACTAGGTTTCTTAGAATCAGTAAAGAAGACCCAAACACGTTTAGCCAACTATCCAGACACAAAGGTGTGAAATGGTATCCTGTCCACTAGTATTAGGCTTCCATATTGGTTGATCAGGCTACAAAGGATGAAACTAAATTAGGAAGCAAGAATGGTAAAAAAAAAAGGAGTAATTGTATACATCCTCATTCTCCATTTAATACTTTTAGGAAAGCTGAATTTCCACATTCTTGGTTCTTTTTCCTTTTAAATGAGTAATTGCATTCTATATATCCTTTAATTACCCATGTGAATTATAAACATCCTCATTCTCCATTTATATGAAGAGATTCAAAAAAAAAATGACTATGTATGAATTAAAGTATAGATTCTTCAAATGTTTATATATTTCTGTATTTTGTTTTCATAGTTGATTTAATCAAAAAAGTACATTGTTACTATCAAAATATTCATTTACATGCATATTTGTACACATCTGTGCAAATTTCAGAAGTTATAGAGTTTATAGTTGAAATAGTAATCAAGGTGTACACATCTGTGCAGATTTTAGAAGCATTCTTAAAATTTTTCTAGACAATTAAGTGACATTTTTGGTTTAGCTTCTCTATCTTTCTGTTGGGATAGAAATAAATTGCCGGTTTGCAACTATTTTTTGTACGTAGGTGATGGAATTGAAGGAGGGGATGAAAGTGCTGCGTGATGAAACTGAAGAAGGGGAGGGATGAATTAAAGTGTTGTGGTGCACGTATTTTCATCTTTTTGTAATAGTTAAAACATACTTATATGTATGTATGTACATATGTTTTGCTTTTATTGCTATTAGCAACACTATGGATCGATCTTGTTGAATTATTATTTTAGTAATGTAAAGTTTTTTTTCAGGATCAATTTCTACATTTTTGATTATAAAATTATTTTGTAACTCAATATATTAACAACATTAGTCACAATTGGCTACAATTAGTCAAACTGAAATTATAGATCTGCCACTTGTGGCAATATAAGAAGCTATGGCGACGCTTACTGCCACGGTTAAAAATCGTAGCAATACTAGGATCTATGGCGACGGTTATGGCAACTGTTTTATAAGCCCTATTGTGATGGTTTAAAACCGTGGTATAAAATAGTATAAAGTGTGGCAAATACCTAAAGCAACAACCGTCGCAATAGATATAAAGCCGTAGCAATAGGGATATCTTTTGCTACAGTTACGGAACCGTGGATATAAATGTTTTGCGACGGTTGAAAACCGTACTAATATAGTACAAACCGTAGCCAACTAATTCTAACAGAAACCGTCCCCACAGATACCCTTTTACGATGGTTATGGCAATCGTCGGGAAAAACCGTGGCAATAGACCTATTGCTACGCAACCAATTGTGGCGCCTCTATAAACCGTGGCCATAACTAATGCTCACGGTTTTTTCGCCTATAGCGACGGTTTTTGAACCGTGGCAATAGATCAAATTTCTAGTAGAATTCGTATTTGCTCAAGGGTTAATAAATTTAATTTGAAAAATATTAGTACTAGATATAAGCTTTAGTTAAGTAAATAAAGTTGATCAGAAATATATTATATTATTATAGGTGAATCTCATAGTTGTTTCTTTGAATAAATGCTTGAATCCATGACTTTTTTTTAATAAATGAGCTTAGAGTGTAAACTTCATTACTCTATAATAAATGAGCTTAAAGTGGAAATTTCATTAGTCTATTAAAGTTAAAGAAAATTTTCCATGACAAAGTATTTAAAAACTTAATATATATGTATAGTTTGTGCATATACTTTATCAGTTTGATTTGTTTTTAGAAAACTTAGATTTGAATATTATACAAGTCAAATTTTTTTTTAAAATCTTCTTCAATCCAAATAAAACTTAATATATTTAATTGATTTTCAACCAAATCGCCTGTCGCATATTGCAGCTCTATCAGTGGATAGAAGATTCAAGAACATTGTTAAAAGCAATTTGTCCCAAATCAAATAAATTGCTTTGATTTTAAAAAAAATATAAATCAAACCAAATTAACGAGAGCTGAATTTGTTTTGGGTTATGTTTTTCGATTAAGTCTTCGTAACACAAAATATGTAAGTAATACTTTCAAATATTTCTTTTATAGAGTGACATACAATAATTATGTAATGCTTCTTGGAAAAAAAATGAAATAAGTCCTGCATTATGCTAAAATATACACATCGTTCCCATATATAACTTTTTGATAGCACTTTTTTATTCTCTTGAAACGAATCTACATATATAAATTTTGCATTTTGACACCACAATTATATCAGTCTCTTTTCATGTTGTTATTTTGTTTTAGTTCTACTTATCATAAAATTCTCTCTATTTAAATGTTTTTTCATAGTACATATTGTTGGTGATCACCCTCTCTGTTTTCATCAGTTGAAAAAAGTATCAGTATCATCTTGTATAATGTTAGTTAACTCAAGATTAAATAATTAGGAACTCATTTGTTCCTTTTGCAATAACTTTCCAAAGGGTAAGGCACTAAATCGAACAACTGTCCAAACCAACCCGACCGATGATTCAAGACCGAAACAAGACCAAATCATCACAAGCAGAAGATAGAATTTGAACGTCATGGATGATTTTGAGTAACTTAAACTAATTAGGAACATAAAAAGCTTCTATTGTAGCAGGATTTGCTCATCATTGCAACGCTACAAACTAAAAAAATACTAGAAAAAGGAGACAGGACCATATTCATTAGAAAACTCAAGTTGCTACACCCAAAAATAACATGTTGCAGAATTCATGATAAAACTTTAGTAGAACCCATATTCACAGTAGCCAACATGTAAACTACAAGAGGTCTAAATCACAACCTACTTAGTAAAGGATATCACAAATCTGGTGTTTCTCTACAAGTGTGTCGATAGTATGAGAGTTGATTCCAGGACACTAGTATGTTTGAGCTCTGAAGGTCCTAAACCAAATCGGCCAAGAAGGGTAAGCTATTGTTCGACACTGAAGTGTAACTGGACAGTAAGAGGATCAAATATTCTCCGACAATGAAGTGCGACTAGATAGTGAGAGGATCCACAAATGGAGCTGTATCGCATTGGCCAAAGCCCTAATCCCTTAATCGGTGATTCCACACTTGGAAACATCAAGTTTAGTAAGCATCCGACAAGAGTTTGGAATTTCTACTAGGTTGACTCAGTAACACGTCTCCAACCATCAATGTTCAGAGATCCCCCATGCAGCTCAATTATGGCTGAAACCGATATTTTGTAACATTGACACACTCGCTTAAATTCACTGCCACCAAATTATGTACACAACTTTGAACAAGAGGGAAGAGCCCCTCATCAGTTATACCATGAAGCCCACTCAGCTCCAGATGAGTCAGAATGTGATATAGTCTCCCTATAACATCAATGGTAGCATTTCATACTACAGGACAGTTGAGAATGGCTAAAACGCTCAGATGAGGGCAGTTTCTTGCAATGTCCAACAAAGACTTTTCACTAATTGTTGGGCATAAGAAAAGATCAGGCTTTTCTAACAGATGACACCCATGAGTAATCTTCGATAATCCTTCATCACCAACAAAAGACACATTCAACAAGAAAAGATCTTTTAGAGTAGGGAAACCTCGAATGATATCCTTGAGACCAGGATCAGTCACACCACACTGAAGGTTATTTCTCTAAATAGATTACTTAGCTAAACCTCAATAATTTGCAGTTCCAACAGCAATAGTAGCAAGTTTGATATTTGTGGCTTTCCTACAAATAAGGTCGTAACACTCCCTAATTCTTTCCAGCTAGTCTGAGTAGATGCATAGAAAAAACTGAAAGAATAACTGAGAAAAACTATTGAAGGAGAATCTACAAGGGCCATCTACGGCCTATAGAGAGATCTATGACCCATAGAAGAGGCCCCGTAAACTCTCCAGATGACTTGGTGAAATTTTATAAGTCTGAGGCCTATATAGGAGAAAACATATGACCCATAAAGTATTCCATGGCCCGTAGATTGGTTTCATGAATTGATGGTCCAAATACCAACTTTTCAATATCTTGAGTTACGAGTAATCAGATGACCCGTATAACATTTTATGACTCGTAGAAGAGGTTTCATACTAAATTCCAGTAACCCATCTAGACCCCTCCTTTACGAGAGGTTTTTAGCCGATAAAATGGTCTACAGACCATAGACGGGGTCTCGTAGACCCAGTCGGCATATTTTAAGAAGGCTATTTTTGTCTATTCCTATCCCTTTTAGTTAAACCCTTGGAAGTTTTCAGCTTAATTTAAGTCCTAAAACAAAATCATAAGCATATTTTCACTATTCTTCACGCTAGGGGATTTCTTGAGAACACTAGAGGAGGGACAAGAGCGAGGGTTTCAATTCAAATGTGAGGATCGATTGGATTTTATTGTTTCTTCTATTCTCAGGTACGTAAGGCTTACCAAAGTGTGGAAGTACGTCCGTTGACACGCCCATTCCCTTACTTGACTCAAAATTTGAGAACAAGAGTTGAGTTTTGAATTTCTATCATTCAATTACCGAATTTTCTGCATCTATTTTGAGTTCATATGATGATATATAAGATAATTGTTGTATTGCATGACTAATAATATGAAATTGATATGCATATGTATACTTGATATCATGAACCCTAAATTGAGTGACCTTTATAAAAACCTATGCATGGTTGGAGTTAGGATTTGAGTTGATTGTATGAGTTGAGTAACTTGAATATTGTCGAGTATGAGAAGCATGTAACATTTAATCACATATACTACTATATATCTTGCTTACATGATGAGTCTCATTGAGTGAGTCATAATTATCGTTTGAGTATAAGTTGAGTTTGATGTCTTTAATATTTGGCTGAGTTGATAAGAAACTAAGATGAGTTGAGATGCGATAACCTAATAAGGTTGAGATTTGATGTGATTGACTGAGCATTGAGAATTGAGTTCATTGATGAGTTGATCATGTTTTATTTTTGGGGGGAGTATCGAGCACCAAGTTAGGAGCGAGTAAGTATCAACTATAACTCACAAAATTGCGTTGCCAGCATAGGATAGTCATACAACACATTCTGGTGACTCATTTTCCAAAATATGGATGTTTATTATGATCCATATGAGAGTTGATCGTCCTTTATCGTTGAAAGTTTAGGATGGGCATGACAACAACGTTGCCTTTGTTGTGCATCACCAAACTAAAAGTGATGGGATTGGATGTTGGTTAAGAGAAACTCCTAAGCAAGCACTTATTGAGCATAACATTACAAAACTTAAGTTTTTAACTGAGTCTATTTTCAGAGCATGATTTATTTTAAACTTTCATATCTATTATGTTGAAGTGTGTGAGTTGAGCCTTATTCTCCTGAGGTATTTTACATACCAGTATATTCCATGTGCTGACGTCCATTTGGACTTGTATCGTTTCATGATGCAGATACAGGTGATAGAGGACCTCAGCCTATGCATCGTTGACTCCAGATAAGTGCATTCCAAGGTTTGTGAGCCCTACTTGCTTTCCGGAGGAACCCTTTTTTTTTATCTTCTTACTTTTATTGAGTAGTTATTTCTTTGATTTGGGGTGTCCATGGCCTATCATGACACTATCTAGATTGTTCAGTAGAGACTTAATAGACGTGAATAGAGCATTATTGAGTATTTTGCATTTCCAAACTTGTTCATTGGAAATACATATTTTAAAATAAGTGTTATATTTACTCGTATGATGCCGTTTTATTTTGAGCATTTTCTTTTGCTATCGAGTTGATATGATGATGACGCCAGGTGGTTTTCTTGGGGAATCAACAGTAGTTCTTCTAGTGCCGGCCACGCCAAGGGTACCCTCCTGGGGTGTGACAATCTTGGTATCAGAGCACAGAGTTCAAGAATACTAAGGAGTCTATGAAGTCATGTCTAGTAAACTCTTGTTTATGGGTGTGTTGTACACCATACATTATAAGGAGGAGGCTATAGGACATTAGGAATGGTTACACTTTTGTGTATTTGGAGTTCATGCGAAGGAGTTGGAAGGCTATAAAATTTCTTTCTAACTCATGTGTTACGCACCTTACAATCATGCCTCCTAAGCGTCCCGTGACCTAGAGAAATGTTATAGCTAGAAATACTGAGAATCCCACTTTAGAGGTGGAGGTCGACCAGCCAGAGCCAATAGTGTCCCCGAGACACCTGCTGCTCCACCTTCTCCTACCACAGAGGTTGACTTCAGAGGAGCTATCACCATGCTCACACAGTTGGTAGCTGCCCAGAGCGGAAACCAAGGTTCACAGACTCCTAGTTCTAGCTCTGAAGAGCCAATAACTGCCATCTGACAGAGAGACTTTCTGAGGATGAACCCACCAGTCTTTACTGGGTCAAAGGTTGAGGAAGACCCTCAGAACCTCTTTGATGAGATGTGGAAGGTGCTGAATACTATGCATGCGATCGAGAATGAATGGGTTGAGCTTGCGGTTTATCAGCTCAAGGATGTGGCTAATGTTTGGTACAATCAATGGAAAGAAAGTCGAGGTGAAGATACCAAGCCCACTTCTTGGGATGAGTGCGAGAGTGCCTTCCTCGATAACTTCTTTCCTCAGGAGTTTAGAGAGGCAGAGGTTGAGGAGTTCATGAATCTAAAACAGGAGGGGCTGAATATGAAAGAGTACAACTTGAAATTTACCCTCGTATACCCAAGATATGGTCCAAAATATGAGAGCGAGGATGTGGAAATTCGTACCTAGGTTAGGTAGACTGTGATGAGGGAGTGCAGGGCGACATTGCTGATCCCAAGTATGAATATCTCCAGAATTATGGTCTATGCCCAATCAAACTAAGCAAGGCAAGGGAGATAAGTCATATTGCTAGAAGTGCTCCTCAAGCTATGCACCATCTTTAGCTAGTGCACCAACCCCGAGCTATAAGTATGATAAAAAGTCCCAAGGTCGGCCAAATTTTAGGGCACTCGGTGCATAGTCTCAAGAAATTGTGACCCTTGGCTCTAAAGGTAAGCCACCTTGTGGGAAATATGGCAGGATACATCTGGAAAAATGTAGAGATGGAGGGCATGGTTGCTATAAATATGGCCAGCAGGGCCATTTTCAGAGGGAGTATCCAATGTGGGGCAATAAGGACTAGTCTTCTACCATAGCACCACTAGCGAGGGGTAACTAGAGAGGTTCACTTCGACGTGATCCTTGGCATGGATTGGCTTCATTTCTGTTATGCCTCTATTGATTGTAGAATTTGAACTTTCAAATTCCATTTTCGGGAGATACCTGTGATTGAGTGGAAGGTTGATTCTATTGCACATAAGGGTAAGTTTATGTAATGCCCGGTAATATTACCAAAATACACCTAGAAAGAGGGTATGCTCGTAATGCATCTTCCGATGCTCGTATGATAAATCCGAGGTCGGATTTGTGATCAACATGCAAAATTTAGTGGGAAAATGGTCTCAGTCGATTTTTAGAGCGACCCGATCAAGAGATAATTTTTGGATCCGAAACATAAAATAGTGTTAGTATGCGACAAGGGCGCGTCGCGCACCCATCATGAACCAGCATTTATATTCATTTTAAAATTTTTGACTGGATTGAGAAAACTCATTCAAAAACATTTTTTCTGAAAATACATTGTGCGCGACAAGTTCGCGTCGCGGACTGTGCCTTTTCCGAGTTGAGAATTTCTAAATTATTAAGTGGGGCATTCCGGTCAATTCTCCACCCCTCCTAAACTCTCTACACGATCTAATAAGGTCATTTTGACGTAAAAAGGGTCTAAAACACCCATAATAAGTCCTATCCCAATACTTTACCAAGGCTAGGGCTTGAGGAGAGAAGAGAAGAGCTTGAGTTGAGGGATTCGAGAAGAGATCCTTGACGTGCTTGGTTGATAGCTACATCCCAGGTATGTAAGGCTAAACTAAAATCATGAGATTGTTCTCTTATGTGCCGCATAGATGGTCATAGATGAATTGATGGTTGATGAGTTCACATACATGAATTTTGATGGTAGTTCTTGAAAAACCGAATTAAGTTACATGTTTTCCTATGTTGATGATCATCATACTAATTGTTTTCTTGAATTAAACATTTTTCATGAGAACTTGTAGAACCTTACATAACTAATTTTGAGAGCATGCATAACGAACTTGAGAATTGAGTCTAGCGCCTTGAGTTGAGATTGTTTATTATAATGATGAGTTGATGGAATTTGATTGTTTTATGAGTCTCTACAAATGAACTCTAGCGACGTGTCTATTCCATTGTTTTCTATGATTGTTTAAATCTTGAGTCATAAATAAGATTGATTGATGAGAGGGTTAAAGTCCTTATCAGATACCGGTCATTGATGTGAGTGAGTTCCGATGAGATTGATTGAGATAGAGGTTTTATGAGCATTGAGTCATGGGAGAAGTATGGAGCACCGAAAGAGTGTGAGTTAGTGTCACGACCCGAAAATGGACGTGATGGCACTCGTCTTATCCCACCAAGACAAGTCAGCCTAATACCTACTGATCCAAACACAACAATAATAGTGGAAGAGAAAGTAGTATAATATGACAAATAATCATAGGAAAGACCAAACTACAACCATCCCAGAACTGGTGTCACATGTACAAGCCTTTAAATACGTAATACTCGAATAAAATAAATGTCTCAAATGCTAGTCCTCAAATAGAACGTAACATAATAATGGATTCCTTGAAGGTCCACCGATGAGATAAGCAGCTACCTTAAGGATAATCCGGAAGCTCGAAATGAGAAAAATTCTAACTAAAGGGACCGGGCTCGCAACCTACAAAAATGTAGTAGCAAGGGGTGAGTACCAACACACGGTACCCAACAAGTGAACTACTAAACACAAAATTAAGTAATATAGAATGTAAGTACTCCTAACACTCCAACAGAACCTCCACAACTACCACCTGCATAAAGTCAGCTCAACCTAACAGTTCAGAATGTACATAGCATATAGCTCAATACCCACACCAATATTTATAGTTCAACAATGTAATGATCAAGTGCATCCATCACAAGTTGCATAAAAGATACTCACAAGTTCATAGATAATGATAATGTGTGATGCAATGCAATGTCAAATATCATGATGCATGTCTGATCTAGTGATACACACCCGCTGTCTCGCAGTCCGGGACCCATGGGGGACTTTAAGCCCGTGCATCCGTCGCGGCGTGCGACACGACCCTCGAATCATATATAGTATCCGTCGCGGCATGCGACACGACCCTCGAATTATATGTAGTATCCGTCGCGGCGTGCGACACGACCCTCGAATCATATATAGTATCCGTCGCGGCGTGCGATACGACCCTCGAATCATAATATCCGTCGCGGCGTGCGACATGACCCTCGAATCATAATATCCGTCGCGGCGTGCGACACGTCCCTCGAAATAGTACATCCTTTTTAATTCTTATTCTTTCTCCAATCCTCATAACACTTGTCACACAGGTCAATGCAAATAGGCATGCTTACATGATAATGGGAAAAATGACTAATCTTAACACAATGCACAATTCACAACAACATGGTCTTAATACAACGTCAACACTAACTCAATATGTCAAAATCATTAACAACCTACACACAAGGAAGCACGAGATTCTATATACTTAACAAAGGTTAAGAAATTCACTTGCCTCAATTAATAGAATAACACTCCAATCTTGAGTCTTTCGTAACGCTTTCATATGATCAAAATCTGTTCAAATACATAATCTACATAAGAATACGAGTCCAATGACACCCATATTGCTATACATATTTTTTTTTCAAAAACAATCGGGTCAAAAAGTCACCCCGAGCCATTAAATTCAAATCTGAAATTTTCTTTCAAATTATGTTTACCCATCATAAAATAAACTCATATGTTAAATTTCAGCTAAAACGGATCGTTATTCGACCCCTAAATCAAAATTTTATTCTAAGAACCCTAGGACTATATTTTCTTAATTTAACATAAATTATACCCGTTTCTACCCTAAAAATTTATTCATAATCTCATGAAAACTTAATAGAAAGGATGAGAATAATTACCTTGATGATTTAATGAAAATCCTAATTTTTCTTCTACTCTTTTTCTTTCTTTTTCTTCCCGCATTTTTACATTCTTTTTTTTGTGTGCGTCGTTCCGCCCATTTTGCTTTCTGCTTCTTTGTTTATTTATGGGCTGCTGCGCAGCCCTTCATTTAACTCCTTAATTATTATTTTTTTAATTTTATTTTCTTTGCTTCTTTTATTCTTTCTTATTTTACTTATTTTAATATACTAAAAGTGATAAATTTTATTAACCTATTTTTGATAAATATGGGATAAATAGTATAGGGTATTAATTAAAATATTATTTTAATCCACCAACTACATTAATTATCTAAAATTATCCGTCAACTAAATGACCGTAATTATCGAATAGTACCAAATTTTCAATTTAAATTTACGAAAAAAATCTTTTATGAAAGAGAGAGTATTTATTTTTAAAATGACCTAACGGGTCATTACATTATCCACCACTAAAAATCATGTTCGTCCTCGAACATAAGAAGGAGAAGGAAGAATAATCGATATTACTAAAAACCTAAGTTATGATCTTCCAAAGTCAGTTTTTCATCTCTCCAAGTAAGCTCCTCCTTTAAGACCATTCCGTCAAAAATCTTCTATTAAGAACTGAACTTTCGAATCAAACCTTGAAAGATTTTCAAATCGATAGTGATTTTTACACCACAAGCTAACCCATGAACTCGATTTAGATAACAACCCACTAGTCCATAACTCAATAATTAGGACGAATCTTTTCTCATATAACCACGATAAAATTTTTAAATCAATACCGATCATAGTCAAAAGCGAACCTAAATCAACCATCTCACACTTCTAATGCGCAAACCCTCATAGATCTTATTAAGATTTCATTCTCACAATCAAATCTTCCCACGATCTTAAGTTATAAAAATGCGATCTTTAGACATTGAACACTCATCATAGAGAACCAAATTCTTTTCTAAACCAACGAAGGAAAGGATCAAGTAACAACTTAGCGAATGATTCATTCAAACATACGGAATCTCTAACAACACTATCAGGAATACTATATCAATAACAGTGATTATAAACAACCCTTAAGAGCGATAGAGCTAGACCCAACAAGCCTCATATCCAATCATACATAGCCAGAACATAACCTCAATGACAAGATGAGCCTTAAAATTGTTGGACAATTATAAATATTTATGGTAGCTCTTTTATAAATTCACATAAACAAAGTTGTTTGTAGCAACACTTGTATACCTCAACTGTCCCAAATAATATTAAATATGTCAAAACTGAAATAATTAAGTCTGCACAAGCATCCTATCTTACTAAGAGAAAATTGCAGGATCGGTTCACCCGATCCACCACTAAGGAACCGTCTACAAAAGTGAAGACACGAGTGGGAATAGGCAAGGAGTAATACTCGAAAACATGTCCATAATGAGGTAGGTAGTCACATAAGAATGCACGGAATCAAAGTTGGATGATACAAGATACTACTTTCATAGTGCTCCTATGAAACGTTTTCATTTATACAAGATACTACTCACAATCAACCTGTCTAGTCCTCAATACCATCGTACACATACTCAATTATCAAACTCCATATATTCCTCACAACACTGTATCAAAAGCAATGCTCTCAATACTAACAGAATATCATAGTCATACTTGTCATGTACCATTCTTTCAAATTGTTACTAGTATTAAAGTCTTCATAGCTATACATTAACACCTTCAAATATTTCAAACTATGGTTTCCTCTCTTTTTATTTAAGCACTTCTTATAGATATGAGTCACACTCAAAGTTGATAACATTCATTTCAAATTTTATAGTACTTTTCTCATCGAGGTAAAGTTATTTAATTATACCTAAAGTCAATTCATGCAACCTTTCACATACCGAATTTCAACTACCATTTAAATCATCATATACATCATGCCAAAACTTAGAGAAATTCAATCACCTTAATCATTCTGCATACCATAAGCACATAACCTCTAGTCATCATCAAATGTCTATGTAACACAACACAATAATCTATGTAATCCCATTAATAAAGTAATTTCAACCTCCTCAATAATCTCAATAAGTGTGTGGAGCAATAGGTCCATATCGCAGCGCCCTCATAAGTCATTTATCATAGTTGGACAATCTAGACCAATATAAAAATGTGGATACTTCAAACATCATTATTTGTCACTCGAATTCAAAACTCAGTCTTCATAAAAGTCACGAGTATATCCTAGAAAATTTGTGCTAAACAAGTACGCATTGCATTATCATGTTCGAGCTCAAAGGCAAAATAAGTAAAACCTTTAATTTCGAACCAAGGGTCCATACATGGGGACTTATTCCTTCACTATCTTAACTTTTTCCTATGACACAAATTTCAGATACCCTGAACTCTTCAATATATTAGATTCCCATCCCTTCACTAATTCACTTATCAATTTTATTCTCTGACCAACGACACGTGACATTTTACCTCATGTTCTAAGCTAAAACTTTAAGTGGAGCACTTCTTTAGGTCCTTCAATAAAAAACAAACAAACTAAATTTATGACCCAAATCACATGCAGGTTCTTCCAAATGTTGAATACCATTGTTATCCATTATTTCTTATATTTAAAAGATTCAATGATTAGAAGAGGTTGAGTAAGGTGATGACTTGATGATACACTTTGAGGATATTTGAGTGGTAAGGTCAAATAATGGATTGAGGAATTTTATGAACGTGTTGTCCTTTTTGGGGTTAGTTATCCAGCAACACAAACAGTATTAATGTGGTATATATTATATCGAAAATGGTTCAACAATTTAAGGTGGAACCTTAAAAGGATAGGTGGATCACGAATTTTGTTCTGTAAACTAATACTACTAAAGTTTTCATAATATGTATGGATTGCTTAAATAATGATAAGAATAATGTTGTGCCAATTAAGGTCAGAATCTCTATTATGATTTCATAGATCGAGTGGATATTAAGGAAGGTCATGATACGACCATCACAATGAACCGATGCTTACTTGATTAGAGTTACGGAGTATGTTACTTTTGCTAGCGACTAAATATATGAAAAGAATGTTTATTACTTAAGATAGAGTCATGATGGATTGGATAACGTTTTGCAACTATTGATAGGTAGAAGCATGTGGGCTAGTTTGGTTCTACTTCCTTAATAGGTATGATGTGTTCTAGTGGTGGATCTAATGGACTTTCACAATATAGTACTAGTAGCATATGAAAATGGATCTATCCATTGTCAAGCGTGAATACAAACTATTTTAGAGATTATTCGTGTTTCGTGGGCTCATTTAATAAGGTTTAATGTCATATTCATATTCGAGAAATCAACTAGTTTTCTACTTTAGATGTATGGACTAAGTATTATTTATAAGAAAAATGTTAGTGGTGGATCTTTGGTACAATTAATGTATTTAAGTTGTGAGGTGTATTTGGGGGATTCTAAATGTGGACTATTACTCCATAATAAGATCCAAGGGAGTTAGTTCTTTATATTTGACCGATATAGTTTTGGTGTCATATCGATGATGAGGGTAACCTTGAGATGATGGTAATGGCTATAGAGCATAATGGTAATAAAAGTTTGTGATGGATTATGATCAAGATGTAATCATATGATGAGAATTTTTTATTGAGTGAATTCAGTATTGTACACACAATCTGCAGGTATCAAAAATTACGTTTGCTACTATTTTATGAGTAACGTGATCATAAGAAAGATGTAAAATGTGTTGAGATATTGCTTCGATGGAATTGAAATGAGCTAGAGTCATAAATGAAGAAATTAGTGAAATGTAGGGATATTCACTTTGATGGTAAATGTCAAAAATATATCTTTCGAGAGAGTAAGAAATTGAATTTAAAACCATGTGATTTCATTTGTTTTGCTTTGATTATGGTGATAGTGTTACGTATCATTGATCTGGGTTAGAAAACTATTGGGTAATATTTGAAAAAAAAACTATATACGTGCGTCTTAAATATGATAATAAGCTCTTTTTGTGATTTTGAGTATGGTAATAGTACATTAAGATTTTTATAAAGGATATTGTAGGGTCGATAAAGAGGGGATCAATCATAAGTTAAGATATATGAATTCATAAATATCTCGAGTATGAGCTAATGCCAATAGATAAAGAAATTGGGGTACAAGTTAAAAATAAAGATTCGAGTTTATCATACTCGAGATATTTATGAATTCATATATCTTAACTTATGATTGATCCCCTCTTTATCGACCCTACAATATCCTTTATAAAAATCTTAATGTACTATTACCATACTCAAAATCACAAAAAGAGCTTATTATCATATTTAAGACGCATGTATATAGTTTTTTTTTCAAATATTACCCAATAGTTTTCTAACCAGATCAATGATACGTAACACTATCACCATAATCAAAGCAAAACAAATGAAATCACATGGTTTTAAATTCAATTTCTTACTCTCTCGAAAGATATATTTTTGACATTTACCATCAAAGTGAATATCCCTACATTTCACTAATTTCTTCATTTATGACTCTAGCTAGTTTCAATTCCATCGAAGCAATATCTCAACATATTTTACATCTTTCTTATGATCACGTTACTCATAAAATAGTAGCAAACGTAAATTTTTGATACCTGCAGATTGTGTGTACAATACTGAATTCACTCAATAAAAAATTCTCATCATATGATTACATCTTGATCATAATCCATCACAAACTTTTATTACCATTATGCTTTATAGCCATTACCATCATCTCAAGGTTACCCTCATCATCGATATGACACCAAAACTATATCGGTCAAATATAAAGAACTAACTCCCTTGGATCTTATTATGGAGTAATAGTCCACATTTAGAATCCCCCAAATACACCTCACAACTTAAATACATTAATTGTACCAAAGATCCACCACTAACATTTTTCTTATAAATAATACTTAGCCCATACATCCAAAGTAGAAAACTAGTTGATTTCTCGAATATGAATATGACATTAAACCTTATTAAATGAGCCCACGAATCACGAATAATCTCTAAAATAGTTTGTATTCACGCTTGACAATGGATAGATCCATTTTCATATGCCACTAGTACTATATTGTGAAAGTCCATCAGATCCACCACTAGAACACATCATACCTATTAAGGAAGTAGCACCAAACTAGACCACATGCTTCTACCTATCAATAGTTGCAAAACGTTATCCAATCCATCATGACTCTATCTTAAGTAATAAACATTCTTTTCATATATTTAGCCGCTAGCAAAAGTAACATACTCCATAACTCTAATCACGTAAGCATCGGTTCATTGTGATGGTCGTATCATGACCTTCCTTAATATCCACTCGATCTATGAAATCATAATAGAGATTCTGACCTTAATTGGCACAACATCATTCTTATCATTATTTAAGCAATCCATACATATTATGAAAACTTTAGTAGTATTAGTTTACAGAACAAAATTCGTGATCCACCTATCCTTTTAAGATTCCACCTTAAATTGTTGAACCATTTTCGATATCATATATACCACATTAATACTGTTTGTGTTGCTGGATAACTAACCCCAAAAAGGACAACACGTTCATAAAATTCCTCAATCCATTGTTTGACCATACCACTCAAATATCCTCAAAGTGTATCGTCAAGTCATCACCTTACTCAACCTCTTCTAATCATTGAATCTTTTAAATATAACCACACATCCTTTTTACAAGTATGCTACTTACACTTTAGAACTAGATCTAACATTCAAGTCATATATAACCCACAAACTATTCATTTAAAGAACCAAGTACGAATCATCTCTATAAATGAGAGAGAATGAAGAAAACGATAAGAATCACACTGAATCAGGGACGCACGATGGAGAAAGAATAGACAAAAGGAAGTTTCCTAATAGTCTTCATAGCCTCTCGAAGATAAATATAGACGTCTCCATACCGATCCTCGAGACTCTACTAGACTCGGCTTGTATACACGTGAGACCTATGAACCTGGGGCTCTGATACCATTTGTCACGACCCGAAAATGGACGTGATGGCACTCGTCTTATCCCACCAAGACAAGTCAGCCTAATACCTTCTGATCCAAACACAACAATAATAGCGGAAGAGAAAGTAGTATAATATGACAAATAATCATTGGAAAGACCAAACTACAACCATCCCAGAACTGGTGTCACATGTACAAGCCTCTAAATATGTAATACTCGAATAAAATAAATGTCTCAAATGTCTAGTCCTCAAATAGAACGTAACATAATAATGGATTCCTTGAAGGTCCACCGATGAGATAAGCAGCTACCTTAAGGATAATCCGGAAGCTCGAAATGAGAAAAATTCTAACTAAACAGACCGGGCTCGCAACCTACAAAAATGTAGTAGCAAGGGGTGAGTACCAAACACACGGTACCCAACAAGTGAACTACTAAACACAAAATTAAGTAATATAGAATGCAAGTACTCCTAACACTCCAACAGAACCTCCACAACTACCACCTGCATAAAGTCAGCTCAACCTAACAGTTCAGAATGTACATAGCATATAGCTCAATACCCACACCAATATTTATAGTTCAACAATGTAATGATCAAGTGCATCCATCACAAGTTGCATAAAAGATACTCACAAGTTCATAGATAATGATAATGTGTGATGCAATGCAATGCAATGTCAAATATCATGATGCATGTCTGATCTAGTGATACACACCCGCTGCCTCGCAGTCCGGGACCCATGGGGGACCTTTAGCCTGTGCATCCGTCGCGGCGTGCGACACGACCCTCGAATCATATATAGTATCCATCGCGGCGTGTGACACGACCCTCGAATCATATGTAGTATCCGTCGCGGCGTGCGACACGACCCTCGAATCATATATAGTATCCGCCGCGGCGTGCGACACGACCCTCGAATAATATCCATCGCGGCGTGCGACATGACCCTCGAATCATAATATCCGTCGCGGCGTGCGACACGTCCTTCGAAATAGTACATCCTTTTTAATTCTTATTCTTTCTCCAATCCTCATAACACTTGTCACACAGGTCAATGCAAATAGGCATGCTTACATGATAATGGGATAAATAACTAATCTTAACACAATGCACAATTCACAACAACATGGTCTTAGTACAACGTCAACACTAACTCAATATGTCAAAATCATTCAGAACCTTCACACAAGGAAGCATGAGATTCTATATACTTAACAAAGGTTAAGAAATTCACTTGCCTCAATTTATAGAATCACACTCCAAATCTTGAGTCTTTCGTAACGCTTTCATATGATCAAAATCTGTTCAAATACATAATCTACATAAGAATACGAGTCCAATGACACCCATATTGCTATACATATTTTTTTTTCAAAAACAATCGGGTCAAAAAGTCACCCCGAGCCCTTAAATTCAAATATGAAATTTTCTTTCAAATTATGTTTACCCATCATAAAATAAACTCATATGTTAAATTTCAGCTAAAACGGATCGTTATTCGACCCCCAAATTAAAATTTTATTCTAAGAACCCTAGGACTATATTTTCTTAATTTAACATAAATTATACCCGTTTCTACCCTAACAATTTATTCATAATCTCATGAAAACTTAATAGAAAGGATGAGAATGATTACCTTGATGATTTAACGAAAATCCTAATTTTTCTTCTACTCTTTTTCTTTCTTTTTCTTCCCGCATTTTTACGTTCTTTTTTTTTGTGTGCGTTGTTCCGCCCATTTTGCTTTCTGCTTCTTTGTTTATTTCTGGGCTGCTGCGCGGCCCTTCATTTAACTCCTTAATTATTATTTTTTAAATTTTATTTTCTTTGCTTCTTTTATTCTTTCTTATTTACTTATTTTAATATACTACAAGTGATAAATTTTATTAACCTATTTTTGATAAATATGGGATAAATAGTATAGGGTATTAATTAAAATATTATTTTAATCCACCAACTACATTAATTATCTAAAATTATCCGTCAACTAAATGACCGTAATTATCGAATAGTACCAAATTTTCAATTTAAATTTACGAAAAAAAATCTTTTATGAAAGAGAGAGTATTTATTTTTAAAATGACCTAACGGGTCACTACAGTTAGTCTGACTCGAACTCGTCAAACTACGTCACCAAATGTAGGAGAGGCATAGAACTATCACATATATTATGGTTCCCCTCGAGAGTAACGGTCCTAAAAGCAATAGAGGACCTATTGAGTTGACTCCATATAGGGTGATCTGATATGGTTTTTGAGAGTTCCCTACCTGGCATGTTTTGAACCACTGTTGCAACATCAGGGTGATTATTGTACATTCACTGACTCATAAGTGAGTGTTGTCGGATAAGATAAACTCCCATAAGTTTCCAACCTTGAGTACTCCGAGTTGAGGTGAGATGAGATGAGTTGAGATGAGATGAGAGGAGGTGAGCTCCTTTGAGGTGAGATGAGATGAGAGAAGGTGAGCTCCTTTGAGATGAGTTTGAGACTTTTGGTGTGTTTGAGTTATTGATGTGTCACCTTTCTACTCTTTAGTATTTCATAGATGTATATTTAACGACTTGATATGATTTGATGTTTATTTTGAGTTGATGTTGTTTCCATATTATTCTACCAATTTCTGTTTCATTCAACTATTTTACATACCAGTACATTCCAAGTATTTATGTCCACTCTTGACTGCATCATTTTATGATGCAGAGATAGGTACTAAAGATCGTCAACAGGCTGCTCCGTTGAAAATCTGAATTTCACAGCTGATTTGGTGAGCCTCCCCTACTTTGAAGGATCCACCGTGGTTTATTCATCTTGCTTTAGAGTTAGAGATTGGACTATTTCTTTATTTTGATTTTTGGGTTGCCATGGGTCTGTCATTGGCACCATTTGAGTAGTAATAAAGGCTACATAGATGATGGTCAAACGTTGATGTTGAGATTGTGGGCTAGTTCTTTCTATTGGCCTTTATTATTATTATCTATGTACTTGAGACTTTAGATGAGATGTGCCCATTTACTTACTTATATTTTTCGTTGTCCAGTAGGGTTTATTTGATTTAATGATATGATGAGGTTAAGTGATTCTCTTGGGGACTAACGATAGTCTCTGAGTTCTGGCCATGCCAAGGGTACCCTCCCGTAGCAAAGGTTTCAGACGTTTTAGAATGCTGGAATCCATGGATCCAGTTGCAAGCTAGTGTGACTCAAGGTTCGTAGGGTAAGCCACCGTGTGATAAGTGTGTAAAAATACACTTTGGGAGATGTTGTGACGGGAATGATGCGTGCTACGGGTGTCGCCAAGTGGGTCACTAAAAGAAGGATTGTGCAAAGGGGGCTGGCCAAGCTCAGTCTACTACATCGGCCCCACCAGCAAGAGGAAACCAGAGGGCCACTAGTCAGGCGCAGGCGGAGCAACAAACCGCTTGTATGCCATGGGAAGTCATCAAGATCAGGAGAACTCCCCAGATGTTGTGCCGAGTATAATTTGAGTCTTTACTTTTGATTGTTATGTTTTGATGGATCCAGGTGCTATACTGTCATTTGTTTCTCCTTATGTGGCCAGTAAATTTGATAGAACCCCTGAGAGTCTTCTTGAACCCTTTGATGTTTCTACTCCAGTGGGTGAGTCTATTTGATCTGAGAGAATCTATAGAACTTGTGTAGTGTCCATCCATAATAGGGATACTCTTGTTGATTTAATTGAGTTGGACATGGTTGATTTTGATTTGATCCTTGGCATGAATTATCTTCACGCCTGTTATGCCTCTGTTGATTATAGATCCCGAACTGTTAAGTTTCGATTTCCAAATAAGCCAGTTCTAGAGTGGAAGGGTGGTTCACTTATACCCAGAGGGAAGTTTATCTCCTATCTTAGAGCTAGAAAGTTGATTTCTAAAGGTTCTATCTATCACCTCCTGCAAGTTTTATCTAATGATGTTGAATCCCCAATTCTTTAGTTAGTCTAGATTGTTAATGAGATTCCGAAAGTGTTTCTTGACGAACTGCTTGGACTCCTTCTTGATAGGGAGATTGACTTTGGGATTGATGTTCTTCCCGATACCCAGCCTATTTTGATTCTACCTTATAGGATGGACCCCGCTAAGTTGAATGAATTAAAAGATCAAGTAAAAGATTTTCTAGAGAAGGGTTTTATTAGGCCAAGTGTTTCACCTTGGGGTTCCCCTGTTCTATTCATGCGAAAGAAAAATGGGTCCCTCAGAATTTGTATTTATTATAGGTAGATGGACAAGGTCATGATAAAGAACAAATATCGTCTCCCAAGGATAGATGATTTGTTTGACCAACTTCAGGGCGCCTCTTGTTTTTCAAAGATAGACCTTAGAACTTGCTACCATTAGCTTAAGGTGAGGGAATGTTATATTCCAAAAAAAACATTTAGAACTAGATATGGCCATTTTGAGTTCTTGGTCATGTCCTTTAGGTTGACGAATGCACCTGCCGCCTTTATGGACTTGATGAATAGAGTATTCAGACAATATCTTGATATGTTTGTGATTGTTTTCATCTATGACATTTTGGTATACTCGAGAAGTGAGGAGGAGCATGCTAAGCACCTCAGAGTTGTCCTCCAAACACTTAAGGACCATGAGTTGTATGCAAAATTCTCAAAGTGTGAGTTCTGGCTTAAGTCAGCAGCCTTTCTAGGCCATGTTGTTTCCGGTGATGGTATTCGAGTGGATGCCTAAAAGATTTAAGCGATTAAGAAAACTGGCCCCGGCTGGCCCCTGCCGACCACTCCGACTGACATTAGAGGTTTCTTGGGGTTGGCAGGCTACTACCGCAGGTTTGTTGATGGATTTTCTTCCCTATCCGCACCACTGACTATGCTGACCCAAAAGAAGGTCAAGTTTCATTGATCCGATGAGTGTGAGAAGAATTTCCAAGAATTGAACACAAGGTTGACTACTGCACCGGTCCTAACCTTACCTGATAGAACAGAGGACTTTGTGATTTATTGTGATGCCTCGCGGGTTGGATTAGGATGCGTACTAATGCAGAGAGGGAAGGTGATAGCCCATGCTTCCAGGCAACTCAAGGTTCATGAGAGGAACTATCCAACCCATTTTCTCTGGAAACAGTGGTGTTTGTACTTAAAATCTAGCACCATTACTTGTATGGAGTGCATGTGGATGTGTTCACTGACCGCAAGAGCTTGCAGTATGTTTTCAGTCAGAAAGAGCTCAACCTGTGACAAAGGAGATGGTTGGAATTGCTCAAAGATTATGTCATGCGCATTCACTACCACCCACGTAAAGCTAACGTTATTGCTGACACTTTTAGCATGTTGTCAATGGGTAGCACAACCTATGTAGAGGAAGGAAAGAAGGAGTTAGCAAGGACGTGCATTGATTGGCTAGGTTGGGAGTTCAACTTGAGGAGAATAATGAAGGAGGAGTTAAAGTTCAGAATGGGTCTGCTTCATCCTTATTGGTGGAGGTGAAGGAAAAGCAAGACTAAGATCCTCTCATACTCCAATTGAAGGAGGGCCACAACTAGAGAGTGATGGTCTTCTCTAATGGGGAAGATGGAGTGTTGAGATATTAAAATAGATTGTGTGTCCCAAATGTTGATGGCATTCGAGACAAAATCATGGCGGAAGCCCATAACACAAGATATTCCATTCATCCTGGCTCCACCAAAATGTACCACAACTTGAGAGAAGTCTATTAGTGGAATGGAATGAAAAGGGATATTGCGGAGTTCATTTCAAAGTGTCCGAATTGCAAGCAAGTGAAAGTTGAGCATCAAAGGCCATGTGTATTGGCTCAGAACTTTGAGATTCCGGAATGGTAGTGGGAGATGATTAATATAGGCTTTATTACTTGTCTGCCAAAGTCTCGAAAGCAACATGATTCGATATGGGTGATCATGGATAGAATGACTAAATGGGCTCACTTCTTGGCAGTTAAGACAATTAATACTGCGGAGGAGTATGCCAAGTTGTACATCCAAGAGATTGTGAGGTTGCATGGGTTCCCTTGTCCATCATCTCAAACATAGGAGCTCAATTTACCTCTCAATTTTATAGATAGTTCTAGAAAGGATTGGGTACTAAGGTGAACCTTAGCACGACCTTTCATCCACAGATAGATGGTCAGGCTGAGCGTAAAATTCAAACACTTGAGGACATGTTGAGAGCTTGTGTTCTTAACTTCAAGGGAAATTGGGATGATCACCTATCATTAATTGAATTTGCATATAACAATAGTTATCATGCAAGCATTCAAATGGCTCCCTACGAAGCCTTGTATGGGAGGAGATGTAGATCACCAATTGGGTGGTTTGAGGTTGGAGAAGCGAAGTTGATTAGGCCTGATCTCGTCCACCAATCGATGGAGAAGGTAAAGGTCATTAGAGAAAGAGTAAAGACTACCCAGAGTCGCCAAAAATCTTATACCGACATGAGATGAAGAGACTTAGAGTTCGAGGTAGATGATTTGGTGTATTTGAAAGTGTCACCTATGAAGGGTGTTCTAAGACTTGGGAAGAAAGGAAAGTTGAGTCCACGCTATGTTGGACCATATCATATCGAAAAGTGGATTGGCAAGGTTGCTTATGAGTTAGAGTTGCCTTCCGAGTTAAATGGAGTCCATCCAGTATTCTCCATGTGTCGATGTTGAAGAAATACTGGGGAGATCCTGCCTTTGTGATCCCCATTGATAGCATTGGAGTGAAAGATAGCCTATCTTACGAAGAGGTTCCAGTTCAGATCCTTGATCATCAAATTCGTATGTTGAGGAACAAAGAGATAGCCTTAGTCAAAGTCCTGTGGAGGATTCAATTCGTTGAGGCCACATAGGAAGCTAAGGAAGAGATGAAGGCAAATTATCTGCTCCTATTCATGCTAAATGATGGGAGTATTGAAGGTAAATTCCTTACCCTTCACTAAATTGATATATCTATTCTTGATGTGAAGTCTGAGTGGTATTGATTGAGGTCAAGAAAGAGTCGAGAGTTCGATTGATTGAGTTGAATTTTGAGATAAGTCTTGAGTCTATTCGTGCCTTGATATCCTCCTTTACTCAACATTCGAGGATGAATGATCACAAGAGGGAGATGATGTAAAGCCTAGTAAAATTACCAAAATATCCCTAGAGAGAGGGTATGCGTGTAATGCATCTTCCGATGCTCGTATTGCGAATTGGAGGCCAGATTTATGATTAGCACGCAAAATTAAGTGGGAAAATGACCTTAGTCGATTTTTTGATAGACCCGATCAAAAGATAATTTTTTGATCCGAAGCACAAAAACAGTGTTAGTACGCGATAGAGGTGCGTCACGCACCCATCGCGGATGAGCACTTATATTCTTCTTAAATTATTTGATGGGATTGAGAAAACTCATTCAAAAACTTTTTTCTCTGAAAATACATTATGTGCGACTGGTCTGCGTAGCAGACTGTGTCTTTTTCGAGTTGAGAATTTTTAAATTATTATGAGGGTCATTCCTATCAATTTCCCACCCCTCCTAAGCCATCTACACGATCTAATAAGGTCGTTTTGACGTAAAAAGGGTCTAAAACCCCCATTCTAAGTCCTATCCCAATATTTTAGCAAGGCTAGGGCTTGAGGAGAGAAGAGAAGTGCTTGAGTTGAAGGATCGAGAAGAGATCCTTGACGTGCTTGGTTGATAGCTACATCCCAGGTATGTAAGGCTAAACTAAAAGCATGGGATTGTTCTCTCATGTGCCCCATAGATGTTCATAGATGAGTTGATGAGTCTACATGCATGAATTTTGATGGTGGTTCTTGAGAATCTGATTTAAATTACATGTTTTCCTATGTTGATGATCATCATGCTAATTGTTTTCTTGAATTGAATATTTATCATGAGAACTTGCATAACCCTACATGACTAATTTTGAGAGCATGCATAACGAACTTGAGAATTAAGTCTAGAGCCTTGAGTTGAGATTGTTTATTGTAATAATGAGTTGATAGAATTTGATAGTTTATGAGTCTCTGCAAATGAACTCTACTGACGTGTCTATTCCATTATTTTCTAATGATTGTTTAAATGTTGAGTCGTTGATGAGATTGATTGATGATAGGTTAAAGTCCCTATCAGATATTGGTTGTTGACGGGGAGTGAGTCCCTATGAGATTGGTTGAGATGGAGGTTTTATGAGCATTGAGTGATGGGAGGATTATCAAGCACCCAAAGAGTGAGAGTTAGTCCAAGTCGAACTCATCCAACTACGATGCCAAACGTAGGAGAGGCATAAAACTATCACATTTATTATGGTTCCCTTCGAGAGTAACAGTCCCTGAAAGCAATAGAGGACCTATTGAGTTGACTCTATATTGGGTGAGCTGATATGGTTTTTTAGCATTCCCTACCTGGCAAGTTTGGAACCACTGTGGCAACATTAGGGTTATTGTTATACATTCACTGGCTCATAAGTGAGTATTGTCGAATAAGAAAAACTCCCATAAGTTTCATACTTTGAGTACTCCGAGTTGAGATGAGATGAGAGGAGGTGAGCTCCTCTAAGATGAGATGATTTGAGATGAAATGAGCTCTTTTGAAATGAGATTAGATGAGATGAGATGAGAGGAGGTGAGATCCTTTGAGATAAGTTTGAGACAATTGATGAGTTTTAGTTATTGATGTGTCACTTGTCTACTCTTTATTTTTTCATTGATGGACATTTGATGACTTGATGTGATTTGATGTTTATTTTGAGTTAATGTTGTTTCCATACTATTCTACTAGTTTCTATTTCATTCAGCTATTTTACATACCGGTACATTCCAAGTACGAATATGCACTATGGACTGGATCATTTTTTCATGCAGAGGTAGGTACTAGAGATCGTCAATAGGCACTGTTTAAGATTTGAGATTTACAGCTGATTTGGCGAGCCTCCCATACATCGGAGGATTCACCATTATTTATTCATCTTGCTTTAGAGTTAGAGATTGGTCTATTTCTTTATTTTGATTTTTGGGTAGCCATGGGTCTGTCATTGGTACCATATTAGTAGTAATAGAGGCTTTATAGACGATGGTCGAGCGTTGATGTTGAGATTGTGGGCTAGTTCTTTCTACTGGCGTTTATTGTTATTATATATGTACTTGAGACTTTAGATGAGATGTGCCCATTTACTTACTTATATTTTTCGTTGTCCAGTAGAGTTTATTTGATTGAATGATGTGATGAGGCTAAGTTGTTCTCTTTGGGACTAACAATAGTCTCTGAGTGCTGTCCACGCCAAGGGTACCCTCCCGGGGTGTGACAGCTTGTTTCTTACCTCAAGGCTCGAACACTGATCTTTAAGGGATGCATCTACCACTTCGTGTGAATCAAGTTTGATGATGTTGGGCCTCCTACTCTTAATTCCGTCCCAATTGTGTGTGATTTCCCTGATGTATTTCCTGAGGATATGCCCAAAGTCCCTCCTAATAGGGAGATTGACTTTGGAATTGATGTTCTTCCTGATGCCCAGCCTATTTCTATTCCGTCGTATAGAATGGCCCCTATAGAGTTGAAAGAGTTGAAAGAGCAATTTAGAGATTCGCTAGAAAAGGAATTCATAAGGTCGAGTGTCTCTCTATGGAGCACTCCGGTCTTGTTCGTACGAAAGAAGGATGGTTCTCTTAGGATGTGAATTGACTACTGCCAGTTGAATAAGGTGACAATCAAGAATAAGTATCCCATTCCGACGATTGATGACTTGTTTGACCAACTTCAGGGTGCCACTATTTTCTCCAAGATAGACCTCTGATCAGGCTATCACCATTTGAAAGTAAGAGAATGTGACATCTCGAAGATGGCTTTTCGAACCCCGATATAGTCATTTCGAGTTATTGGTGATATCTTTTGGGTTGACAAATGCACCTACAGCCTTCATGGACTTGATGAACAAAGTATTCAGACAGTATCTTGACACGTTTGTGATAGTGTTTATTGACGATAATTTGGTGTAATCTAGAGATGAGGAGGAGCATGCCAATCACCTCAGCATCGCTTTACAGACACTCCGAGATAATAAATTAAATGCAAAGTTTTCACAGTGTGACTTTTGTCTCAAATCTGTGGCATTCTTAGGCCATATGGTTTTGGGCGATGACATTCGAATGGATACCTAAAATATTGAGGCAGTTAAGAACTGTCCTAGAACCACTTCTCTGACAGACAAAATGAGTTTTCTGGGATTGGCTGGCTATTACTGCAAATTTGTTGATGGATTTTTTCCATATTTGCACCGTTGACTAGACAGACTCAAAAGAAGGTCAAGTTTCAATGGTCCAATGAGTGTGAGAAGAGTTTTCAAGAGCTGAAGACAAGGTTGACTACTTCTCCAGTGTTGACTTTTCCTGATGTAATGGAAGGATTTATCATTTATTGTGACGCTTCGAGAGTGGGATTGAGATGTTTGTTAATGCAGAGGGGGAAAGTTGTTTCCTAAACTTCTAGATAGCTTAAAGTGCATGAGAAGAATCACCACACTCATGACTTGGAGTTGGTTTTGAATAATTGATGTTGGACTTAATGTGAAGTTGAGTTATTGCATCAACAAGGAAATAGACATTTTTTGTTATACATATTTTTTTCAGCTAAAATTTCTTATTTTATCTTTAATGACATGCTATTATGATCCTTGTCCTCTCTTGATCGCCGCCGTGGTCGACTCCCGTCCGGCCATCCCGGACGTTATCTTCGGCTAATTCTTCCTATCTCTCGTGTCCATCCAAGAAGATTTGTGCGATTTCCTTCTGCAATTTTGGATTTCCTTCTGCAATCGGCGTAAGCGATCGACACTTTCATTCGGCGATCTCCTTCTGCCGGTCACCTTCTCCGGCTACAAGAGTTTCAAATCAACATCAGTTAGATTCCGACGACCCGGCGTATAGATTCCGGCTAGAAGAAGATTCCAGAAATCTGCGGAAGATTCAGATTGTCGATTTTGGTCCAACCACATTCCAGGTGCTATCTTTGCAACTTATTCTCTTTATTTACTCCAAAACTCCAAGTGCGGGATACCAAAACTCTTTCTATTATTCTTGTTTGATATTTTTCATACATCTGATTTGTTTAGGCATTCTTGATTTATTGTTGGCTATTTCATAGCATTGTGGCAGCCTGTAGCTTAAAGATTAGTAGTGTCCGTTTTCTTGGTTGTTCCATATACTTTAGTTTTGTTTTCTGTTACCTATCTCATTTTGTGAGCCTTTTCTTTTCTCCTGATCATTTCTTGATTCATTTGAGTGTAATCTTTCTATTTCTTGATTAGTTGGTTATTAGTATTTCTTGATTCACATATTGATTTTGATTTGATATTGTTCTAACTGAATTTCTGGGAATTTCTTGTTTTGGATATTTGTTGAGTTGGTTTAGAATATTGGGTCCTTAGCGATTATTTGACTACTTTGATTTTATACTGTTCGGCTGACTATTTGTGAGCGCTTAGTGAGATTAATTCATAGTTGGTGGTGTTCGGATCTGATGGTGGAGTAGGGTCATGTCGTCGGTTGGGGTCGGGGGTAAGAGGTAGGGGTGGCAAGAAGGGCACAGGCTTATCTAAATTAAGGATAGGATCGTGGAATATAGGTACACTTACAGGGAAATCCATAGAGCTAGTAAAGTGTCTTAAGAGGAGACAAATTATATAGCGTGTGTTCAAGAGACTAGATGGGTAGGGACCAAAGCTCGGGATATAGATGGGTTCAAGCTATGTACTCGAGTGGTTCTAGGGATAGAAATGGTGTAGGTATACTAGTAGATAAGGACCTTAGGGAGTATGTGGTGGAGGTTAGGAGGTTTAACGATAGGATGATGTAAATTAAACTTGTGATAGGTAAGCACGTAGTGACTGTAGTTAGTGCCTATGCGCCTCAAGTGGGTCTAGATGAGGAAGTCAAGAGGCTCTGTTGGGAAGATTTGGATGAGGTGGTGAGAGGCATACCAGTGACGGAAAATCTTTTCATTGGTTGAGACTTTGATGGACATATTGGGGCTACCATTAGCGGGTTTGAAGATGTCCATGGAGGCTTTGATTTTGGGGAAAGAAATGGGGGTGGGACGTCTAGCTTGTATTTTGCCAAAGCCTTTGAGTTAGTTATTGCTAACTCATGTTTACAGAAGAGGGAAAATCACTTGATAACCTTTCAGAGTGCGGTAGCTAAAAGTCAAATTGATTACCTACTTCTCCAAAAGGGTGATAGAATCCTCTGAAAGAATTGCAAAGTTATTCCGAGTGAAAGTATTTCCACTCAACATAGGCTTCTAGTGATGGATTTAGAGATTAAGAGAGAAAAGAAGAGGAAGATTGTCTACGCTCAACCGAAGATTAGATGGGGGGGGGCCTGACTCCTGCTCTTTCTCATGAGATAGAAGAAAAGCCGAGAAACTTAGAGGCTTGGAGTAGTGGCGTAGATGTGAATAATATGTGGTACAATGCTGCCGGTTGCATTGGAAAGGTAGCTTCTAAGGTACTAGAGGTTTCAAGAGGAACCTTCGGTAGACGTCAGGGTGACTGGTGGTGGAATGAAGAAGTTCAAGGCAAAGTAAAAGCTAAGAAGGTTGCCTATACAGAGTGGTTGGAGTGTAGGGATGAGGATGAAAAATAAAGGCTTAAGGAGATTTATAAGATGGCTAAGTCAAAAGCAAAGATGGCAGTGATGGGTGCTAAGATAGCAACATTTGAGCGCCTATATGAGGAGCTAAGTGATAAAGGCACAGACAAGAGAATGTATAGGCTTGCTAAAGAGAGAGAAAGAAAAGCTCGTGACTTGGACCAAGTGAAGTGCATCAAGGATGAGGAGGGTGAGGTGTTAGTGGATGTGACTTCTATTAAACAAAGGTGGCAAGCTTATTTTCATAAACTCTTAAACAAAAAAGGAGATAGAGATATTGAGCTGGATAAGTTGGCACAGTCCGAAAGTCATCGAGATTTTGGTTATTGCAGGCGGTTCAGAGTTGAGGAGGTTAGAAGGGCTATTAGTAGGATGAAAAGAGGGAGGGCGATCGGACCGGATGAGATTCCGGTAGATTTTTGGAAGAACATGGTTAAGGATGGCATAGAGTGGCTGACTAGACTGTTCAATATTATCATGAAGACTGGCAAGATGCCGGATGAATGGAGGAGGAGTACAACTGTAAGAGAACAAGGGTGATATTCAAAACTGTAATAAATACAAGGGTATCAAGCTGTTGAGTCACACTATAAAGGCATGGGAGAGAGTGGTGGAGATGAGGGTGAGAAAGGAAGTGTCTATTTCAGAATACCATTTTGGATTCATGCCAGGGCGGTTGACTACTGAAGCAATTCACCTTGTTCGGAGATTAGTGGAGAAATATAGGGAAAGAAAGAAGGACCTTCATATAGTGTTCATTGATCTTGAGAAGGCCTATGACAAAATCCCGAGGGATGTCCTATGGAGGTGTTTGGAGGTGAAAGGTGTCCCAATGGAATATTTAGAGTGACAAAGGACATGTACGATGGAGCCAAAACTCGGGTGAGAACGGTGGGAGGAGATGCAGAATATTTTCCTGTTAAGATAGGACTTCATCAAGGATATATGTTGAGGCCTTTTCTATTTGCGTAGGTAATGGATGAGCTGACGCGATTTATCCAGGAAGAAGTCCCATGGTGTATGTTGTTTGCAGAAGACATAGTACTGATTGATGAGACCTGGACCAGAGTTAATGATAGGTTGGAGGTTTGGAGACACACTTTGGAGTGTATAGGATTTAAACTAAGAAAGATCAAAACAGAATACTTGGAGTGCAAAATTTAGTGTTGCGAGGGATGAAGCAGACATTGATGTGAGACTTGTTGCTTACCCTATCCCTAAGAGGGAAAGCTTTAAGTATCTAGGATCCATTATCAAGAGTTGTGGGGATATCGACGATAATGTCACACACCGTATTGGGGCGGCTTGGACAAAATGGAGGCTAGCCTCTGGCGTTTTATGTGATAAGAAGATACCACCTAAACTCAAAGGTAAGTTCTACAGAATGGTGGTTAGACCATCTTTGTTGTATGAGGTAGAGTGTTGGCCAATAAAAAATGTACATGTTCAGAGGATGCAGGTCGCAGAAATGAGGATGTTAAGATAGATGTGTGGGCACACCAAGATTGATAAGATTACGAACGAGGCCATTCGGGAGAAGTTAGAGGTAGCCCCTGTAGCTGACAAGATGAAAGAAGCGAGACTGCGATGGTTCGGACATATGCAGAGAAGGAGTACCAATGCCCCTGTTAGGAGGTGTGAGAGGCTAGATTTGGGAGTTACATGGAGAGGTAGAGGTAGACCAATGAAGTACTGGGGGAGGTGATTAGACAAGATATGGTGAAACTTGATCTCACCGAGGATATGACCTTAGATAGGAAGGAGTGGAGGTCGAGCATTAGAGTAGCAGGCTAATAGGGTAGAAAAGAAGGAGTTGTTAATTGTCTGTCTTTTATATGTTATTTAGCTGCCTTTTATATGTTAATTGTCCCATATTTACTTACTATCATGTGTTTTCGTTATTAATTGCTCTTCCTATGCACTTTCTCTTTCTGTTTTTGCCTGTTATCATATTTATCTTATTCTGCTGATGGGTTTTTGTGTCAAGGGTTCCCAAGAAACAACGTCTCTACCTCTATGAGGTAGTGGTAAGGTCTGCGTACATTCTACCCTCCTCAAACCCCACTTGTGGGATTCTACTGGGTATGTTGTTGTTATTGTTGTTGTATGACATGGAGTTGGCAGCAGTGGCGTTTTATCTCAAACTATAGTGCCACTATTTATACGAAGAACATGTTGATGTATTCATAGACCCCTACAATACATCTTCACCCAAAAGGAGCTTAATCTGAGGCAGAGGAGATGGCATAATTTACTCAACGATTATGGAATGAGCATCCTCTACCACCCAGGTAAAACTAAGATGGTTAGCAATGCTCTTATTAGGCTATCCATATGGAGCATTGCCCATTTGGACGAAGATAAAAAGGAGCTGGCTAGAGAATTTCACCGACTGGCATGATTGGGAGTTCAACTAAACGAATCAGGTGAAGGTGAAGTACTTGTGCATAATGGGTCCACATCATCTCTAGTAGTAGAGCTGAAGGAGAAACAAGATTAAGATCCCATCTTGCTACAATTGAAGGAAGTTGTGCATAAGCAGAAGGTGATGGCTTTCTCCAAAGGGGGAGATGGAGTATTGAGATACCAAGGAAGGTTGTGTGTTCCAAATGTTGTTGGTGTTCGACAGAGGATCGTGGTAGAAGCCCATAGTGCCAGATATTCCATCCGTCCCGAGTCAACCAAGATGTACCATGACTTGAGGGAAGTCTACTGGTGGAGTGGAATGAAGAAAGACATTGCTGAGTTCATTTCCAAGTGCCTGAATTGCCAACAAGTTAAAGTTGAACACCAAAGGCCATAGGGAGTAGCTCAAAACTTTGAGATTCTAGAGTGGAAGTGGGGATTGATCAATATGGACTTCCTCACAGGTTTACCGAGGGCTCGCAGACCGTATGATTCGATTTGGGTGATAGTTGACAGAATGAAATAATTTGCACACTTCTTAGTAGTAAAGATGACTAACACTGCAGAAGATTATGCCTGGTTATACATAAGGAAGATTGTTAGATTGCATGGAGTCCCCTTGTCTATTATCTCAGAATCTAGGAGGTCAATTCACTACCCAGTTTTGGAGACCATTTCAAAAACATTTGGGTACGAAGGTACACTTTAGCATTGTTTTTCACCCGCAGATAGATTGCTAGGCAGAGTGTACTATTTAGTCCTTGGAGGATATATTGAGAGCCTGTGTCACTGAATTTAAGGGTAATTGGGATGATCATTTGCCTTTGATTGAGTTTGCTTACAACAACAACTTCCATTCGAGTATGTAAATGGCCCCATATGAGACTCTTTATGGGAGGAGGTGTAGGTCACTGATCAGATGGTTCGAGGTAGGTGAAGCAGAGTTAATTGGGACAGAATTGGTATATTAGGATATGGAGAAAGTAAAGATCATTCGAGAAAGGTTGAATACTTCACAGAGTCGGCAGAAATCCTACACTGATGCTAGAAGAAGTGACTTAGAGTTTGAGGCGACAATTGGGTATACTTGAAGATTTCACCCATAAGGATGCAGTGATATATGGGAAGAAGGGAAAGTTGAGTCCTTGATACATTGGTCCCTACCATATTGTAAAGAAAGTGGGAAACATAGCTTATTAGTTAGAGCTACTACTAGAGTTAGCAGCCATCCACCCAGTCTTCACATTCCCATGCTTAAGTTGTTTGAGTGATCCACAATTAGTTGTGCCTGTCGATAGTATTGGAGTAAACGATTGTTTGAGTTATGAGGATATCCTTGATCGTCAGGTTCGCAAGTTAAGAACCAAAGAAAATGCATTTGTCATGGTGTTGTGGAGAAACCAACTTATAGAAAAAACTTTTGGGAGGCAGAGGAGGATATGAAGGCCAAGTATCCTCATTTATTCCTGTCTATTGATGATGAGAGAGTTGATGTAATGATTTCCTTCTGAATTCTTGGATTCCTATTCCTTGAGTTCTCTTTCCATTCTATGTTTGGTAGACAATAGAGCTCCAGAGTCTGAGTGAGGATTGACTTGATATGTTGATTGCTTATTTGTTTTACTTGTTGACTTCTTGACTAATTGATTGCATGAGAAAGATGAGAGCTGCTTAATTGTCAGAGTGCATAGGGAAATTCGTCCCTTGACTATGTTCCCTAGATTTCTCTTCATTCGAGGACGAATGATCCCAAGGGGAATATAATGTAACACCCCCTAATTCTTCCATCTAGCCTGAGTTGATTCATAGAGAAAACTGAGAGAATAAATGAGAAAAACTGTTGAAGGAGAATCCACGAGGGCCATGTACGGCCCATAGAGGAGGCCACATAAACCCCAGATGACTTGATGAAATATTATAAGTCTGAGGCCTATATACGAGACAACATATGGACCATAGATTGGTTTCATGAATTGATGGTCCAAACACAAATTTTTCAATATCTTAAATTACAAGTTATCAGATGGCCCATGGAACATTTTACGGACCGTAGAATTTTGTACGGCTCATTGAAGAGGTTTCATTCCAAATTCTAGTAACTTAGATTTTTGGATCCCACCTTTACGAGAGGTTGTCTACGGCCCGTAGACGGGGTCTTGTGGACCCAATTGGTAGATTTTTTAGAGGGGTATTTTTGTCTATTCCTATCCTTTTTAATTGAATCCTAGGATGTTTTTTAGACTTAATTAATGTCCTAAAACAAAACCCTAAGGGTATTTCACCTTTTTTCACGCTTAGGGATTTCATGAGAATAGTAGAGGAGGGAGAAGAGTGATTCAAATGCGAGAATTGATTTTTGTTTTTTGTTTCTTCCATTTCCAGGTATGTAAGGCTTACCAAAGTGTGGAACCATGTCTGTTTACTCACCCATTCCCTTACTTGAGTCAAAATTTGAGAACAAGAGTTGGCTTTTGAATTTCTATCATCCAATTATCAAATTGTTTTGCATCTATTTGGAGTTCTTATGATGATTTATGAGATAAATGTTGTATTGCATGACTAGTAATAAGAAATTTACATGTATATGTATACTTGATATGATGAACCCTAAATTAAGTGACCATTATAAAAACCTATGCACGGATTAAGTTGGGATTTGAGTTGATTGTATGAGTTGAGTAACTTGAACATGGTCGAGCATGAGAAGCATGTTGCATTTAGTCATATATACTACTATATATCTTGCATGCATTACATGATATGTCACATTGAGTGAGTTTGAGTGACCTTCTGAGAATGAGTTCAGTTTTATTATCTTTATTGAGTGACTGAGTTAGTGAGAAACTGATGTGAGTTGAGATGCGATAACCTAATAAGTTTGAGATCTCATGTGATTGATTGGGCATTGAGGATTCAGTTGATTGATGAGTTGATCATGTTTTTGTCTTGGAAGGAGTATCGAGCACCAAGCTGGGAGCGAGTAAATATCTACCCTGACCCACAAAACTATGTTTTTAGTGTAGGATAGTCGTACAACACGTTCTGCAACTCATGTCCCAAAAGATGGACGTTTATTATGGATCCATGAGATAGTTTATCATCCTTTACCGTGGAAAGTTTAGGATGGGCATGGAAACGACGTCGCCTTCGTTGTGCATCACCAAACTAAAGTTGATGGGATTGGATGTCGGTTAAGAAAAACTCCTAAGGAAACACTGATTGAGCATAATATTTTTAAACTAAGTTTTCTGATGAGTTTATTTCCAGAGTTTGATTTATTTTAAACTTGCATATCTATTGAGTTGAGTATGAGTTGTTGAGTTGAAGTGAGTGTGTCGAGCCTTATTTTCTTGAGCTATTTTACATACCAATATATTCCAGGTACTGACGTGCATTTGGGCCTTCATTTTTTCATAATGCAGATACAGGTGATAGAGGACTTCAACTCGTGCATCGTTGAGGTCCAAATTAGTGCATTCCAGAGCTGGTGAGCCCTCCTTGCTTTTCGGAGGAGCCCTTCTTTTATCTTGTTACTTTTATTGAGTAGTTATTTCTTTGATTTAGGGTGTCCATGGCCTGTCATGGCACCATTTAGATTGTTGAGTAGAGGCTTTATAAATATGAGTAGAGGATTGCTGAGTATTTTGCATTTCCAAACTTATTCATTAGAAATTCAGGTTTTAAAATAAGAGTTATATTTATTCGTATGATGTCCTTTTATTTTCAGCATTTTCTTCCGCTATCGAGTTGATTTGACGATGAGGCCAAGTGGCTCTCTTGGAAAATCAGCAATGGTTCTTCAAGTGTTGGTCACGCCAAGGGTATCCTCCCGGGGCGTGAAAAAGGCACCTGGTAAGATATCCCCCACCATCTACACTATTGGGGTCGGAGGCAAATGTATCATCACTGGGAGGCTACTTAAGAGGGTAAGCAAGCACTTGGAAACACAACTAGAAGCACTTTTTCTTGGCGATTGGGAAGACATTTGAATACCTCGAAGAGACATTCATCCGGAATGATTTCAATGGAAGGCTGATTCTTCTGCTCAAAAGCGTTAGGGACCCCAGTACTTTTCAAACAAGGAAAATATACCCCTATTTTGTCCAGGTGACAACAATAAAGAGGATTGTTGTGGACTTCCTAGACATGAGAAGATTAAAAACATCTGACGAACACCAGAATAGAAAATAAAAAATTTCTTAGGAACATATATGATATACCCAAGACAAATTTTCCCTCAATAAATATGTTCTTCGTGGACTAAACATCTGCAGTACATACAAGTAAATTTAGTTAGTTATAGAGAGATACACAAATATTAGCTTTTTTTTCAACCTCTATCTAAATTTAAATTTTATTTCTTCATGATCAATCACAACTTGTAGTTTAAAAGAGATAAAAAAACACTTAGGAACCCCACAAGGTCAAAAGATAAAGAAAAATAAAAATTGATATAAAGTCACGATCTTTAAACGAAAATATGAAAGAATCAAGAACAAAAATAATAATTGATATAAAGTCACGATCTTTAAACAGAAATATGAAAGAATCAAGAACAAAAACAATCCTCTCTGCTTACAAATGAGTATATGTAAACCTTCCAATTTTAAAAAACCCTCAGGCTCGAAACACTACTAAACAAACCTTGTTGGTAAGACTTCAATTCCCCAAATTATAATCTCCTTCCTATTTTTCCTAACCCTAACCCTAAACCTAACCCTAGCCCTAACCCCAACCCCCCTATTTTGTTTTGAAAAAACTACTACACATACTTTTTAATCTTTTCTCTATAGGAAGAAGAGTTAATTTTTTCCTATCTAAAATGATTTTATTTTACCTTTTCCTTTTTATTAGTTTAAAAACACTTTTGTACAAAATAAAGGGTAAAATGATTAATAAAAGGTGAGGATTGAGATTATGCTATAATAGAATAGGATAAAGAAGGATAAAATCGAGCTTTTAAATAAAATTTGATCTTTTTCCTTTTATAAGTATTAGATTCACTGCACGTGGGTTGCACGTGTTTTGTTATCGAATATATATTATCTCAAACTATTGAATATGCATTAGACGACTAAGGTTGCCTTTATTTCGGTATAATGTAAATGATTAATTATAACGTATGGTTGGGAAATTTTACGGACTTTCTGATATTGTAATTTTTTTAACCCAAATAGTTTTTCTTTGCAGCCTTTGTTTTAGGTGATAGGCGCCGCGTTTAAATTTTCCATTACACTTATCGTTAGGTCATCCTTTGGTGCTTGTGTTGGAAGTGCCTGATACACCTCTCAGAGGTGTAATAAGAGAGAATTGAACTTATGTTGAATAGTTGTAAGGTATTAATGAACCCCCGAAAGTAAACTTTTGGTTGGATCAAAAAGTATAAACTGAGCACATTGTTCTCCGCCGCAAACTTCGAGACCTAAGCAGTATCATATAAAATAGACGAGTAATAAAGACTTTATTATAAATATGATTTTTCGTAATAAAAAAATTATGTTGCCCTCTGTAACAATGTCACACCTCGCGGGGGTACCAAGACATGGCCGGCACCTAGAGACTATTGCTAGACCCCAAGAGAACTACTTGGCCTTTTCACGTCCATTCAAGCCAACAGCTCTGCGGATCAACAGAAGTAAATCAAAATAAATGGGCTCTTCTCATCTGATGTCTCAAACAATAATAGATTAATAATAAAAGCTATTAGGAAAAACTAGCTCACAATCTCAACATCAACGTCCGACTATCACCTATGAAGCCTCTATTACTAATAAAGTGGTGCCAATGATAGACCCATGTCTACCGGAATAAAACTATATGACAAGTCTAGTTTAACTCAAAAGCATGATGAAATAAATAATAATGGATCCTCCGGAGTAGGGGAGGCTCACGAATAAGTTGAACATCCTGGATCTTCAACATGTCCAGTGTCTATTCGAAAGCAAGAATAAAGAGTAGATAAGTGACCCATCAACCTCCTCATCAATCAGTCAGACTCGTCTCAAAGGAACTCATCTCATCTCATCTTGACTCAGAGTAGTCAAGGTAGGAACTTTCTGAGAGTTTCTCTTATCCGACAATAATCACTTATAAGCCAGTGATTGTACAACATTCCGTTGGTGTTGCCACGATTGTTTTATACTTGCCAGGTAGAGAACGAATTGAATCCACTAAGGAAATTGCAATGAACAAGTCATCTGTTATTTATCTCAAAAGGAAACCACAATGTAATGTCATAGTTCTAATCCTCACCTACGTTTGGCGACCTAGTTTGACGAATTTGAATTGGACTAAGTCTCACTCTTTCGGTGCTCAATACTTCTCCGAAGAATCAATGCTCATGAGACCTCTATCTCAACCAATCTCATAGGGATTTTAACACTGTCATCGATCAGTATCTCATAGGGACTTTAACCCCGTCATCGATCAGTATCTCATAAGGACTCTAACCTTATCATCAATCGAACTCATAGGGACTTTAACCCATTCTGTTGAAGCAGTAAATTTTGATGATTGACAAAGATAATAAAACAGGTCAGTCTACCAGGTTCTTTCAGCATACTACAGCCATAACAAACTTCACATGCTTCACACGATCCAAAGTGGATAAAGGGTGCTGGAGATAAGGTCCATAAAAGGAACAAATGTCAAGAAGAAGTACTTAAAGTCTAATACGACTCTAACTCAAACAGGAGGCGTGAAAAGAGGAGTTCGAGAAGAAGAAGGAATTCTACGCAAAAAAGGATTCCACTGGTGGTCATGATTAAAAAAGTCTAGAGCCAATAAAACTCCAGTCGACAACTATAAAGCCAGAAGGGAATTTACAAAAGAAGCGCAACTCAGAAAGAGAGAAAAGTGAACCAGAGAAACACGGCGGCATAACATATCTATTAGGTCTTTGTTTTGGTAGATTGTTTCTCTTTGAAATCTTGAATAACTGTGTAATATCTTATGGTCTAGAACTGAGTTTAGATTCTAGTCTTCAAGTTGAGGACAACTCGAAGACTCTGGGAACATAAGCCTTGGGAGGCTTGTGAGTAGCAAATAGGCTAGCGACGTAGTGTTGAAGTTTAGATTGCTAAAGATTGTAATCGTTTGTTGAAGGCTCATATTGATGTAGTGAAGTTGGGAGTAAATCCTGTAGAGGTACAGGTCGTGGTTTTTCACCTTTTGTGAGCCAGGTGTTTCCACGTAAAATTGTTGTGTTCTAGTTTAAATTCTGCATCCTTGAAACAAGTCAACTAACATGTTCCAACGATTAGGCAAACTCCTAAGGTGCGTGAACTTAACAATTGGTATCAGAGATGGTTTTCTTATTAAAGGCTAGTACCTAAGAATCGATCAACATGAACGCTGCACCACCGCTTGGACATGGAGAGGAACAATTATCTGCCAGACCTCCTCTTTTTAATGGAACACACTTTGCTTTGGTGGATGGCCAGGATGGAGGACTTTATTCAAGGAGAGGATTACGAACTCTGGGATCGAATCATCATGGGACCAACTGTCCCCATGCGAGATGTGGAGGGCCAACAAGTTCCAAAAGAGAGAAGAGAGTTCAACACTGATGATCTAACGGCAATGAGGAAAAATGCCAAAGCCAAAAATATCTTGGTTTGTGGTCTAGGCCCAGAGGAGTATAACAGAATCTCAAATTGCACCTCTACTAAAGAAATTTGGGATGCGCTTACAATTGCTCATGAGGGAACTGCTCAGGTTAGGAAATTCAGGGTTGCTATGCTATTCACTGAATATGAGACCTTCAAGATGAAAGAGAATGAAACACTGCATGAAATGATGGCCAGACTGACCTTGCTCATAAATGAGCTTGCATCCCTGGGAAAGGTTCTCACATCTGAAGAATAGATAGCCAAGGTTCTGAGGATCCTTCCAAAAGCCAAATGGGATGTAAAGGTTACTGCCATCAGGGAAGCAAAGGACATTAAAACCATGACTTTAAATGAACTGGTCGAAAACCTTAGAACCTATGAGATGAATATGGAAGATCAGAAGAAAGAAACAAGCATGGATGAAAAGTCACTAGCTCTCAAAGTCACTTCTGATGATGAAGGGTCGGATTTAGATGAAGATCAAATTGCCTTCCTTGCAAAAAACTTCAAAAATTTCCTAAGGAACAACAAATGGAAGGACAGGAAAGAAACAGGTAACAGAAGGTGGTCCGATGACACTAGTAGCAGGAAGTGGTTCGATGACAGAAACAACTCCGGATGTTATAAATGTGGAAAAACTGATCATCACATTAAACAATGTCCCCTATGGGAAATTGAGTGGAAAAAAGAAAGGGCTGAAAGAGAAATAAAAGAAAAGGCTGCCAAATAAAAGGAAAAGGAAAACTATGCTATGATGGCTGCTTGGGGATCAGGAATGGAAGAATCTGATACTGAAGACATTGATGAAATTGCCTTCATGGCTGCTGAGGACTCCGTCCTTGAAGAAGTGAATCAATCTGAGGTAAGTTGCTCTGAACTGAAAGAAAAATTGCACCTTTTCTCAAAAAGGAAGCTAATCTTACTCATGAATGGCTTAATAGATGATTTTCAATAAATAGCTAATGAAAAGGATCACATGATAAAAGATTTTTCTGATAAAAAATTTGAAAACCTTGTAATTAAGAATTGTCTGGATGAAGCAAATAAAATAAATGACCAATTGAAGAAATAGGTCAAACAACTTGATTCACTGGTGTTGAACCTAAAATCAGAAATCCTAAAATTGACTATTTCTGATAAAAGGACGAATAAGACAAGACATGAGCATTAGAAGGCAGAAACTGAGCTGAAAAGAAGTAATATTGAGCTTCTGAGGGAGAAAGAAAAGGTGAGAAAATTAAATCAAGAAAATTCCACCTTAAAACTAAACCTGGAGAGAGCAAATCGATGGACTCAATCATCTAGGATAGTTAATCACTTAGGTAACAGGAACCATAATGAGAAGGCTGAAAAAGGGTTCTTCCATCAAGAGACCACCTCCACTGATTTGTGTTATCTCTGCGGTAAAATTGGACATCCAACTACTGAATGTCCAATTGCAAATAATGCTAGAAACAGTAACAATGTATATATGTATAAGAGGAGGATTGAGGACAATAAAAGAAACAAGTCAAGGAATGTGTTGCATCTATGGGCAAGAAGAGATCTTATTCACCCCTTTTATAACAAGAAGGGACCCAAGCTAGTCTGGGTTCCTAAAACTAACCCTTGAATTGTTTTGCAAGCGGCAGTGAAAGGAAGCAAGCATTGGTATCTGGATAGTGCTTGCTAAAGGCACATGACTAGTGACAAACACAAGTTTCTTTCACTGGCACCACTTAAAGGAGGAAAGGTCTCCTTCGGGGATGGAAAGAAGGGGACTATCGTGGGGGTATGAAAAATTGGACGAAAAGATTCAAATGCTTTAGATGAAGTCTACCATGTAGATGGATTGAAGCACAATCTATTAAGTATCTCTCAATTATGTGATAAAGGCAACAAAGTTACTTTTACATCTGCAGGCTGCAAGGTCACAAATCTGAAAACAAAGGAGGTAATTCTGATGGCAAATAGACACAAGAACGTGTACAAAGCTAACATCATGGGTATGGCTGGAGCACATCTGAAATGTCTAAGTGCAATGACAGATGATCCATTACTGTGGCACAAGCGACTTGGCCATGCCAGTTTGAAACAGCTAAACACAATGTCATCTAAGAACATGGTTGTGAATTTACCCAAAACCAAGTTCAAAGATGACAAAGTATGCAGTGCATGCGTAAGGAGGAAGCAGGTCAGAGCATCATTCAAGTCAAAGAACCAGGTAAGTACCACCAAGTGCCTGGAACTGGTTCACATGGACCTGTGTGGACCAATGAGAGTAAAAAGCAATGGCGATAAAAGGTACATGTTTGTTATTGTTGATGACTATTCTAGATTCACCTGGACCCTTTTCTTGGCTTCTAAAGATGAGTCTTTCGATGTCTTCTCAATTTTCATCAAGAAAATAGAAAAGAAGTTGGAGACTTCCTTAATCTCCATAAGATCAGATCATGGAACTGAATTCGAGAATGCAAAATTCCTAGAATTCTGTTCAATAAATGATATTGATCACAATTTCTCTGCTCCAAGAACCCCCCAACAAAATGGAGTGGTAGAAAGGAAGAATAGGACTTTAAAAGATATGGCTAGAACAATGATGATAGCTAGTAACGTGGCTAGAAATTTTTGGGCTGAAGCCATAAACACTGCTTCCTATATACTTAATAGATGCATGCTAAGACCTTTACTGAATAAAACTCCCTATAAATTACTCAAGGGCAGAAAACGAAATATCTCCCATTTTAGAACATTTGGATGCAAATGCTATGTTCATAATAATGGTAAAGACAATTTGGAAAAATTTGATGCTAGAAGTGATGAGGGAATTTTCTTAGGGTATTCATCACATAGTAAAGCTTATAGAGTACTAAATAAACGAACCAACTGTGTTGAAGAAAGCATTCATGTTATTTTTGATGAGAATTGTGGTTTCCTTGAGAATGATATACAGGATGTCTATGAGTTGGAACACAGATCTAAGGAACAGGCCAGAATGTCTGTTCCACCCACTGGACAAGATAAGAGCAAACACACAGGGGGAACAATTGTAGAAGCTGAATCTCAACAGCCAGACCCAGGATCTGCTCAAATAGTATCTGTACAAAATGAACAATCTCAAGGGCTTGTAGTAAAAAATTACAAGTACTAGGACTCACATCCCCTTGACAATGTTCTCACAGAACTGACTTCTGGAATCACTACCAGATCAGGGTTGAAGAACTTGTGTGCATTTCAATCATTCGTGTCCATAATGGAGCCAAAACGGATAGGAGAAGCTCTACAAGATGAGGAGTGGATTTTGGCCATGCAGGAAGAACTGAGTCAGTTTGAGAGATGCAAAGTTTGGCATCTAGTACCTAAACCAGAAGGAAGAACCATCATTGGCACGAAGTGGGTTTTTCGTAACAAACTGGATGAACATGGAACAGTTACAAGGAACAAGGCAAGACTAGTGGTCCAAGGATAGAATCAGGAAGAAGGCATAGACTATGATGAGATGTTTGCTCCAGTATCAAGAGTCAAAGCTATTAGACTGCTCGTCACATTCGCTGTCTTTAAAGAGATCATCCTATATCAAATGGATGTAAAGAGTGCAATTTTGAACGGTTACTTGAAATAGGAAGTTTATGTGAAGCAACTACCGGCTTTGAAAGTTCTGAATATCCTCATTATGTATTTAAACTGGATAAGGCACTGTATGGACTGAAACAAGGTCCTAGAGCCTGGTATGAAAGATTGTCAAAATTCCTTCTGCACCATGGCCATACAAGAGGAAAAATTGACAACACCTTATTTTTAAAAACTCAAGGACCAGACCTGCTAATTGTACAAGTGTTTGTGGACGACATTATTTTCGGCTCTACAAATGTGCTCATGACACAGGAGTTTGTCACTTTAATGAATGGAGAGTTCGAAATGAGCATGATGGGAGAACTAAATTTCTTTTTGGGACTCCAATTCAAACAAACTCCCTCTGGTACCCTGATCTACCAAAGCAAATATGTAAAAGAGCTCCTCAAACAATTCAAAATGGAAGATGCCAAAGAAATAGATACACCAATTGCCACTGCCACTAAACTGGAACTAGATGAAAGAGGCGCATCTATAGAACAAAAGCTCTATCGAGGTATGATTTGGTCCTTGTTATACCTTACTGCTAGTAGACCTGACATTGTTTTTAGTGTGGGACTCTGCGCTTGTTTTCAAGCCAATCCAAAGGAGTCACATCTCCAAGCTGTGAAGAGAATCTTCCGGTATCTCAAGAGCACCTCTGACCTGGGACTATGGTACTCCAAAGGTAGTAATTTCTATCTTATAGGGTACACTGATGCTGATTATGCGGGATACCTAGTAGACCGAAAAAACACTTCAGGTATGGCGCATTTCTTTGGAACATGTTTAATTTCATGGTCCACTAAGAAGCAAAACTCTGTAGCATTGTCCACTGCTGAGGCTGAATCTGTAGCAGCTAGATCTTGCTATGCACAATTGCTTTGGATCAAACAACCGCTGCTGGATTTTGGGATGGATGGTGGTTGTGTTCCTATTTTGTGTGACAATACCAGTGCTATTAACATAGCAAAATATCCTGTACAACACAAAAGAACTAAACATATAGACATCAGAAATCATTTTCTTTGTGATTGTGTAGAAAAAGGTCTTGTATCTATTATGTTTTGCCCTACGGAGAACCAAATTGCTGACATTTTTACTAAAGCATTAAGCAGGGAAAACTTTGAAAAAATTAGGTTAGACTTGGGGATGATTAAGATTGCATAAACTCCCCTCAATGCCTGACTAGAATTTCTCATACATTACTGTCAATTATAAGAGGTGATTTAGTCAATATTTCATATTCCGTATCTCCTAACAACTTGCAGATTGACATGGGATGTGGTTCTGTGTGCAGGGCTACTCGCTCACATTCATCAACTAATGGAACAAGAATATCAACCAGGTAACATTTACTGTGCATTACTTTTTAGATCCAGATAATTAAACCGGGTACCCTAAACCTGTTCCCACCCATCATTACCCTGTCAGGTTATTTAAACCCCTGCCGCCAAAATGTCCCTTCACTCTTGTCGCTGATGTTTTTCGGAAGTCATCTTTTCCCACGCCTCTTCCTCTCCTCAAGCATTAATACCTCCATCACTTCACCTTCCTCTCCTTCTATATTTGGACCGTATTCTCCAACCTGCATCATCTAACCTAGTGCTCCAATGGCTTCCTCCCAAGAATCCCAGCATAACCCCATGCAAGACTCCCAAGCTTTCGATTCACTGGCCCTGATAGTTCATACCACAGCAAAAATTCCTCCTCCATTTCAAATTGACTTCTCTGACTTCGTTTTCGGGGGGATATGAAAATCGCTTCTCCAAATTCTTCAATCCTCCCTCCCCATCAACCGTATTCCCAACACCAGGGGAGCACGCCGACCCGCCTTCTTCCGCCTCTAAAGAGCCTTCCCAAAACCATAAGAAGCCTCACCGTCGCTTGCAAAAGGCCTCCGGGGAACCCATTGTTGTGTCTGAGGATGATCCCTCTCCTGAAAAAATCACTCCTCCTGAAACGGTCAGGACTCTTCACACCAAAAACCAGAAACGTCAGGCTGAAGTGGCCCTCCAACAAGCTCTGTTACAGAGCAAGAAAAGAAAAGGTACCACTTCTTCTTCTCCCTCCGGAGACTCTGTCAAGTTCGACAGAACAGACGCAAACATATCTTTCCCAAACCACCTCGGACTAGACGGTCACCATCACCCTCCATGACTCCTCCTGCCTCTCCCACTCTATCTTCATCAACATCCACTCCCTTACCCAAAAGGACCACCAACACCTCTTCCACCCCAACCTCTTCCGCACCTAGAAAATCACCCCGAAAGAAACACATTCCTCCACATGTTCCATCAGACGACTCCGCTACTGAAAGTAAGCTTGAACCATCTCCTATGGTCAACCCAGCACCTGACGTTTCCTCTTTCACCCATTTTCAACGGCGCTCTCTTCTTCGCGGCCGTGTGATAACTGGTTTTGGTGGTGAAGACATGGACACCCTTCTCTCCAAAATCTCCTTTCAGGGATAGTCGGACCTGTTCCTTCAACACAATACTCAGAGGAAACTGGCCAAAATGGAAATGTACGAATTCTATGTTAGAGGGCTGATTCGTGACTCCACTCTCTCCACCACTGTTTGGGGCATCTCCTTCAGTCTGTCTGCTACTAATATCTCCTGAATCCTCAATGGCCTCCCCTTGACTCTCTCCCCTTTGCTCTTGAAATCACCAGAAAGTTTTCTGGTCAGCCTACCTTGGCACACCATAGACGGGTTGAAAGAAGGGAAATGTCCTCCCTCCATCGCCTCTACTTCGATGTGGTCCACAAGGTTCTCATTCCTCGACAGGAGCGAAGGTCTGAGGCAAGCTACTTTGACCTCACTTTAATGGAACTGATTGATTCAAATGTTCCAATCAACTTGCCTTGCCTCATTCTGAAACATTTCCAACGGGTCCTCATCCAAGACAAGAAAGGACATGCCCTTCCCTATGGTTTCTGGCCGGCTCCGATATTCGAGGCATACTCTTTCCCGGTGCAGGTTTGGACTATACAAACCACTAAGGATGTCCTTGGCCAGGTGAACCAGGCAAATCTACCTGTTTCAATGCAACGACCCGGCACTCCTCTTCATCGTTTGCAACAGGAATTGAATGCCAAGAATGCTGAGTTGGTGTATGAACGTCAACAATTTGCTCAGGAAAGGTAGGCTCTACACTCCAGAATCTTGGATATTGAGGACACATTAATGAGTGAGAGGGCTGCTCACGCCGACATTATGCACAAGCTTACCAAGCTCATCCCTTGACCCACCTCTCTAGTTGCCCAATCCTATTTGTCTTTTCCCTCTGTTATGGGTACCTTGCCTAATTGTCTGGTTCTACATTGGTTGCATAGTTTTTGTTATGTGATCTTTTCTGTTTTTATATGTTCTTGACTCAGGGTTGCATGTAATTCTGCTATCATAATACAACTCTTTGTTTCTTCTCTTGTTTCAGGAAATCCGTTTATGTTTTTCATGTGATTATTCTCCTTATGTTTGCGTATTTACCAGTTTTCGATGATGTCAAAAAGGGGAAGTTAATGAGTTATGCACTATTTATAACCCTTTTTTTAACCTGGTTCATTTTGAGGTTGTCTTATTATAGTTGTAGCAAAAATGTGGACAATTAAGCTACTCAGGGAGTTTGTTATCATCAAAAAGGGGGAATTTGTTGGAGCAGTAAATTTTGATGATTGACAAAGATAATGAAACAGGTCGGTCTACCAGGTTTTTTCAGCATACTACAACCATAACAAACTGCACATGCTTCACACAATCCAAAGTGGATAAAGGGTGCTGGAGATAAGGTCCATAAAAGGAACAGCTGTCAAGAAGAAATACTTAAAGTCAAATATGACTCTAACCCAAACACGAGGCATAAAAAGAGGAGTTCGGGAAAAAGAAGTAATTCTACGCAAAAAGGGATTACACTGGTGGTCATGATTAAAGAGGTCTAGAGCCAATAAAACTCCAATCGACAACTATAAAGCCAGAAGGGACTTTACAGAAGAAGCGCAACTCAAAAAGAGAGAAAAGTGAACCAGAGAAACACGGTGGCATAGCATATCTGTTAGGTCTTTGTTTTGGTAGATTGTTTCTCTTTGAAATCTTGAACAACTGTGTAATATCTTAAGGTCTAGAACTGAGTTTAGATTCTAGTCTTCAAGTTGAGGGCAACTCGAAGACTCTGGGAACATAAGCCTTGGGAGGCTTATGAGTAGCAAATAGGCTAGCAACGTAGTGTTGAAGTTTAGATTGCTAAAGATTGTAATCGTTTGTTGAAGGCTCATATTGAAGTAGTGAAGTTGGGAGTAAATCCTGTAGAGGTACAGGTCGTGGTTTTTCTCCTTTTGTGAGCCGGGTGTTTTCACGTAAAATTGATGTGTTCTAGTTTAAATTCTGCATCCTTGAAACAAGTCAACTAACCTGTTCCAACGATTAGGCAAACTCCTAAGGTGCGTGAACTTAACACTTTCATCAATCAAGCTCAATCAATAGCTCAAGGCTTGGAACAATCATTAGGGAACAATTGAATAGACCATCATTAGAGTTCATTTATGGAGACTCATAGGACTATCAATGTAACGCTCGATAAAATTACCAAAATACCCATAGAGTGAGGGTATGCACGTAACGCTTCTTCCGATGCTCGTATGGAAAATCCGTGACCGGATTTGAAATCAGCATGAAAAATTGAGTGGAAAAATGGTCTCGGTCGATTTTTAGAGCGACCGGATCAAAAGATAAATTTTTGATCTAAATAAGAAAAACAGTGACGGTCCGCGACAGAGGCACGTCGCGGACCTGTCGCGGAGAAGCACTTGTGTAAATTCCAAATTTTTTGACGGGATGGAGAAAACTCACACAAAAACTCTCTTATGGAAATACATTGTTCGTGACCAGTCAGCATCGCGGACCGTGTATTTTTCGAGCTGGAAAATTCTTAATAATTACGAGGGGCATCCCGGTCGATTCCCCACCCCTCCTAAGCTCTAAAACATGACTAAAAATGACATTTTGACGTGAAAAGGGTCTAAAAACCCCCATTCTAAGTCCTATTCCCTAGTCTAACAAGGCTAGGGCTTGAGGAGAGAAGAGAAGAGCTTGTGAAAGAAAATTCGAGGAGAGATCCTTGACGTACTCGGTTGTTAGCTGCATCACAGGTATGTAAGGCTAAACTAAAACATTGGATTATTCTCTCATGTGCCCCATAGAGGTCATATATGAATTTATGATTGAATAGTCTACATGGATGATTTATGGTGATGGTTTTTCTTGAAAATTATATTCGAAATAACATGTTTTCTATGTTGATGATCATCATACTAATTGCTTTCTTAAATTTAATATTTTCATGAGAATTTGCATAACCCTACATGACTAATTCGAAAAGCATGCATATTGAATTTGAGAATAGAGTCTAGAGCCTTGAGTTAAGATGGTGATTGTTGATTATGATTGTGATTGTGATGAAGGAATGATGAGTCTAGAGCCTTGAGTTAAGATTGTGATTGTTATTGTGATTGTGATTTTGATGAGAGAATGATGATGAGTTGATAGAGTTTGATCGTTTTATGAATCTCTATAAATGAACTCTACCGATGTGTCTATTCACTTGATTCCTAATGACTGTGCTAAATCTTGAGTCATTGATGAGATTGATTGATTAGAGGGTTAAAGTCCCTATGAGAATGATTGATGAGAGGGTTAAAGTCCCTATGAGCTTGATTGATGATAGGGTTAAAGTCCCTATGAGATACCGATCATTGACCTGGTTAAAGTCCCTATGAGATTAGTTGTGATGGAGGTTTTATAAGCGTTGAGTTGGGAGGAGTATCGAGCACCGAAATGGGTAAGAGTGAGTCCCACTTGAACTCATTAAACTATGTCGCCAAGCGTAGAAGAGGTTTTCCTCTTGAGTTTATGTCCCTGAAAGCAATAGCGGACTTGTTGAGTTTTTTGTCTCCATCTTGGATTTATCCATTATGGTTTCGGTTCGTTCTCTACCTGGCAAGTACAGAATGGCCGTGGCAACACCAGCGGGATGTTGTACAATCACTGGCTCATAAATGATTGTTGTCGTTTAAGAGAAACTCCCATAAATTTCCTACCTTACTCTGAGTCGAGATGAGATGAGAGGGGGTGAGATCCTCTGAGATGAGTTTTGAGATGAGATGAGAGGAGGTGAGCTCCTCTGAGTTGAGCTTTGAGATGAGTCTGAGATGATTGATGAGTTTTGAGTTATTGATGGGTCATTTGTCTACTCTGTATTCTTGCACAGGTAGGCACTTGACTAATGATGTGATTTGATATTTATTTTGAGTTGATGTTGTTTCCATACTATTCTTCTGGTTTCTGTTTCACTCAGCTATTTTACATACCAGTATATTCCAAGTACTGACGTCCCCTCTGGACTGCATCATTTTATGATGCAGAGGCAGGTACTAGGGATTGTCGACAGGCGCTTCGTTGATGATTCAAGATTGGCAGTTGATTGGTGAGCCTCCCATACTCTGGAGGATTCACTCTTTTATTTCATCATGCTTTAGAGTTAGATTGGACTATTTCTTTTGTTTGATTTGGGTAGCCATGGATTTGTCATTGGCACCACATTACTAGTGATAGAGGCTTCATAGACAATAGTCGAGCATTGATGTTGAGATTGTGAGGTAGTTCTTTCTACTAGCCTTCATTATTTATATATTCTTTTGAGACTTTAGAAGAGATGTGTTCGCTACTACTATATTGTTCCGCTGTTCATTAGAGTTATTTGATTGAATGATATGATGTGATTAAGTGGTTCGCTTGGGGACTAGCAATAGCTTCCGAGTGCCGGCCACGCCAAGGGTACCCTCCCGAGGCGTGACAATCAAGTTCTATCAACTCATCATCATTCTCTCACTATAATCACAATCACAATCAACAATCTCATGTCAAAGCTCTAAACTCCACACCTAGATTTACTCATGCAGGCTTTCAAAAGTTAACATGTAAGGTTATGCAATTTTTCATGAAAATATCCAACTCAAGAAAATAAGTTTGTGATGATCATCAACATGCAAAATTACATGTAATTAGATATAATCTGTGAGAAAACATTCAAGAATCAATTTAAGAAATACGTATGCGGATACACCACATAAACATTTATACAATGTCAATATATTACATATACATAGTAAAAATCGTTGGAAAAAGCTATGAGAAAAATGATACTTTTTATTTTAAAAAAATGCAAACAATAAAAAAATAAGTTTGTTTAAAGAAAAACCAACGCTGCAAAGGAAGGAAAATTGAAAAAAGAGAAGGTGCAAAAACATGCCTAATGCCTTGGGTCGATTTTGAGCTCAGTATTTCACATGCCCAAGTTACGACTCATAGAAGTTTCTACATCTTGCAGTTAGGTTTATATGAATTTGGACCCAAAATTTAACCTTTAGGATTTTTTCTACGAGTCAACAGTACGGGTCGTCAACCCATTTATGACCTGTAGTTCAGGCGTAGTAGAAACTGATCTAAGACAACTTTGCTCTCGTAGTCTATGGTAAAATGTTCATAACATTTTACTTCGAACTCATAATGAGGCAAGCTTGGTGGCATAGGAAAGAGGTTTCAGAGTCCTTTAATTTGGTAGGTTATGGACCACCTAATTCTTCATATTCTAGGAGATATGGTCGTTTGAAGTTGACCCTTCTATGTACTCATGCGAAAACTCTCACAAACTCCACTTATGGGATTTCACTAGGTAGATTATAGTTTTGTATGTTAGAAGTAATTTTTTTTCAATGTTTAAATTTTTTGATTATTTTAAAAGCTTTTTTTCTTTCTTAATTGTTTCACTTCTTTTGTGAAAAAAAATATATATATTTATGTCATTTTATTATTTCTTATTTATTCTTTTATTTATTAAGGTGGAAATGCATGACAGTCAAATAAATGTTGATATGGATACATTACATAATTACAACAACAACAACATACCCAGTGAAATCCCACAAGTGGGGTCTGGGGAGGGTAAGATGTACGCAGACCTTACCACTACCACATAGGTAGAGAGGCTGTTTCCTAGAAACCCTCGTCACAAAAACCCATCAGCAGAACACGCTAGATACGATACACAAGCAAAAAGAGAAGAGCACATAATAATACCTAGATACAAGATAGTAAACATATAAAGGCAGATAAATAACATATAAAAGACAGACAATTACCACTCCTTCCTATCCTCCCTATTAGCCTGCTACTCTAATTCTCGACCTCCACTCCTTCCTATCTAAGGTCATGTCCTTGGTGAGATCAAGTTTCACCATATCGTTTCTAATCACCTCCCCCCAATACTTTTTTGGTCTACCTCTACCCCTACGTATAGCTCCCAAATCTAATCTCTCACACCTTCTAACAGGGGCATCAGTACTCCTTCTCTGTACATGTCCAAACCATCGCAGTCTCGCTTCCCTCATCTTGTCAGCTACAGGGGCCACCTCTAGCTTCTCCCGAATGACCTCGTTCCTAATCTTGTCGCTCCTGGTGTGACCACACATCCATCGTAACATCCTCATTTCTGCGACCTGCATTTTCTGAACATGTACATTCTTTATTGGCCAACACTCCACCCCATACAACAAAGCCGGTCTAACCACCATTTTGTAGAACTTACCTTTGAGTTTAGAGGCATCCAAGTAGGGTGACTTCTTACCATGATAAATATTGATGTTGTTCCTTATCCATCTATTAGGTCTTCAATGCTTTTTCGAACTCTTCTCTTTCCTCGAGGAATTCTCTTCATCTCTGACATTACTGGTATGACCGTTTTCCTTCACCTTCTTAGTAGTCTGTTTTTCCTTCGAAGATTTCCTCTTCTTTCCTGTGGATTGAACATCACCATCCACTGCAATACCATTTCCTCGGGGATTCTATTTGTAGGCAAACACTCACATGGCACATTTGTAACTTTTAGCTGGACATGCCAAAAATGAAAAACAAACAAGAAAAAAGGACACAGTGGCCACATTTTCACAACAGAAAAGCGTTGGTAAGTTTTTAAAAGGCCTAATACATGCATAGACACATCAATTTGGCGTTGATTAATAATTACACACTTTAACTGTAAATTTACATATGTACACATCTGAACTCGTATTCATTGTGTCAATATCAAGAAGGATGAAACTACTACTATTCAGATATGTAAGCTTTGTTTGTTTTAAAATTATATTCTTTTAATTTGATATTTGATATCTACATTGGAGATCGATTATGTGTCGTGTAGGGCCTCATTCAGTGGGAAGCACTCTGTATTAAGGATCTCTCCATATCCACAGCTCAAACCCAAAATCGCTAGTTAAAAAGGAGCAGCCTCATTCACTACACTACATCCTCTTTGATGATGTGTTCAAACCATATTTCAACTCTACTATAAATGAGCAAGATATGAATAAAAAATGAACTCTAACCATAACACTTTCAAATGATTCTCCTTCTTGCATACTCTTCAAAATGTTTTACTAAATCTGATTTTCTTTATATGCAAGTGCATGTATAGAGAAATATCCTAATAGTACTCGAAATTTTTTAATAAAACAAATCAAAAACTATAAAATTACTTTATTTTAAAGGAATTTCAAAAAAGAAAATCATAAAAATAAACTATTCAAAAGATGATAATTTTAAGAAAGGACAAATTGTAGTAATTGTGATTATTTTATATTAGTAATTAATATAAATTAAAACAATTATTACAAAAACTTGAAATAAGGAAAGTACACGTAATATCAGCAAATTTGAATAATTATTATAATCAGACTAGAGGAAGATTTTTGAAATTATGATCTCCATGACTTCTATGAATTTTTGAGTCTCTCAACTCCTTTATAACCATCTATAGGTCACATGAGAGGACAATCTTATGCTTTTAGTCTATCCTTACATACCTGGGATGAAGCTCTCAACAATCACTTCAAGTATTTCCTCTTGAATTCCTCAATCTCAAGCTCTTCTCTTTCCTCAAATCCTAGTCTTTTTTTAGATTGTTAGAAAAGGACTTAGAATGGGGTTTTAGACCACGTTTTTACGTCAAGACAATCTAATTAGATCATGTATTAAGTTTAGGAGGGGTTAGGAATTGACTGGAATGCCCCTCACAAAATTTGGAAATCTTTCGGCTTCGGAAAAACCTAGTTCGCGACGCAGACTGGTCGCGTATAGTATATTTTTCTTTGAAAAGTTTCTGAACAAGTTTTCCCGATCCCGTCAAAAAATTTTGAAAAAATATAAGAGTGAGTCCGCTACAGAGGCACAACGTGCCTCCATTGCACATCGACACTATTTTGGTTTTCGGGTCGAAATATCATTATTTAATCCAGTCGCTCTAAAAATTGACCGAGATCATTTTTCCCACTCAATACTTTTGTGCTGATCACAAATCCAGTCTTGAATTTGCCATACGTAATCTCCCCCTAGGGATCATTCGTCCTTGAATGATGAGTAATGGTTGATATCAAGGCATGAATAAACTCAAGACTCATCTCAACACTCATCTTAACAAATCAACCTCTCAACTCCTCCTCAACCTCAATCAACTCTACTCCTACTCAAGAATTGAAAATCAACACAAGAATAGATGAATCAATTTAGTCAAGTGCACGGAATTTACCTTCGAAGATCTCATCATTTGGCACGAATAGGTGCTGATATTTGGCCTTCATCTCTTCCCCAGCTTCGCATTTGGCTTTCTCAATGAATTGATTACCCCACAGGACTTTGACTGAGTCTATCTTTTTGTTTCTCAACTTACAAATCTTATGATAAAGGATTTGGACCGGAACCTCTTCGTAGGACAAGGTATCCTTCACTCCAATGCTATCAATAGGGATCACCAAGGTAGGATCTCCTAAGCACGTCTTCAACATCGACTCATTGAATACCAGATGAATTCCGTCTAACTCGAAAGGCAACTCTAGCGCATAAGCAACCTTCCCAATCCTCTTCACAATCTGATATGGTCCCACATAGCGTGGACTTAACTTTCCCTTCTTCCCAAATCTCATGACACCCTTCATAGGTGACACTCTCAAGTACACCCAATCATTTACCTCGAACTCTAAGTCTCTTCTCCTCACGTTGGTACAAGATCTCTAGCGACTCTAGGAAGCTTTCAATCTTTCTCTAATGACCTGAACCTTCTCCATCGATTGGTGGACAATATCAGGCCCAATCAATTCTACTTCTCCAACCTCAAACCACCCAATTGGTGATCTACATCTCCTTCCATATAAGGCTTCATAGGGAGCCATTTAAATGCTTGCATGATAACTATTGTTATATGCAAATTCAATCAATGGGAGGTGATCATCTCAATTTCCCTTGAAATCAATAACAATGCTCTCAACATATCCTCTAATGTCTGAATTACATGCTCTGCCTGACCATCTGTCCGTGGATGAAAGGATGTACTCAAGTTCCCTTTAGTACCTAATCCTTTTTGGAAGGATCTCCAAAATTGGGAGGTGAATTGAACTCTTCTGTCTGAGATAATGGATAAGGGAACTTCGTGTAACCTCAAAATCTCCTGGATATATAACTTGGCATATTCCTCCGAAGAGTTGGTTGTCTTGACTACTATGAAGTGAGCCGATTTAGTCATTTTGTCTACAATAACCCATATCAAATCTTGTTGCTTTAGAGACCTTGGTAGACCAATAATAAAGTCCATATTGATCATCTTGAACTTCCATTCAGGAATCTCAAAGTTCTGAGCTAATCCACATGGCCTTTGATGCTCAACTTACACTTGCTGGCGTTTCGAGCACTTTGAAATGAACTCAGCAATATCCCTCTTCATTCCACTCCACCAATAGACTTCTCTTAAGTCATGGTACATCTTGGTGGAGCCAAGATGGATGGAATATCTAGTGCTATAGACTTCAGTCATGATTCTATCTTGAATACCATCCACATCCAGAACACACAATCTACTCTGGTATCTCAACATTCCATATCCCCCTTTGAGAGAAAACCATCACTTTCTATTTATGGACAGCCTCCTTCAATTGTAGTATGACAGGATCTTGGTCTTGCTTCTCTTTCACCTCAGCAACTAAGGATGAAACAGAACCATCCTAAACATTAACTTCTCCCTCATTATTCTCCTTTAGTTGAACTCCCAATAAAGCCAATCGATGCACTTCTTTGGACAACTTCTTCTTTCCTTCCTCAACATGGGCTATGCTACCCATTGAAAACCTGCTAAGAGCATCAGCAACAATGTTATCTTTACCTAGGTGGTAGAGAATGCTCGTGTTATAATCCTTGAGCAACTCCAACCATCTCCTCTGTCGTAGGTTGAGCTCTTTCTGACTGAAGACATACTGCAAGCTAATTTGGTCAGTGAACACATCTATATGCACTCCATAAAGTAGTAGCGCCAGATTTTAAGTGCAAACACCACTGCTGCAAACTCGAGATCATGGGTTGGATAGTCCTTCTCATGAACCTTGAGTATCCTAGAAGCATAGGTTATCACTTTAACCCTCTGCATCAGCACACATCCCAATCCAACCCTCGAAGCATCACAATAGATTACAAAGTCCTCTATCACATTGAGTAAGGCTAGGACCGGTGCAGTAGTCAATCTCGCCTTCAACTCTTAGAAACTCTTCTCACATTCGTTGGACCAGTGAAACTTGACTTTCTTCTGAGTCAATTTAGTCAATAGTGTGGATGGGGAAGAATATCCATCAACAAATATGCGGTAGTAACCTGCTAACCCTAAGAAACTTCTTATGTCAGTCGGAGAAGTCGTTCTAGGCCAGTTCTTAACCACTTCAACCTTTTGTGCATCTACTCGAATACCATCACCGGAGACAACGTATCTTAGGAAAGCTGCTTATTTAAGCTAGAATTCATACTTCGAGAATTTCACATACAACTCATGGTCCTTAAGTTTTTGGAGGACAACTCTGAGGTGATTAGTATGTTTCTCCTCATTTTTCGAATATACCAAAATGTCATTGATGAACACAATCACAAACATATCAAGATATTGTCTGAATACTCTATTCATCAAGTCCATAAAGGTTTTAGGTATATTCTTCAACCCAAAGGACATGACCAAGAACTCAAAATGGCCATATGTAGTCCTAAAGGTTGTCTTTGGGATATCACATTCCCTCACTTTCAACTGATGGTAGCTAGATTTGAGGTCTATCTTTGAGAAACTAGAGGCACCTTGAAGTTGGTCGAACAAATCATCTATCCTTAGAAGAGGATATTTATTCTTTATCATGACCTTGTTCAGTTTCCTATAGTCAATACACATTCTAAGGAATCCATCTTCCTTTCGCATGAATTGGACAGGGGCACCCGAAGGAGAAACACTCGGCCTAATGAAACCCTTCTGTAACAGATCTTTCAATTGTTCTTTCAACTCAGCAAGGGCCATCCTATAAGGTGAAATCGAAATGGACTTGGTATCGGGAAGGACATCAATCCTAAAGTCAATCTCCCTATCAGGAGGGACTCCGGGCAGATCCTCAGGAAACACTTTAGGAAACGCATTCATAAAATGGGACTGACTCAAGAGTAGGAGACTTAACATCATCAGATTTAACTTGCACAAGGTGATGGATACAACCTTTAGAAATCATCTTTTTGTCCCTAAGGTATGAGATAAACTTTTCCTAGGTGCAACAGAATCACCCTTCCACTCAAGAACGGGTTCATTCTTGAATTGAAACTTAATGGTTCGGGCTCTACAATAAACAGAGGCACAACAAGCATGAAGCCAATCAATGCCAAGGATCACATCAAAATTAATCATCACCAACTCAACCAAATCAACAAGAGTATCCATATGATGGATGGGACACTACACAAGCTCTATAGATTCTCTCTGCTCGAATACACTCACCCACTAGAGTAGAAAGATTAAAGGGTTCCAGAAGACTCTCATGGATTCTATCAAATCTACAGGCCACATAAGGAGATACAAATGAAAATGTTGCACAAGGATCCATCAAAACAAAAAAATTAAAAGTAAAGACACGAATCATACCCGTCACAATATCTGGGGAGTTCTCCTGATCATAGCGACTATTTATGGCGTACAAACAGTTCGTTGCTCCATTTGTGCCTCACATATTGCCCTTTTGGTTCCCTCTAGCTAGTAGGGCTGGTGTAGAAGATTGAGCCTGATTAGCCCACTTTGGACAGTCTCTCTAGTAACGGCATTCTTGGCCACATTTGTAGCATACATTATCCTCTTCACGACATCTCCCCAAGTGTAATTTGCCACACTTACCACACGATGGTTTACCCTGTAAACCTTGAGCCACACTAGCTTGTGCTAAGATCCTTAGGTTCCAACATTCTGAGACCTTTGATCACTCCTGCCTCTAGGCATAGGTGTATTAGCAGATGATGGTGTTGGAAATTGGTTACCATTCCCTTTCTTTCCAACCTCATAGCTGGATATCTTAGCCTTCTTATTTCTGAACTCTTCCCAATCATGTTGCCTCTCTTCATCAGCCTGTTGGAAAAACGTCATCAATCTCCCAATATTTGTATCTCTCACGAGCATTTCTCCCCTCCCATCTCTTTCGGGTCCTCTATTTGACCCATCAACATATATCCCCTTTCTTCCCCTTATATCAACAACCATGTCCGGAGCATAGCGAGATAGTTGTGTGAACTTTAACCCATACTCTTGCATAGTTATAGAGCGCTATTTCAGATTCAAGAACTCTCTCTTATTAGCCTCTCTTCGTTCTCTTGGGAAAACATGTCCCAAGAAGGCTTACTCGAACATTGCCCAAGTCAACAATGGAGCATCATCTCCTCTACCTTTCTTCCATTGGTCAGACCATAGTCTTGCCACACCATTGAGCCAGTAAGCAGCCAGTTCAACCCTATCATCATCAGCCACATGCATCACTTGAAACACGTTATGAAGTTCCTCCACATAGTTCTCAGGATCTTTAGTGGGCACAGACTCTATGAACTCAGGCGGACTCATCAAGAAGAATTCCCAGACTCTAGACGTTTCATGGGAATCTTGTCTACCCAGTCCTTGTCTTACAGTAGGTGTTGTGACAGCCTAGGATAGCCTGGCGTAACTCGGCATTGGAGATCTCATCTTGCGGAGGCTGCTCATCAAGGAAAGCTTGGTTTGCAGGCTCCTAGTGTCCTTGAGGCTCGGGTGGGTTAACATTTTACCTGGCGGGGGGCGTTCCTTACCTCTAACGGCTCTTCTAGGAGCCATGATTGCAACAATGCAATGTGTAATGCATAGAGCATGAATTAGAGAAGAACCTTTCATAGATTTATGTCTATCGCACGATTTAGAACATGAAAGAAGTGAAACAGTTCCTAAATGTCATATAGCCTCCATATTATGGATGTGGAGCTCTTCACACCAATAATAAGGACTCTACTAGACATGGCTTCATAGACCTCGTAAGCCACTTGAACTCTATGCTTTGATACCAAGTTTGTCACGCCCTAGAGGGGTACCGAAGACGTGGTACCCAAGACGTTGTCAGCACCTAGAGACTATTGCTAGTCCCCAAGCAAACCACTTGGCGTCATAACGTCCATTCAATCCAACAACTCTACAGATTAGCGGATGTAAATATAAGTAAATGGGCTCATCTCATCAAATATCTCAAATAATAATGGACTAATAATAAAGGCTAGTAGGAACAACTATCTCACAATCTCAACATCAACATTCGACTATCATCTTTGAAGCCTCTATCACTAATTAACTAGTGCCAATGATAGACCCATGGCTACCAAAATAAAAGTATAAGACTAGTCTAGTCTAGTCTAACTCAAAAGCATGATGAAATAAATAATAGTGGATCCTCCGGAGTAGTGAAGGCTTACCAATAGCTGAATGTCCTGGATCTATAACGAAGCGCCTGTTGACAATCCCTAATCCCTCTATCTGCATCATAAAATGATGCAATGCCAAGTGTCGTCAGTACATGGAATATATAATATGTAAAAGAGCTGAATGAAACAGAAACAAGTAGGATAACATGATACGACATCGACTCAGAATAATAAACAATCAACATGTCAAGTGTCTATCCAAAAGCAAGAACAAAGAGTAGAGAACTAACCAATCAACCTCATCAATCAATCAGACTCATCTCAAAGGAGCTCATCTCATCACATCTCATCTCATCTCGGCTTAGACTACTCAAGGTAGGAACTTTCTGGGAGTTTCTCTTATCCGATAATAATCACTTACGAGTCAATGATTATACAACATCCCGCCGGTGTTGCCACGGCCGTTCTATACTTTAAAGGTAGAGAATGAATCGAATCCACTAGGGAAAATTCAATGAACAAGTCCTCTATTATTTTAGGGACTCTCTCAAGAGGGAACCACAATGTAATGTGATGGTTCTAATCCTCACCTACGTTTGGCGACGTAGTTTGATCAAATTGAGTTATACTAACTCTCACTCTTTTGGTGCTTGATACTTCTCCCAAGACTCAATGCTCATAAGACCTCCATCTTAACCAATCTCATAGAGACATTAAACCCATCATCGATCAATATCTCATAGGGACTTTAACCCTGTCATCGATCAGTATCTCATAGGGACTCTAACGCTATCATCAAAAAACTCTAGGAACTTTAACCCTTTCATAAATCAAGCTCAATCAATAGCTCAAGGCTTGGAACAATTGTTAGGGAACAACCAAATAGACCACCATGAGAGTTCATTTATAAAGACTCGTCGGACTATCAAGCTATATCAACTCATCATCATTCTCTCACCACAATCCCAATCAACAATCTCACGTCAAAGCACTAGACACCACCCCTAGATTCATTCATGCAGGCTTTCAAAAGTTAACATGTAAGGTTATGCAATTTCTCATGAAAATATCCAATTCAAGAAAATAGGTTTGTGATGATCATCAACATATAATATTACATGCAATTAGCTATAATCTGTGAGAAAACATTCAAGAATCAATTTAAGAAACATGTATGAGGACTCGTGGACACTTAACTCCTTTATAACAATCTATAGGGCACATGAGAGGATAATCTCAACCTTTTAGTCTAGCCTTACATACCTGGGATGAATCTCTCAACAATCACTTCAAGGATTTCATCTTGTATTTCTCAATCTCAAGCTCTTCTCTTTCCTCAAATCCTAGTCTTTTTTTTAGATTGTTAGAAAAGGACTTAGAATGGGATTTTAGACCCCTTTTACGTCAAAACAACCTAATTAGATCGTGTATTGAGTTTAGGAGGGGTTGAAAATTCACTGGAATGCCCCTCACAAAATTTAAAATCTTTCATCTTTAGAATAACCTAGTCCGTGATGCAGACTTGTCGCATATAGTATATTTTTCTCTAAAAAGTTTCCAAATGAGTTTTCCTAATACCGTCAAATTTTTTTGAAAAATATAAATGTGGGTCCACTACAGAGCCGTGACGCGCCTCCATCGCGCACCAACATTATTTCAATTTCGGGTCCAAAAAATTATCTTTTGATCTGGTTGCTCTAAAAATCAACCGAGATCATTCTCCCACTCAATTATTTATGCTGATCACGAATCCGATCTCAAATTTTCCATACGAGCATTGGAATATGTGTTACACGCATACCCCTCATCTAGGGGTATTTTGGTAATTTACCGTGCATTACAGACAAAGTCTAACCTTATTTCATATTCCACATTTGCAGCGTTGTGATTTACACAAGTTGTTGTATCTTCTATACCTTAACTTTCTTGTGGCAGTTCTTTCTGGATGAGTTCCATGGCCTCATCCTTATTAATTATGTCAACAATTTTGGCTTTGAACTTGTATAAATATTCCTGGACATTGTTTGTTGATAAATAATATCTTTCTTTTCAGCCTTTATGACTTTAGGACTGCATATTGGATCAGGTTGGCTAATTGTTGCACATAATTAGGAAAAGGGAGTGGTATTTTAAATTTGCTAGTTTTACTCGCTAGGAGTGCTGCTATATAGTCGCCCCTAATTAGCATTGCCACGTTATGTTGTTAAATTATAGTTAACGCATAAGTTGTTGAAATGAGGTTAACCAAATAATGGCCCGCTCTGTAAATATTGAGTTACTATACGACACGCGAAGGTCTAGTACTTTTGGAAACATTGGATTGATCAATACACTGGTCACGAGTATACTTGAGATCCCGAAAATTCCTAATTTGGAAAAAGCATAGTAAAGTGAGGAAGCAACAAATATTTTCTAACTTATTTGTATTAGAAGATAGGAGAGGGTGTGTAATTCATTTATAGTTGGAGACTTGCATGTCGCATAAGGCAAGGATATATTGATCATCTTTCAACTTTTCAAGAAATGCACCATCTGTTTCAGCAAAATCTCCCTATAGAGTAGAAGTTGTATGCACCATGCTAAATTTTCAGATATTTGAGTATTGTAAACACAGTGACCAGTTTATATCGATAGAGGAGAAGAAATAAGTGAAACTTACAGTTCATATGTCACAACAATGTTGCGATGTTTGCTTTTGTTTTATACAATGAGGGGATTTACAATCAGTATCACACAGACTTAGATAAAGGTAATAAATTATTGTAAGATATTATGTATATTTGGTTCAAATTAATCGATAAGGCATGTCAATGGTTACCGAATATGGCTCTATTCGATAATTTCTTTGCGTGTTGCATAGATAAAAAGCCATCAAGAATTCTTTTTAAGGATATTTCTGTAATGACCTCGAAGGTCATTTTTGGCACTTGAAATCAAATTACCATTTTGTCCTTTTCGAAAGTTATCTTGGGTCATTTTTTATCAAGTCTAGAAGTCGTGTTTTGAAAACCTTGTAAAAAGCTGGAGTATTGCTATAGAAAGAGTTTCAAAAGGCTTAAAGTTGAAAATTTTGAGTTTTGAGATCATTTTGAGTTTTGTGTGTCGGAATTCGGTTTTTTCTATTCCATCATTTCTGAAAAGCTGAATTTGATCTAGGAGAACTTCAATAACTGAATGCAAAGTTAAGATGGAGATTTTAGACCCAAAGTGTCATTTTTAGTTTATTTTGGATTAGAATTTTGACTTTGGTCAACATTCGGAGTTCGAAGGCTCAAATTAAAATTTTGTTAGTTCTAGTGATTCCGGATGATGAAAATAATGCTAAAAATGACTTCTTTGTAACCTTTAGAGCTTCTGAGAATATTTTGAGTTATTCAGTCCAAAACTAATTTAAATGATCGTTCTCAGATTCCCAGGCAAAGAAGGTTCCAAATTTGAATTCTGACAGTTCAATTGAGCTTGGAACATCATTTCCGGTAGGCTTACATGTTTAGTTTGTATTCATGGGGTTCAGAACAAATCCCTAAGGTCCCGTTCTTGATTTTTTGAGTTGTATGATTTGCTTCAGGTGCCACCTATATATACCCCGCGTTTGTAGAGGTCTAGCCTGGGCGACCTCCGTGTTCATAGAGCATTGTAAACGGAACCTCCACATTTGTGGATCGAGTCCCACATTTGTGGAGGCTTGAAGGAGTTAAGGGTCCGCGGTCCAGATCCTTATCCACGTTCGCAGAGTACATAAAATGCCTTAACAGTGTCTAATTAATAAAGATGTCTTTAAACACTTTTCCACCATTTTTGACACTCTAAGCTTCGATTTAAAAAGGAACTTCAAGGTTTTTTAAGGCAAATCGATTTGTTAACTATTTTCTAATCTATTTCATTAATTTCTAATGATTAATTAATATTTTAACTTATAATTTGGGATTTTACTGGTGGAATTGGAGGATTACTTGGACTTTGATTTCTAAACTTTAGTTGACGATTCCCCCCTAATCTTAGCTCTATTTTTTAAATGGTTTTCACCGTCGAACTCCTTGATATGTACATTGAAAACATTTTCATGTATTAATTTTAAGATCCCGACTACTTTTTCTGGTATGAATATTTTTTACTATTTTGCCCTTTTCATCCCAATTGAATGATTTTAGCGTCATTTGATTTGTTATGTGATTGTAATTCCATATTTGAATATATCTAAGTGATTCAGAGTATCATAGAAAGGGGAAAGGTAAGGATTTGATTTGATTCAGGACTTTATCTAAGGCAAGTAAACTTCTAACATTTTGTTAAGTATGATTGAACCTTGTATGCTTTTATATTTATGAAATAGAGTATTTGAAGTCACAAATTGGGGATATATTGTACCATTGTAGTCCTTAATTATTGAGTTTGGTTTGAGCATCCATGGATATTGTTACTTTTACTTGTGCCTTTATTGGGAAATTATATATACATATGATTTGTATGGGCATCTTGCATATTTTATTGAAAAGAACATAATTATTATGCCTTCTCTATATTTGTTTTCTTGATGAACCATTGAAAATGAAAAGACGAAGGAAATGATTCCAGCTAGTGAAAAGGAAATGAAATGTCAAAGGAAAATAGTTCCGGCTAGTGAAAAAGAAAAGAATGAAAAGGATGGAAAAGCCGAATGGAAATGGTTCTGGCTAGTGAGAAAGAAAGAAATGAAATATCGAAGAAATCTTGTTCCGGCTAGTGAAAAAGAAAAGAAATGAAAAACCGAAGAAAAATATTTCCGGCTAGATATGAAAGTAAATGCCGAAGGAAAATGGTTCCGACCATTATATGGTCCATGTGTTGCCCCCATGGGTTCCGTTCTGACATGATCAGTTGATGTGTATCGTAAGATAGACATGCATCATGAGTATTTGAAATTGCATTGTGTTATTCACATTTCATGGCATTCACTTCATCTCATATCACCCCTTACCTGATATTTATATGTGATTGGCTTTGAGACTGGATATCTATTATACCTTTTTAATTTATGTATCAGTTGTTCATTCTGAGAGGTGATGCTATATAATGAGATTTTATTGATATTCTATGATTGTCTATATTTTATATATACTGTGTTGGGACTTTTCTGAGTGCGGATTTGTAATTCTGTGGTATGTGGTTGGGAGTTGAGGAGTTACTTGTATTCTTTATTGCTTTACTCTAGGTTAGTTTTTATTTGTTGAGTACCTTGTGGTTTGGTTCTCACCCCTTTCTACATTTTTGTAGATTGTGAGCCCAATCCCCCTTATTAGCTTCCTCCATTGTGGGATTGAGCATCAGGATTACTCGTGAGGTAGTTGTTTGTATCTTCGGCAGGCCTTCGAGGATTTTATCTTATGTTATGTTCTATTTGAGGACTATATATTGAGACTTGTATTTCATTTTAGTATTTTGTATTTAGAGGCATGTACATGTGACACTAGTCCTGGAAAGGTTGTAATTTTGATTTCCTATGCCTATCTATCGTATTTAGACTGTTTATCTTCCGCTTAGTTATTATGTTGAATTGTTTAAGGGCTGACTCATCTTGGTAGGTTAGGCGAGTGCCATCAAACTCAGATTTCGGATCGTGACAACTTCATGATCAGATTCCTTCATGATTGTGTTATCTTTAATGGATAGATCAACTCCTTTGTGCACCAATGTGTAGTTGGGGTTGACATAATTCAATCGGCCATTAGAAATGTAGTAACTCTTATTTGTCTTGAAGGAGTCCCTCCATGTATCTATTTGCTTATTAAATAATGTTGCATGCAATTTGTCCCCTATTGTTTATTTAATAGGCCTAGGATGGCATTCGAGATGTGTCATGACCCAGGGTTAGGGCCTACATGTGACACGGTGAATGGAGACCCAAGAGTCCACAAACTAGTCTAAAAGTATCCAAATCCACATCATCAATTCGGAAGCACATTTAAATAGTAAACATATAGTTCTAAGAGATGGGAAAGTAGGACTCATGCTATGGGGATATCAAAGGGAAAGGGATTTACATGGATACATATAGCACATAGCACATAAGAACTAAGGGGCGGGTAAGTATGACTCACTCTATGGGGGCAATACGGGACTTAGAATCTTCCACATTTTCACATCAATCATAAATACATATCACAATTCCCATAATCAATCCATGATAACCATACCCAATAGATAACCGAAATCATAAACGTAAAATACATCACATAGCATTTAGAGTCTACGAGAGTCTACAATATGTCAAACAATCCCTCTAGTCATAATATGGCACGGGGGCCAAGACATGTCCCGGGCTCACGCTCAATTAAAAAGATAAATGGAAAACAACATAGGAAGAAGGAAGGTGGTTTGTCCTTGAAAGATAGGACTCACCACGATATCAATTCTCCAATTTCGACTACCCGTCAAGCGGTGGATGATCGTAACACACGGTTCGTACATGGTAAAATCATGTAGGCATAAAGTATGCGGTAGTACGTTTAAATGTACTAAGTATGCGGGCATGCAACGCATATGACTTACCAAACCTGCATTTCAATGTTAGATGACACAGGCACATAATATAGAAGAATCGTATATTCAATGGAAATATATATATATGATTCATGAAATTTATGATGCATGAAATGTAATAATGCTCATATATAGTGGGGATAGACTATAACTGACAAATCAAATCCATGTAAGCTATTACATGAATTAAACCGATTAGGACCTCCCACCGGTAGGCAGAAGATTATTTGCCAAAGGTAAGCTATATCACACCTTACTGAACTCACCATTTTGGTGGATGGTCACCTTCCTTACGGGAATCACTTTTTCGGAAGGGTTTTCAGATTCAGATACGTACATAACGTCCCTATGTTGGCACATAGTTCAAGAAAAGGGAGAGGGCCCTCGGGGATAGCCCAAACACTGCTGATACGTCGGTGCTAAGTAAAAACATCCCACGTGAATACTTATATATATATATACATGCTTTCAGAATTTGCATTGTTCGTACCAAACCATTCAATATATATTTGGGCACAAATACCAAATCATAAATCATAACCATAATGCTCATGGAGGGAATAGCTCATTCACATAATAGAATGGTGCAAGCACCCAGTGTCGCGCCCCATTTTTCCTCGCGGAGAAACGGGAACCTGGACGACGTCGTGGCGATGACTCTTTTGGGATTTTGAAAAAAGAGAGTCGCCACCTAATGAATTAAGGTGCATTAGGACACCATTCTAAGCCTAACAAAAATTAACCTAACCAGAGAGAGGGTAAGGGCTCAAATTACCTCGAAGGGAAGGTGTTAAGCACCCTTCGAAGTCCGCAAAGGCTGGTCCCGACCGTATCTCGCATTTATGTGGGGTTTACAAGTAGGGTCTATTATTTATATATAATTCCTAAATTTGATTCTAGGCGGTAAAATAAATTAATCTATTTCAAATAATAAAAAAAACAACAGTAATATAAGAAAGAAAACCAATTTAAATTATATTTTTTGTACTTGGAATTGAATCTAAGTAAGCAAGTAAACAAATAATAAATGAACAGTAATTAAACAGATTGAGTTATTTAAATTCTCGGATCAGTTACTCGGCTTTTCAGAAAAGGCTTCATATGGCTTAATTAAACCAAAGGACAAAACCAGAGTTTGTCCTATTTAGCACAAGTTTAATCATCCTTTCCGAGGGTCCTACTTACCCCTACCCCTCCTAAGTTAATTTTATTAGTTAACTTAAAAGCGGACTAAAAAAATATTAAAGACTAACGGGTCCTAGAATGCCTGTCGTCCCATCCTATAGTCCATGAGGCGTTGGACTTCTATTTTGGTGGTTCTAGACTTAAAAGAAAATCTAGGTTTCCTATTAGACTCGCGTCACAACAAAACAGATAGGACGACAATTAACATATAAAGTTCTCACATAGCCTCAAAAAGCATGCTTGAAAACAAATGATGACGTGTTATAATGTAGATCACTTCTTTACGTTAAATAAAATATTTTAGGTGAAAACTTTAATCTTTAAAACATTAATGTTTAAACATAAATTCCAAAGGAGATGATTAAGTTATATAAATTAAAGTTAAGTTAAATCCTATAGGCATGCTTCTAATAATGTGGAGAAAGAAAATAGTATAAAAATATTTCTAAAAGTCCTATAGGCATGCTTTCTAATAACGTGGAGGGGATATTATAAAAGTATTTTTATTTGAAGTCCTATAGGCATTATTTCTAGTGATATGCAAATAACAAAAAAAAGAACAAATTGTAAAGGTATTATTCTAACATATCATAGAAGAGGAACAAACCAGCAACACGATAGTCATGACAATCAAGCACGTAAAGGACCTTGTTCTAACAGAATATAAACAGAGAACAAACCAGTTATGAATTAATGCCAAGAAAAGGATGAAGTTGAAAAGGTTATTGCAATCCGCTTAGTGTAATGTCTCCTCCTTTCTTTTCTTTTTTTTTCCTAAAGAAAGTACTAAACAAAATATTGTGTATCTGAAAAAGAGAGAATATGTTTTTTTTTTCATCCCTGAGGAGTGGGAGATGGAATGCTTATATAGGATAGAGAAAAGAAATTTAAAAGGCAAGAGGATAAAAATATATTATTACCATAAAGGAGTGAATCCAATTAATTAGGCAGAAAATCTCTTAATGATCAATCATCCCCACTTATAAGGAAAGAAATATTCAGAATTCAAATCACAATCCGTAATTGATTAGATTCAGAATATAATATCAATCAATTTGATTCGATTATATTTATCCTAAAATAAATCGATTAACTTGCCTTATTCAAAAATATTTTTTCCATAAAATGAGGATATTTAAACTGATTTGCACAGATTCAGTTGACCAAAACCAAGATTCTTGCCATAATAGGGGTAGGTAAAAAAAAAATCCGGTCAATTTAAAAGAAGAAAAATAATCACATAAAAGAATTCTTGCCATACTAAGAGTAAGTAAAAAAAAATCGGTAAATTTGAAAGAAGGAAACAATCATTAGGAGAAGATTTTTTTTTTGGGAGGGAGAAAATATATTCTTACATATTTAGGAGTATTTTTTAAATATGAAAAGATTTGACTAAGTTTAAAATTTGAATGTAATTGAGGCTAAATCAAATTTCATCAAAATACATAATATAAATAACTACTAAATTACTACGTAATAAATTTTATTAAATCACCAATTTATAAAGAAAATAGATCAATGTTATTTACGATAAATTAATAACTTAAAATTTTCTCATTGGAACATTTATAAAATAACACAAAAGATAAATTTCAAAAGTGAGTAAATAATAATAGTAGTAATAACAATAATTTTGTAAATTATGAATGCAAAAATATACAATTGTTTGGGTAAAAAAAAAGATAATTAAAATATAAATTTATACAAAAAAAAATATTTTTTAAAATACTTTAATATTCGAATAACATAAAAAAACAGGGTTAATGTGGGTCAAAATTGGGTGTCAACAGCTGCCCCTTCTTTGCTCGGAATGAAGGATGAATTGTTGAGCAAAGAAAGTTGACGGAGTAGCCAATTTTGTCCGACCGATGAAATATTTTCGGAGGAAAAACAAGACACGAGGGGTTGTGAAAATATTACGGCCGAGACTTCGATTTCAAGTCGCCTACATATCTCTGGTTATATGAGAATCAGGCCGTGTGTAGTTCTAGATTTAGGAACGGATAAAATTCCTAAAACTAAAATGAACGGTGCAGATCTTGAAGTAGGTACAATAGTAGCTTGAATTGGAAAGATAAGATGGTACGAAAAGTGAGAATACATGATATGGTTCGGATGGTAGTAGAACAGTGAGAGCAAGGGATGGTACGGACAGTGTTAAAAACATGTCGAGGATTTGTTGCGAGAGGCATGTCTCCGAACCGAGTAGCATAATATATAAAGCTCCGGAAAATCCGAAATCTGTAACTTTAAAACACTAGGTAAAACGGTTAGAACATATATATTAGACAGTGAAATGAATTCATAAATATGATGCAAGTTCCCACTTAGACCATGAGATTTGCCATAAAACGATAAGGATGACGTTTTAGGCTATGATGTCTTGGGCCATGCTAAACATAAATTATATCCTCGAGTCATGAAATGATGTCCGTAGGCCATGAAGGATGGTGCCTTTGGACGATGACACCCTCGGATCATGCTAAACATAAATTAAATCCATAGGCCATGAAATGATGTCCTTAGGCCATGAAAATGATGCCTTTGGACTATGACGCCTTAAGGGTATGCCATTTTCATGCGATTTTTCAGGCCAATGTAAAATTTTCAAAAGGAGGCCATGCAATTTCAGTAGGCAAAATGTAGTTTCAAAAGGCCATGTAAAAGTTTTCTTTTAATGCAATGCGATTTCAGTAGGCCATGAAAAGCTTTCAAGGAAGGCAATGTAATTTCAGTAGGCCAAAATCAAATTTTAGTAGGCTATGGAAAATGCTATTTCGCGTAATTTTAGTAGGCCAATGTAAAAAAAAATATTATATTTTCCAGTAGGCCAATGTAAAAATGCAATTTCACGCAATTCAAGTAGGCCAAGCAAAAATGAAATTTCATGCAAATTGTAGTAGGCCAATGCAAAGATGCAATTTTTGATATTTTTGTAGGCCAATGAAAAACACAATTAGTAGGCCAATGCAAAATGCAATCTTCAGTAATTTTAGTAGGCCAATGCAAAAGTGCAATCTTCAGTAGCATTAGTAGGCCAATGCGAAAGTGCAATTTTCAATAATTTTAGTAGGTCAATGTCAAAATGCAAAGTTCGGTAGGCCGATGTAAAGTGAAATTTCATGCAATTTTAGTAGGCCAATGCAATTTTCGCGGAATTTTAGTAGGCCAATGTAATTTTCAGTAATTTTAGTAGGCCAATGCAAAAATGCAATGCTCGGTATGCCAATGTAAAATGTAATTTCGTATAATTTTAGTAAGCCAATGTGAAATGCAAAGTTCAGTAATTTTAGTAGGCCAATGCAACAATGTAATTCATGTGATTTCAGTAGGCCAATGTAAAAATGCAAAGTTCACGTAATTTTAGTAGGCCAATGCAACAATGTAATTTCATGTGATTTCAGTAGGCCAATGTAAAAATGCAAAGTTCACGTAAGTTTAGTAGGCCAATGCAAAAATGCAACTTTCATGTGAATTTAGTAGGCCAATTCGAAATGTAATTTCATGCAAATAGTAGGCCAAATGCAAAAATGCACTTTTCAGTAGGCCAATGTAAGAATGCAATGTTCAGTAGGCCAATCTGAAATATAATTTCATGTAATTTTAGTAGGCTCATGTAAAAATGTAAAGTTCAGTAGGCAAATGTAAAATGTATTTCATCTAATTTTAGTAGGCCAATGCAAAATGCAATTTTCAGTAATTTTAGTAGGCCAATGCAAAAATGAAGTTTTGTCAGTAGGCTATAGAAAGCTTTCAAAGAGGGCGGTGTAATTTCATGTAAATTTTTTTTTTAATGCAATTCTTGTAGGCCAAGTGCAGTTTCAGTAGACTGATATAAAAAGGAATAAGATAACTTAACCTTCGCCCGTTGTGAGGAATTGTCGATAGCTTTGCATGCTACGAAGAGATTACTCCAAGCATGTATACCAGTCTACATTCAAAGAAAAATCATTAGTTTGAAAAAGGGGAGGTTGATCTGTAGCCATGCCTCGACCCACACGTCCTTTTATTGATAACTCGCCTTTCGTCGTGATGTCCTCGTTGTCGGTTTTCAGTTCAAAATTTTTGAGAGCTGCTCAAAAATTTCTGCCCCAGTTTGTAGAAAATGATCTAAAAGAATTTTTGAGATCCTCTCAAAAATTCTGCCCCGGTTTGTGATCAAAAGGGAGAATAAAGATTTTTATTATGGTAAGACCGAACTCCATAGGAGCGCCTACGTATCCCTCTTAAACGGGAATCAGGTCAAACGTAGTTCAGGATTTATCGAGTACTTCTACATTTGGCAAGTCATCAAAATGAATATCTTTCTGAGGCATTGGTCGAGGAAGTGTGCGAGTAAGAATGGAGTGAGGAGAGAGAGAGTCAAAAATGTGTTTTAAATTGGATGGGAAGAAGGACGAGTGACATTTTTACGGACATTGAGCATGTTGGACATGTTGCAGTTTCTTAATCAAGCTGACGTTCAAATATTAGACAGACTTTAATAGAAGGACATAAAATACATACAAAAGTTAGTATATGACATGAGTAAATAAAACATCAATAAAAACTATAAAATTACTTCTGGATAAATTATTAATGCTAGGATGATGAATTTGAGCTCGTTTAAATGAATGGAAATGACAACAAATTTAATAAAAGGTACGATGTAAATAAATCAAGAAGAGTAAAAATAAACATTTACAATTAATCAAACAAATAAGCGTCCTAAATGCACAGGACCTCATTAAGCCAGAGGTAGGCCTAAGATGACAAAAAGTGGCCACAGTAATAAGCCCAAGTCGTATTGATATTATTCGGGATTTAGAGTTTAAAAAAAACAAATAGTTTAAAGACTCATTTTATTAATAATGATTATAACCATTACAATTTTGAATGACATAAATGGGACGTAAAAGGGGCCTGGGATAATTATAAAATTTTCCCGAGAGCATTGATTGAACCCCATAAACTTGCAAAACAAAGATAACAAAGGATTTTCTAAACTCTAAATAATATAACTTGGCTTGGATTAATTACAGTGATCACATAGACATATAATTTGCAACATTTCGTCTTGGAGGGTGATTGGACCCTCTAGACTTAATAGGGCGGCTACTATTACGTAGATTGACCCCCTTAGGGCCAAACTGTCTAAGGCTTATGCATGCATGATCTTAATTTCGGGGCGGATAGCTCTATCCTAAGTTTCTAAAGAGTGGGCTTAGACACGGATTGGGTATTCTTATGCGAGAAGCACGTGGTCCTACGGTAGTAAAACTATCCGCCATTCACCACGCAAGCGCTTACTCTCTAAATTTTGGTTTGAAAAGAGTAGGGAGAAGTGCAAAGGCACGACATCACCTTAAAGAGAAATTAAGAGGGTCCCAAGTGGGGGAGTTTATGAACGGAATGCCAGTTTAAATTTAAACGTAAACAATTAACAAATAGCAGTGTTATATGAATTAAAGCAGTAAATAAGAAAAGGGAAAGGGAAAGGGACTAAAAGGAAAGGGGAAGGGAGTTAAGGGGGATAGGGAAAAGGAGTTGGAGGGGTAGGGGGAAGGAAGTTAGAGGGATAAGGAAGGAAAAGTTAGAGGGGGTAGGGAAAAAGGACAAAGAAAATAAGTCAGTAATATAATAAAAGCAATATAAGGAAAGCATAAAAACCCACATAAAGAGACACGTAATGGTAAGAGCCTAAGTCCCCAGCAGAGTCGCCATTCTGTCGCGCCCCATTTTTCCTCGCGGAGAAACGGGAACCTGGACGACGTCGTGGCGATGACTCTTTTGGGATTTTGAAAAAAGAGAGTCGCCACCTAATGAATTAAGGTGCATTAGGACACCATTCTAAGCCTAACAAAAATTAACCTAACCAGAGAGAGGGTAAGGGCTCAAATTACCTCGAAGGGAAGGTGTTAAGCACCCTTCGAAGTCCGCAAAGGCGGGTCCCGACCGTATCTCGCATTTATGTGGGGTTTACAAGTAGGGTCTATTATTTATATATAATTCCTAAATTTGATTCTAGGCGGTAAAATAAATTAATCTATTTCAAATAATAAAAAAAACAACAGAAATATAAGAAAGAAAACCAATTTAAATTATATTTTTTGTACTTGGAATTGAATCTAAGTAAGCAAGTAAACAAATAATAAATGAACAGTAATTAAACAGATTGAGTTATTTAAATTCTCGGATCAGTTACTCGGCTTTTCAGAAAAGGCTTCATATGGCTTAATTAAACCAAAGGACAAAACCAGAGTTTGTCCTATTTAGCACGAGTTTAATCATCCTTTCCGAGGGTCCTACTTACCCCTACCCCTCCTAAGTTAATTTTATTAGTTAACTTAAAAGCGGACTAAAAAAATATTAAAGACTAACGGGTCCTAGAATGCCTGTCGTCCCATCCTATAGTCCATGAGGCGTTGGACTTCTATTTTGGTGGTTCTAGACTTAAAAGAAAATCTAGGTTTCCTATTAGACTCGCGTCACAACAAAACAGATAGGACGACAATTAACATATAAAGTTCTCACATAGCCTCAAAAAGCATGCTTGAAAACAAATGATGACGTGTTATAATGTAGGTCACTTCTTTACGTTAAATAAAATATTTTAGGTGAAAACTTTAATCTTTAAAACATTAATGTTTAAACATAAATTCCAAAGGAGATGATTAAGTTATATAAATTAAAGTTAAGTTAAATCCTATAGGCATGCTTCTAATAATGTGGAGAAAGAAAATAGTATAAAAATATTTCTAAAAGTCCTATAGGCATGCTTTCTAATAACGTGGAGGGGATATTTTAAAAGTATTTTTATTTGAAGTCCTATAGGCATTATTTCTAGTGATATGCAAATAACAAAAAAAAGAACAAATTGTAAAGGTATTATTCTAACATATCATAGAAGAGGAACAAACCAGCAACACGATAGTCATGACAATCAAGCACGTAAAGGACCTTGTTCTAACAGAATATAAACAGAGAACAAACCAGTTATGAATTAATGCCAAGAAAAGGATGAAGTTGAAAAGGTTATTGCAATCCGCTTAGTGTAATGTCTCCTCCTTTCTTTTCTTTTTTTTTTCCTAAAGAAAGTACTAAACAAAATATTGTGTATCTGAAAAAGAGAGAATATGTTTTTTTTTTTCATCCCTGAGGAGTGGGAGATGGAATGCTTATATAGGATAGAGAAAAGAAATTTAAAAGGCAAGAGGATAAAAATATATTATTACCATAAAGGAGTGAATCCAATTAATTAGGCAGAAAATCTCTTAATGATCAATCATCCCCACTTATAAAGAAAGAAATATTCAGAATTCAAATCACAATCCGTAATTGATTAGATTCAGAATATAATATCAATCAATTTGATTCGATTATATTTATCCTAAAATAAATCGATTAACTTGCCTTATTCAAAAATATTTTTTCCATAAAATGAGGATATTTAAACTGATTTGCACAGATTCAGTTGACCAAAACCAAGATTCTTGCCATACTAGGGGTAGGTAAAAAAAAAATCCGGTCAATTTAAAAGAAGAAAAATAATCACATAAAAGAATTCTTGCCATACTAAGAGTAAGTAAAAAAAAAATCGGTAAATTTGAAAGAAGGAAACAATCATTAGGAGAAGATTTTTTTTTTGGGAGGGAGAAAATATATTCTTACATATTTAGGAGTATTTTTTAAATATGAAAAGATTTGACTAAGTTTAAAATTTGAATGTAATTGAGGCTAAATCAAATTTCATCAAAATACATAATATAAATAACTACTAAATTACTACGTAATAAATTTTATTAAATCACCAATTTATAAAGAAAATAGATCAATGTTATTTACGATAAATTAATAACTTAAAATTTTCTCATTGGAACATTTATAAAATAACACAAAAGATAAATTTCAAAAGTGAGTAAATAATAATAGTAGTAATAACAATAATTTTGTAAATTATGAATGCAAAAATATACAATTGTTTGGGTAAAAAAAAAGATAATTAAAATATAAATTTATACAAAAAAAATATTTTTTAAAATACTTTAATATTCGAATAACATAAAAAAACAGGGTTAATGTGGGTCAAAATTGGGTGTCAACACCCAGAATGCTCGATGAGCCAGAATCATAGACCTACCGATGATCACCTTTTTGGTTATAACTAGTGCCTTACAAAAATCATATCATAATCATTTCATAAAACATAATTGGGTTTAACCCACTTCATAATTTCCATATATCAAGGCTCATTAATGTAATGCAATGTAATATGTGAGGATAGCATGGGTAACATAGATTCAAGTTAAAACCAATACCATAATATGGAATTTAATAAATCCATAATTAAGTCAACATCTAAATCATAGTAATAGTCACCCATACATAAATCAATTTTAAAGGGGACATGCATATTTATAACTTCATAACACAATGTAAATCATCATAATAGTAATCCAAAATAAATTGAAATAATAGGTAAAATACAGCCCATAAATCCACTAATTAGATTTAATAGAATCAAATCATGAAATTTCATATTTGAAGTAACTAAATTTCATGAAAATAGATTGAAAGATTTTTGGGTCTTCTTGGTTGAAATGGACCAAGAATCAATGCCATATACCTTGATTAGGAAGATGAATTTGAGAAGAATTTAGCTTGAATTTGAAACACCAATTGAATCCCAGCTTGAATCGTGAAGATGAGACTTGGAGAGAATTTTGACAGACTAATTCTAGAACCTAGGTGGTAGTCTTGAATAAGGGTTTAGAATTGGTGTTGGAGAAGTTTAGGAATATAAAGGGGGGTTAAAAGGGTCTTAAAAGCCTTGGGGATGGGTCAAGATATCAAAAATAACTCAATAAAATGCCCCTTTAAATTTTACACCGACGTTCACACGGTAGGCTTCACGGCTCGTGAAGCTCTTCACGGCCCGTGAAGGCCTCCCATCTAGCCCAGACAGATTTTATAAAAATGGGCATAACTTCTTTCTCCGGACTCGGAATGAGTTGAGACCAGATGCATTAGAAAAATAATTCAAAGAGATTCAATTTGATAGGTGATAAGCCACCCAGTCCCTTTTGTGCTAAGAGATATGCCCATTTAAAGTTGACCCTTCTATCGGTACTTGTGAAAAACTTAGCCAATTGAATTCCTCTGAACTTGACTTGATGTAAGAGACCCATGATGACCTTAAACAACATAAATAAGCTTTAATTGAATGCTTGAAAGTGAACTTAGCTTGAATATGAAGATACCGTACTTAGACTTTTTCAACGAAGTCACCTTCATGGGAGGTTACACGGACCATGTATTGTCACACGAGCTGTGACACTGCCCGTACCCCTCTCTTTAGAAAATTTCACGATCATGTTATGAGACGGCGATTCTATACTTAGAAACATTTCACTCTGGAAGCTTTACTGATGGTCTCACGGGCCGTGCTACCTCAACGGGCCGTGTTCTTGGCTGTGTAGCCACACTTGGTCCCAAAGTTGGTGGGATTTCAAGCCAAGGCCATCGTATAGCCCACCACATGATCCGTGGAGTGTCACACGGACCGTGAGAGGTCCAAGTGTAGTCTGCCGTAGTTTAAAACACCACATTTAAGGGCCAAATATCCTCCATGGGCTAAGGGCCACTCCGTATAAGATATACACAGTCCGTGTGACCTCTCACAGACCGTGATGGCTCCTATGAAGTGTCACCTTGTCCAAAACATTTCCAAAGAAACCAAATTTTCATTCTTCATTGAGGTTGTACAAAATTTCTAGTCCTTACATCATCTTCCCCTTGGGAACATTCATCCTCGAATGTGGAAGAGCAAGGCTTGAAGGGCTTGACTTAGAACATGAATCATCCGAACACAATGTACAATGCATAGTTCATCATTTGAAAATCGTAAAGTTTTAAAACGGATTTCAAAACGTACTTAAATCACTCAAAATATCTTGAAAATAATTTTCGTGCATATGTGTGCATGTCATGTCATGAGACTCAAGAATGGAAGAATTAGGACCATTGAGAATAGGAGGGACCTAGTACTATGGGCTTGAGTAGATTGGAAAGGATAGAAGTATCGTCATATCATACTTGATTCTACTCCCCACGTAGCACCTTCCACATATTGAATCCTTTAAAGTACCTTCACCAAAGCCACATTCTAGTTTGCGAAGCTGCTGCGCTTGTCTTATCAAAAATTTCAACCAGAGCTACCTCCATAAGATAAGTTTTCCTCAACCCCAACACCTTCCAAAGGCATAATACATTAGTATCACCAACAACTTCCTCAACATAGATATATGCAAAACCGAGTGAATAGAGCTCAATTTCGGAGGCAAATCCAACCTATAAGCTACATTCCCAATCCGCTTCAACAATCTCATAAGGACCTATATACTTGGGACTTAGCTTTCCTTCCTTCCTAAAATGCACCACACCCTTCATAGGTGAGACCTTCATAAGCCCCCAAAAATTACTACAACACTCAAGATCCTTCTTTCAACACTCAAGTAAGACTTTTGATGACTTTGAACCATCTTTAACCCTTCCTTAATCAATTTCACTCTTTTGTAGCCTCCAATACTAAATCCATGCCTATAGAAGTCATTTCATCTTAACTCAAACCACTTCCAAGTAGAGATCTCAATGTATTGTGCCACACCACCAGTCCATTGGTGCTCTACCTTCACTTGTTGACAGCTCGAGCACTCAGGTACGAACTCAGCTATGTCCTTCTTCATACAATGCCACGAATGCACCTCTTTCAAATTCCAACACATCTTAGTAGATTCCGGCTGAATCAACTAATGAGAGTTATGGGCTCCACTCATGATCATTTTCCCTAAGATCACCCACATCCGGAACACATAACTGACTTTGATACCGAAATGCACCATCTCCCCCTTAGAAGGAAGCCTCTATCTCATTATTTTGGCAACTAACCTCTTCAATCCAACAAATGACAGATCTAGATCTTGCTTTTCCTTAACATCAACAGCCACAAAAGATTCGGCCCCTCTCTGAACATGAACACCAACATTATTAGAGTTGGCCGACCTAACAACCAATCTAGCTGAACGGTGAACATCTTTTGTCGACTCTTTCTCCCTTTCATCAATATGAGCCACACTTCCCATAGATAGCCTACTCACAACATCGGCTATAACATTTGTCTTGCTGGATATTACATTATACATTAATGTTATAGCTCCTAAGGAGTTCCAACCCTCTTCTTAGTCCCCAGTTAAAATCCCTTTGAGTGAACACATAGTGCAAACTTTTGTGGTCGGTGAAAACATCGACATGTACCCCATACCAATTGTATCTCCCAACCTTCAAGGCAAACACCACCACCGCTAACTCAAGATCATGAGTCGGGTAATTATGCTCACGTACCTCCAATTACCTTGATGTATAGGCTATAACCCTAATATGTTTCATAAATACGCAACCCTAATCCAAATCGAGAAGTATCACAATACAACACCAACCTATATAAGCCATCCGGTAAAGTCAAAACAGAAGCTGATGTAAGTCGACCTTCCAAATTTGAGAACTCACTTCACACTCATCCAACCATACCAACCTGGACTTCTTTCTAGTCATCTTGATCAACGGAGATGCAATAGATGAGAAGCCTGCAATAAACCTTCCATCATAACCAGCCAACCAAAGAAAATTTCAAAAATCCAAAGGAGCAAGCATGTCAAACAATGCACATCCTCCACCAACTCCCTTTCGGGCCTCATCTATAAGACCACTACAACACCTTCCTCCCCTGGATTTAATTACAAGCTCAAGGTAACTCTCGCTATGCGATAGGGAGGGATGGAGATAAGAAATCTTAAAACACGCACCATGTCACGATTAGAATCATGAAAAGTAAAATATTTCCTAAAACACCTTGTAGCCTCCTACCCATAGATGTGGCATGCTTCACACCCATGAATAAGACTCTACTTGCGGCATGTTGGAGTAGGAGGACCATTTATTAACCTAGTACTCTGATACCATCTTATGTCTTGACCCGGGGTTAGGGCCTAGATGTAACGCGACAAATGGAGACCCGAGAGTCCCCAAACAAGCCTCAATGTATCCAAATCCACATCATCGGTTTGGAAGAGCATTCAAATAATAAATATATAGTTCTAAGGGATGGGAAAGTAGGACTCACGCTATGGGGATATCAAAGGGAAAGGGATTTACATGGATACACATAGCACATAGCACATAAGAACTAAGGGGCGGGTAAGTATGACTCACTCTATGGGGGCAATACGGGACTTAGAATCTTCCATATTTTCACATTAATCGGACATACACGTCACAATTCCCATAATTAATTCATGATAGTCATACACAATAGATAACCGAAATCATAAACTTTAAATACATCACAAAGCATTTAGAGTCTACAAGATGTCCAACAATGCCTCTAGTCATAAGATGGGAAGGGGGCCAAGACATGTCCGGAACTCACACTCAATTAAGAAGATAAATGGAAAACAACATAGGAAGAAGGAAGGTGGTTTGTCCTTGGAAGATAGGACTCACCACGATATCAATTCTCCAATTTCGACAACCTGTTAAGCGGTGGATGATCGTACCATAGTGACTTATAAAGTATGTGTTACTACGTTTAAATGTACTAAGTATGCGGGCATGCAATGCATATGACTTACCAAACTTGTATTTCAATGTTAGATGACAAAGGCACATAATATAGAAGAATCGTATATTCAATGGAAATATATATACAAGATTTCATGAAATTTATGATGCATGAAATGCATTAATGGTCATATATAGTCGGGATGGACTATAACTGACCAATCAAACCCATGTGAGCTATTACATGAATTAAATCGATTGGAACTTCCATCGGTAGGGAGAAGATTACTTGCCAAAGATAATCTATAACACACCTTACGGAACTCACCTTTTCGGTGGATGGTCACCTTCCTTACGAGAATCACTTTTTTCGAAGGGTTTTCAGATTCAGATATGTACATAACGTCCCTATGTTGGCACAAAGTTTAAGGAAAGGGAGAGGGCCCTAGGGGATAGCCCTAACACCCCCAATCCATCGGTGCTAAGTCAAAACATCCCACTTGAATACTTATATATATATATATATATATATATATATATATATATATATATATATATATATATATATATATATATACATGCTTTCAGAAAATGCGTTGTTCATACCAAACCATTCAATATACATTTGGGCTCAAATGCCAAATCATAAATCATAATCATAATGCTCATGAAGGGAATAGCTCATTCACATTACAGAATGGTGCAAGCACCCAGAATGCTCAATGAGCAAGAATCATAGACCTACCGGAGATCACCCTTTTTGGTCATAACCAATGACTTACCAAAATTATATCATAATCATTTCATAAAACATAATTGGGTTTAACGCACTTCATAATTTCCATATATCAATGTTCATGAATGTAATGCAATGCATGATGTGAGGATAGCATGGGTAACATAGATTCAAGTTAAAATCAACACCATAATATGGAATTGAATAAATCCACAATTAAATCAACATGTAAATCATAGTAATAGTCACCAATGCATAAATAAATTTTACAGGGGACATGCATATTCATAACTTTATAACCCAATGTAAATCATCATAATAGTAATCCAAAATAAATTGAAATTATAGGTAAAATGCAGCCCATACACTAATTAGATTTAATAGAACCAAATCATGAAATTTCATATTTGAAGTAACTAAAATTCAAGAAAATAGATTGAAAGATTTTCGGGTCTTCTGGTTTGAAAGGGACCAAGAATCAATCCCACATATCTTGATTAGGAAGATGAATTAGAGAAGAATTTAGCTTGAATCTGAAACCCCAATTGAATCCTAGCTTGAATCTTGAAGATGAGACTTGGAGAGGATTTAGAGAGCCTAACTCTAGAACCTAGGTGTTAGTCTTGAATGAGGGTTTAGAATTGGTGTAGGAGAAGTTTAGGAATATAAAGGCGTGTTAAGAGGGTCTTAAAAGCCTTGGGGATGGTCAAGATATAAAAATAACTCAATAAAATACCCTTTTAAATTTTACACCGAAGTTCACATGGTAGGCTTCACGGCTCGTGAAGCTCTTCACGGCTCGTGAAGCTCTTCACGATCTGTGAAGGCCTCCCGTCTAGCCCCGACCGATTTTACATAAACGGTCATAACTTCTTGTTTCGAATTTGGAATGAGGTGAGACCAGATGTGTTGGAAAGATAATTCAAAGAGCTTCAATTTGATAGGTAATGGGACACCCAGTTCCTTTTGTTCTAAGAGATATGCCCATATAAAGTTGACCCTTCTATCGGTACTTGAATTGAAAGCTTGAAAGTGAACTTAGCTTGACATGGAGATCCCATACTTAGAATATTTCAACGAAGTCACCTTCACGGGAGGTTACACAGATAGTGTAGTGTCTCATGAGCCGTGACACTGCCCGTACCATTCTCTTTAGAAAATTTCATGATCAAGTTACGTGACCGCGATTCTATACTTAGAAAAATTTCACTGCGGAAGCTTTACGAATGGCCTCACGGGCCGTGCCACCCCACACGGGCCGTGTACTTAGCCGTGTAACCACACTTGGTCCCAAAGCTATGGGATTTCAAACCAAGGCCATCACACGGCCAACCACATGGTCCATGCAGTGTCACACAGACCGTGAGGGGTCCAAGTGGTGTGTGCCTTAGTTTAAAACACCACATTTAAGGGCCAAACATCCTCCATGGCCCAAGGGCTACTCCGTAGAAGCTCTACACGGGACGTGTGACCTCACACGGACTGTGATGGCTCCCATAAAGTGTCACCATGTCCAAAACTTTTTCCAAAACCAAATTTTTGTTCTTCATTGAGGTCGTACAAAATCTGGGTCCTTACAAGATGTAATCAGGAAAGTTCATTGGAACAGTAGCAATTAAAAGTGTAAATAATATTACCTTGTCGTCAACTAATATTATCGTTTGATAAGTTCCTTCATGATATCAATTCTTGTGTGGAATTACTGATCCTTTGCGAATAACTAATACGTGCCTCACCCAATTAGTAGAGTGTTTTGGGATCTTGTTAATAGGGACGCTTTGATTTAAAAGTTCAATTTCACTCGCCATAGGTGCAGAATCTGAAAAGTTATAGATGTAGAGGAGAGAGTGTGTAAAATTAGTACCAATTAAGTATTTCACAGAAATTGTATTGACAACAGGGTACCACCAAGCTGTCTAGAAAAAGGACAAATAAGTTGGCAGATATCACCAAGTTGTCCAGAAGGAGGGCAACTAAGTTGGCACTTTGCGTAAACTGTATAGAATATAGAGTAGGACCAAGTTATCCAGAAGAAGGGTAAACAGGATGTCCATAAAATTGGCAGAAAAATCCTACAAGTTTTAATGGAGAATACGATTCCAACGGTGTAATTCGATTTTGACGACGGCAAACAATATTTGCCTCACAAAACAAAGCAAGAAGAGAAGAAAAATCAGGATAGATGTTAAACTGTATATGCAGGAGTTTATGGGACAGGGGATCTACATTTGATTGATATACATAGAAAATTTTTAGAAGTTCCATCGGTCGGGAAAAGGTAGAACTTGTCGCAGCTATAAGAGAAACTAGTGCCGGGTCAATTTAGGCGGAGGAATTACTTTTGAGTTAGGTATTTTTAAATGAGGGTAATTGCATAATTTAGGAGTTATTTTTAAATGAGGGGTACTGACGTAATTTAACTTTAAGTTTTTGCAGTTGATGCTTTTAAGGAAACTAGATTCACCGCACATGCATCGCACGTGTATGCCAGTTCTTTAGAGTGATATAATTGTGTGATAGTATCCATGATAATGATTAACTTGATGTTTGTTCTCTAAGTGTTCGTTAACAACAATATCTCTTTCAAAAAGTGTATTTGAATTGTTTTCGTCCACCCAAATAGCAGCAAATTGATTCACTTCAATATGTAATTTCAACAAATACGCTTGCTTTAATTCATTCATATTACAACAGCAACACAACATACAACAAATGCAAATTTGTTAAGAATGTAGTAAATATGATCATCAATCGCATTATGGACCTAACTGTTTGATTGGCATGAATTACTGAAACTCATATTGAAATTATCACCTCCTTCGAAACCATCTAAAGCTTCATCTTCATATGCTTGATCTCACATTAAGCCTAGAGCAGGCTTTTGACGCAGAGATTTGGCAGCCTGAGACCAGGTATGAGATCCAAATGCTGCATATTTCTTAAGTGATACATAGATCAAACAGGGCCTCAACCCATCGACAAATAAAGTATTCTTGTCTGTCAGGAGTAAATATGCGCCTTTTTTCTTTTGGGTGCTTGAAATAGTTCTCTTTCAAAATGAAATTGTAAAGCCTGCGAATTAAGGAAAGTTGATCAACATAATGTAGAAGAATCCTTGATTAATTAAGGTGTCGTCTTGTCGACCCATGGCTACTTACCGGACCGGCGGCGGGGTAGAGGGTAGGGGATGTGTATGGAGGAGGAAGGAAGAGAACTAATGTCTAACTGGAGGTCACGTTCTATGTTTGATGATTTATAAAGAGAGAAGCGAGAAGTTGCATATGTTGAGGAGGACGTTGGTGGCTGTTCCGAATGACATAGTTGAAAGTGGAGATTCTTGTGAAGCAATGCATAGCGCGTAGGGATTGGTAACGAAGCATTGGTTTTAGTTAGTGTTTTTTAAGTTAAGGGTATTTTAGTAATTTGACTTTTATGTTTTTGAGTTCATGCTTGTAAGGTAAAACAAATATAGAATATAGATATAGATATAGATAGATATAGATAATTTTAACCATAAAATTTTTGAAATACATTAAAAAGATTAGATAATCTATTTTATATGTTTGTTTGAGTTTGGATCATGATAGTTCATAGATTCACCCACTTCATTAGTAGCTAATTAACTCATTATATTTTTCTTCACTATTTTTTTTCTTCTTTTTTGATATAGATGCTTGAGTCGTAGATCTTTTGGAAACAAGCTCTATCTCCACGATATAGAGGTAAGGTCTGCATAGTCTATACCCTCTGCAGACCCTACTTTGTAAAAATACACTAGGCATGTTGTTGTATCAAGTCATAAGGTGGATACGATTGCAGAGAGAAGTTATAGAAATATACTTGAAGATATTATCATGGAGAGTGATTAATATCTCATTGTTCCAGCCTTATGGTATCACAATTGTCGCAACTGAAAAGTGAAGAGAAATATATGATAATAACCCTATTGAGTGAAGGGAGGATCAATTTATAGAGATTCAGACATAATCTTGAACGTCCGTCAAATAACTAATCTGACATGCGAGATTTCTTTTCCATTAGATATTAATTTTAGACATTACATTAATAGGGTCACACTTAAAATAATAAAATTCTAACATTTATTATAGAACATGTAAATTCGGGAATTCAATTTCTATCTCAATATAAGCTTAGTTACTGAACTAAAATATTATTTTTATACTATTATTTAATATTTATTGATATTATTTATAATTTAACATTTTCTCTTTTAAGTTTTCATTTATTAGTTAAATTTAAAATTTATTTCTTTTATTTTCTCCTTTAATTTTATATCATACATGTTGACAAACATAAGTAATTAATAAATTTTTTACTTATGATAAGATTAAGGTTTGAATTTTGCTCATACTTGCAAAATTGTGAGAAACTTACCTTAATTTGAATTCTCGAATTGTAGCATGCTTCTGCTATGTTTTATTTTCACTCCATTGTTGTCTTATTTGATTGCAAAGAAGTAAACCTGTTCTAGGCAATGCTTAATATAATCAAAACATAAAAAAATGTAAAAGAGAAAAGTGTGAACTTGCCATGATTTATAAATTTTGAAGTGTTGCTCTTCATCTCGCATGCACTGGTATGATTGTTCCAAAAGTCATCTCTTAAACTAGTTTTCCTTAATAGTTTGCTTGGAAGTAGTAGATTATCCACTAAAACACCACATGGTGCATATATATATATATATATATGAAATAAAAAGAAACAGAATATGCCAATGGTGTCTAAAAGGCTCAAAATGTAGAAAAATGCCAATAGAGTACAAAATTAAGCAATATTTATTTTTATTTAAAAATGTCTATTATATCTGTGTATCAGAAAAAGTTATATTTGTGTTTAAAAAAATGGATATAACTATTATTAGAATGTAACACCCGACAATTCGATTCATAGGATCTGAATTTTTTCGTCGTAATACAATTTTCTGTACTTCTTTTTCTTATAGTAATTGTCCATACCTCTATTCATACATTTACTCATGTTTCAAGTCTCATTCTTTTATGTGGGAAGTGTATTACGTTCATAAAAGACCTCTTGTACTTAGTCGAATTCAAAATCTTAGAACATCATAAATCTTAGCACACAGGGAATTAGGTGGCCCATGACCTACGAAATGAAAGGTCTTTGAATAATATTTCCAACGCAACAGATTTCACCTCATTTGAAGTTTGGAGTCAAAAGTAATGATCATTTTACTGAAGACTACCAGGGGAGAGAGAAAATATGAAACCTAAATACGGGTCGTGAAAAAAGTACGGCTCGTCTGCTAACTCATGGAAAAGGACTTGAAAATCCACATTTTTTGTCCTAGACTCTACAGACCAATCTACAGGTTGTAGAAACTTCTATGGACCATAGATTGGGCTCGTAAAATGATCAAGAGATCCTGAAATTTTCCCAAAAGAATACGGAAGGGTCCCTTGGGCCGTACATGAGTCCGTAGACGATTTTTGATAGCTTTTTAAGAAAGATTATTTTGGTCTTTTCCCACCCTTTCAAATCCTAAAACTGACGTTTTTTCACCTAAGAAAGATCTAAACATGTTAGTTTAACCTTTTTGCGCTAAAACACTCCCTCAAACCTAGAAGCAAGGTTTCAAGAGAGAAAAGGGCTAGGGTTTGAAGATAAACTTGAGAATTCTTCCAAGCTGTTTCAAGGTTCAAAATTTCCAGGTATGTAAGGCTAACAAAAACATTGATTATGTTCTTCCATGTGCCCCATAACCCGCATTGATGGAGTTGTGATTAAATTGAGTCTCCCAAGAATGGTTCTTCAAGGTTTTTTCATAAATTTTAATGTATCTCTACATAAGTTTGCATGAAGTACAGGTTTTACGAATTAAGTGCTTGAATTAGGTGATTTTTTACCTTATTATATGAACCCTAGCACAATTTTTTATTACATTCACATATTTTACTTGCATGAGCATAATTTGAATATAAAGAGTCTATGGAATCTCTAAATGCGTTAATTCTACCTTTGTTTTTTGGATACTATGAGTTAGAATGATACATGATAGAGTCCTTATGTGTCAAGAGCTGAACCTTAAATGATGTAACCAAAGAGTCGATTGTTGATGTGATGAGTTGAGTTAACAAATGTCCAATGAGACTAGATGAATAAGTTAACCATAGGTTTGATGTCTTATGAGCATATAGAGTCTTAGGAGGAGTATCAAGCACCGAATTGAGTAAGAGCAAGTCCAACTCGAACGCAATAACTACGTAACCACCGTAGGAGAGGATTGAAACGTAAAATCGAATATTTCCTACTGTCCCAAAATAAGGACTTTATGTTACTGATTTTTGATTAACTGATGGGATGTCCTATACCCTAGCAAGGTATTAGATGGATCTGGCAATGACATTGCTTTGTTGTATCATCACTGGCTCATTGGTAATGGTTGTCGGTTAGATAAACTTCCAAATATGCCTTGATAGTACTCTGAGTGGATTGGACATAAATGATAGATAAGTAGTCATTGTCTGAATTGCATTCTTACTTTAGATTCTTGACATGATGATTGAGTTTCCTATTTCTTGAGTTGAGCTATTCGAGTGATGTTATACTTCTTTTACATGTTTCCATTTGCTATTCTACATACTCGTACATTCCACATACTGAGGTCTATTTGGCTTGCATCTTTTCATGATGCAGAGATAGGTACTAGTGGCCATCAACAGGCGCCCCGTTGAGGACCTACTTGTACTTAGCTAATTGGTGAGCCCTCCCTTGCTTTTGGAGGATATCAAGTTTTTCCTTCTAACTTTGAGTTTAGCCTTTCCATTTTCTTTTGATGTAGTCATGGGTCTATCATTGGCACCATTTAGTTAGATGTTTTAAAGGCTTCATAGACTAGACTATTGAGTTGTGATTGGATGTTATTATTGACTAGTTTCTTTCACACTAGTCTTACTCAATTGATGGATATATTGTTTGGCCTTTGGCCTTTATTTATCATTTTGTCATTTCTTTTATTTTCGTATTCTTATTCATGGATCTTTTTTGCAACTAGAATTTGATTGAAAGAATGCGATGAGGCCGAGTAGTTCGCTTGGGGACAAGCAATAGTTTCTGAGTGTCAGCCATACCAAGGGTACCCCCCAGGCCGTGACAAACTTGGCATAAGATCATAGAGTTCAAGAGTCCTATGTAGTGTGTGAAGCCGTGTCTAGTAGAGTCTTGTTTTGGGTATATTGTGCACCACACTTTATAAGAAGGAAGTTATAGGACCTTTGGAATTCTTACACTTCTTGTATATTGAGTGCGTGTGATATAGTTTAACTCCATTAAAGTATTGATGCACTTGAAGATCATGCTTCCTAAACGTACTACCACCCAAAGAGACACTTCATCTCGCAACACTGAGAATTCTCCACCAGAGGTGCCTTCTCAGATAGAGACGAGAGGCCGAGGTTGACACGCTAGAGTCATTTGGGCCTCCCCAGACACGTACTACTTCACCTATGCCTACTTCAGAGGCTAATTTTAGAGGAGCTATCACAATGCTCACCCAACAAGTAGCCACCCAAAGTGGAAGTCAGAGTTCACAGGCTCCTAACTCTAGCTCCCAAGAGCCAATTTCTATAATGAGACTTTGAGATTTTCTGAGGATGAACTCACAGTCTTCACAGGATCTAAGTTTGCGGAAGACCCCCAGAATGTTTTTGATGAGATGTGGAAGGTATTGAAAGCTATGCATGTGACAAAAATTGAGGGTGTTGAACTTGCATCCAATCAACTCAAGGATATGGCAAAAGTCTAATACAATCAATGTGAAGAGAGCTGAGGTGAGGATGCTGAGCCTGCCATTTGGGATGATTCAAAATGCCTTTCTTGATCATTTTTCCATGAGTGTTGAGGGAAAAGAATGTTGAGGAGTTTGTTAATTTGAGGCAAGAGGGAATGACTGTCAAAGAATATAGCCTTAAGTTTATACAACTATCAAGATATGCTCCAGAGATGGTCCCTTCCATGAGATCTAGAATGAAAAAGTTCGTATCGGCTTGGGCAAACATGTGAAAAAGGAGAGCAAAGTGAAATTGTTGATTCTGGACATGGACATCTCTAGGCTTATGGTTTATGCGCAACAACTTGAGGAGCATAAGAAGTGGGATAAGGAGGAGCACAAGCAAAAAAGCTAAGTCAGTAGGGCATGAGCCTAGCTAACATAAGCAAGGTAAGGGGGAAAGGCCCTATTTTAAGAAGAGGTCTTCAAATTATGCACTATCTTTAGTAAGTGCACCATCTTTGAATAACAGGTATTATTAGAAGTTTCAGGGCTATCAGAATTCTAAAGCTCAGGGTTCTCAATCCCAAGCTACTGTGACTCAAGGTTTGAGGGGTAAACCGCTAGGTGGGAAATATGGTAAACTCCATCTAGGTAAGTATTATGAGGACACAAATGCTTGCTATAGGTGTGGATAGACTGGTCACTTCCAGAGTGAGTGCCCAATGAGGATGCGGGGTGATGGAGGTAATACAACTCAGTCTTTTGTAGCACCAAAGAGAGGTGCCACAACTAATATGCGTAGGGGTATAAACCATCTATATGCGATGGGAAATCGATAGGATCGGGAAGTTGCACCAGATGTTATCACGATTATGCTTTGAGTCTTTTCCTATGATGTGTATGCGTTGCTTGACCCAGGTGCCACTTTATAATTTGTAACTCCATATGTGGCTAATAAGTTTGAGATCCACCCTGAATGTCTTCTTGAGCCTTTTAGTGTTTCCACACCTGTTGGTGAATCCATTCTAAATTAAAGGGTATATACAGATTGCATAGTGTCTATCTATCATAGAGATACTTTGACAGACTTAGTTGAGTTAGCGATGATTGATTTTGACATGATTCTTGGCATGGACCGGCTTCACGCTTGTTATGCCTCTATCAATTGTAGAACCGGGTCGGTCAAATTCCAATTTATGAATAGGCCTATTATAGAGTGGAAGGGTAGTTCTGTAGTGCCCAAGGGTAAGTTTATTTCCTACCTTAGGGATAGAAAATTAATTTCCAAATGATGTATGTGTCACCTCATGTAAGTTAAGGTTGATGATGTAGAGTCTCCACCTTTGCAGTCAGTTCCAGTTGTCAATGAGTTCCCTAATGTCTTTCTTGATGATTTTCCTAGAGTCTCTCCTAATAGAGAGATTGACTTCGGGATCAATGTTTCCCCTGATATCCAGCCTATCTGTATACTGCCATATAGAATAGCTCCCGCAGAGTTGAAAGAACTGAAAGAGCAGTCAAAACATCTCTTGGATAAGGGATTTATTAGGCTAAGTGTCTCACCATGGGGTGCTCTAGTCCTGTTCGTGCAAAAGAAACATGGTTCCCTCAAGATGTGTATAGATTCTCGCTAGTTGAATAAGGTGACCATTAAGAACAAATATCCTCTTTCGAGGATCAATGGCTTGTTTGACCAACTTCAGGGTGCCACTGTTTTCTCCAAGATAGACCTCAGATCAGGCTATCACCAGTTGAAAGTAAGAAAACGTGATATCTTGAAGACGACTTTTCAAACCCGATATGGTCACTTTAAGTTTCTGGTAATGTCTTTCAGATAGACCAATTCTCCTGCCACTTTCATGGACTTGATGAATAGAGTATTTAGACAATACCTTGATATATTCGCGATTATGTTCATCGATGATATTTTGGGGTTCTCTAGAGATATGAAAGAACATGTCAATTACCTCCGAATTTTTCTTCAGACCCTCAAGGATAAGGAGTTGTATTCCAAATTTTCAAAATATGAGTTCTACCTTAAATCAATGTCATTTTTGGGCCATGTTGTATCGGGTGATGGCTTTCGAGTGGATATTGAGGCAGTTAAGAACTGGCCTAGACCTACCTCTCCAGCTGACATAAAGAGTTTTCTGGGTTTGGCCAGTTACTAACGCAAATTTGTTAAGGGATTCTCTTATATATCCTTGCCATTAACTAAGCTAACTTAAAAGAAAGCTAAGTTTCAATGGTCTGACGAGTGTGAGAAGAGTTTTCAAGAGTTCAAAACCAGATTAGCGACTGCACCACTATAGATTATACCTGAGGGGATTATGATTTTGTGATCTATTGTGACGTTTCTATAGTAGGATTGGGATGTGTTTTGATGCAGAGAGGTAAGGTCATATCTCATGCTTCCAGACAACTTAAGAACAACGGGAAGAACTATCCAACTCATAATGTAGAATTGGTTGAAGTGGTGTTTGCACTCAAGATTTCATGTTATTATTTATATGGAGCGCATGTTGATGTATTCATAGACCACAAAAGCCTACAATATGTATTCACCCAGAAAGAGCTTAACTTGAGGCAGAGGAGATGGTTTGAGCTACTCAAGGACTATGAAATGAGCATCATCTACCCTCCAGGTAAAGCTAATGTGGTTGTTGATGCTCTTAACAAGTTGTCTATGGGAAGCACTGCTCATGTGGAAGAAGAGAAGAAAGAGTTGGCTAAAGAGGTGCACATACTAGCATGATTTGAAGTTAAACTAGATGAGTTTGACAAAGGTGGAGTACTTGTGCATAATAGGTCTACATCATCCCTTGTAGTAGAGGTAAAAGAGAAGCAAGATTGAGATCCCATCCTACTCCAATTGAAGGAAGATAAATGCACATAAGCAGAAAGTGATGACATTCATCAAAGGGGGAGATGGGGTATTGAGATACCAAAGTAGATTGTGTGTTCCAAATATTGATGGTATTCGAGCGAGGATCATGATAAAAGACCATAACTCTAGATATTCAATCCATCTATGGTCTACCAAAATGTACCGCAACTTGAGAGAGGTTTATTGGTGGAGTGGGATGAAAGGTGACATTGCAGACTTTGTTTCTAAGTGCCTAAACTGCTAACCAGTAAATGTTGAGCACCAAAGGCCATGTGGAGTAGCCCAAAATTTTGAAATTCCATAATGGAAGTGGGAGGTAATCAATATGGATTTTATCACAGTCTTACTGAGGTCTCACAGATAGCATGATTCGATCTGGGTAATTGTTGATAGGATGACGAAATAAGCCCACTTCTTGGTAGTAAAGACTACTAATATGGTAGAGGACTATTCCCGATTGTATATCTGAGAGATTGTGAAATTACGTGGAGTTTCTTTGTAGATCATATCAGATAGAGAAGCTCAGTTCACTGCCCTATTCTAGATGTCCTTTCAGAAAAGGCTAGGTTCAAAGACAAACCTTAGTACTACTTTCCACCCTTAGACTGATGGTCAAGCAGAGCAGACGATAGAGAATTTGGAGGATATGTTGATGGTTTGCGTCATTGACTTCAAAGGTAATTGGGATGAGCACTTGCCTCTGATTTAGTTTGCCTACAATAACAACTTTCGTTCAAGAATCCAAATGGATCCTTCTTAGGCACTCTATGGGAGGAGATGTAGATCACCGATTGGATGGTTTGAGGTAGGTGAAGTAGGATTGATTAGGCAAGACCTTGTTCATCAAGCTATGGAGAAATTAAAGATCATCCAAAAGAGATTGAGAACCACTAGAAGTCCTACACTGATGATAGGAAAAAGGACTTAAAGCCGAAGTGAATGATTGGGTATACTTGAAAGTGTCACCCAGGAAGGGAGTAATGAGATTTGGGAAGAAGGGAAAGTTGAGTCCTCGATACATTGGTCCCTACCAAATTGTGAAGAGATTGGAAAAATAGCTTATGAGTTGGAGCTACCACAAGAGCTGGTAGCCATCTATATGATCTCTAACATTTCTATTCTTAAGAAGTGCTTGGGAGATTCGTCCTTGGTTGTGCCTGTTGAAAGAATTGGAATGAAGGATAGTTTGAGTTATGAAGAGATCCCAATCCAAATCCTTGATCATCAGGTTCGCAAGTTGAGAATCAAAGACGTTGCATCTATAAAAGTGTTGTGGAGAAGTCAATCCATTTGAAAAGTGTCACGCCCTAAGCCCCATTAAGGCGGACTGGCACCCGTTGCCGACAAGGCTCGGGAGAACCAATATATAACTATACCCCTGCAATGAACATTTAAGAGGTTTCCATACTAAATACACTGGCAAAAGAAAGTAAACTGCATTAACAAACCAAAAATAAATGCATAAGACTAGGCCGATGAAGCCCCGATGTCTATAATACACTAGTTGACCACACTTTAATTTACATTGTCTACAAAGCCTCTAAGTAAGGAACAATATCCAAATGGGTCGGGACAGGCCCCGCCTCATGACCAACTATACAATACAAAATACAAGTACTTAACACACAAGCCCCGAAGCAACCTGGAGCTTAGTGATAGCAGCTGAAAGTCTTGTACTCTTACTGGGGAGATCTAGTAAATCCTGTACCTGCAGCATGAAATGCAGGTCCCCCGTAAGGGACGTCAGTACGAGATAATGTACTGAATATGTAAGGCAGGAAATATTGTACATGAAATAAGAACTCAGATGAAATCACATGCTGGTGTGTAAGGATGAAAAGACCATCTTTAGTCATACTGTGGAATCATGTACTTTATGTTTTTTTTTAATTAATGTATCTTTCTTTATTGTATAATCTGTGCACAATATATCATGTAAATGACCAGCTGATCAGTGGTAAATTTGTAATGGGATCGACCCTGGCTAGGTGATTCCTTCACCCCTCGGGCTACCACCCGTAAATGAGATCGACCCTGGCTAGGTGATTCTTCCACCCCTCGGGCTACCACCCATTTATAAGCAACTGTAAGTTATCTTTTATTTACTTTGAGATGGTTCTTTTGGTGGTCATAACCTTTAGAACTGTAGGAATATAGACATGTGACATATGAACAACCATACAAGGTAATACCACAATGGAAAGAGAGATACACAACTAATGAACCGTATCGGAGATTAAACAACACATAGACTTTGTTTGGTAAGAAGGAACTCATGTATATTTAGTATTCAGGTACATATGCAGGTTGACAATGACTATGTATGGGTACATATGAACATGGTAAAAAGCGGGGACACGGTTAGCAGCCATATCAGAGTTTTTACGTGCCTTTATGTGCTAAGGAAGATTATAGATTTCATGCCAAGTAATAGGAAATCAAGTAGCCTTACATACCTCGATGTACTATGTCGTTATTACCTCGGAGTAGTATCCTTTTCCTCCAAACACTTATCTACAATATATTAGGTGACAAAACTAGTGTTAGAATCTATAAACACATCTTAGTAATCCAATTTCACCCAAAAACAATATCCGGGCAGCAAGCTCGGAATTACCACCCAATGAGTATTCTTTCAACATTTCCGCTCCTAATCGTATTTTCTAATACACATTCCCATATACATGTCATATCCAGCTATGTTTAGTCCCATAACAGCATTACAACAACTCATACAGTACATCATACAACAACTCTACACAACATGCAAGTAGACAACACCACATTGCATCCTTCCGCTACACTTCGACATCAACCATTCCAAAGCCGTTTCAACCTCAACCAAACTGTCCTCAACATATTTACACACAATTACAGTCCTAAAACATTCCAAAAACAGTCCCTAAGTAGATGGAAAATATGAGACAACAATTCCCAAAAACAGCCCACGAATCCTTCCTAATGAGCGGAATTAAGACATCATTTAAGAACTTATTTTTGCGGAAGATAAAAGTGGTCCAGCAGCCTCCTCACATCATTCCAGACCCAAGACTTCTTAAAAACATGCATATTACTTCATAACTCAGCCAACCAACAACTTAAAAGTCTCTTATTTAACAAGAAAAGTGAACCACAATATTTGGAACACATGCTGTCCCAAAATTTCGGCACAATACAACCAACATACTCTTCATGTTTTTCATGGAAAAATTACATCAAACCATGGGTATTTTATCTTACCTTAACCCTCAAGGATTAGGTTCTCTTCAAGAACCCTAGAAGTGTGTCTTGGCTGCTTTAGAAAATGAGAAGAGAGCAAGAAGAAACTTAGAGAGAAATCTGAAATTTTGGCTTGAGAAAATGACTAAAAGTTGCTGCTTGTTGCTCCCTTTTATAGGCCACTTTTGGCCGACTTTCTTTTGGGTTTTCAACCTTATTTTATTAAGGTTATGGGGCAGCAGCTTGGCCCTTTCATTTGGTCCTTATTGGGCTTCAAATGGGATGGGCTTTGTTGCAAGCATTTCTCCCCTAAGCCCACTTAGTTTGGGCCCTAGTTTTGAATTGGATTGTATGTAATTTGGCCCTTTTCCTATCCATATTGGGCTGCAAATGATGTCATTTTATGATGCTAAACCATGGGCCCAAATGACATCCTTAACTCGGGGTTTATTCTTTATCGGACTTGAACAAATTCGGTGTTGGGCCTTGTCTCCGTTTACCGAGCTTATTTAAGCTAAGCACGTAAGTGATTCACCTACTAGCTTCCTAAGTCCCACAAGCACCACAATTATTTTACTTCATTTAAGGTCACACTCTCCTTAACTTGACTTAAAAATTATATACGCTCGGTCATCTTAAACGTTAGACGTACATATAGCCCTTTAATCTAAAATTCACACACTTTTAAAAATATGTGCGGATTTGACCCTATCATATCATGTTTCATCTGTGTTGGACTAGTACATGTAAGATGTGGGGTGTTACAAAAAGGCTACATGGGAAGCTGAAGAGCATATGAAGGCTAAATACCCTCACCTATTCGTGCGTTCAAATAATGAAATTGATGGTAATAATCATTTCTACTCTCTGAGTTACTTTCCTATTATTGAGTTGAATTCTTATCTCGGAGGTGGTTCTCTTCTTGAGTCTATGAGTATTTGAGTATGCATGTCTTTAACTTTATTCATGCCTAATGATGATGTTAGAAATAGTATGAGTGAAAACTGAATTCTGAAGTATGAGCATTCAAGTATCCAAGTATTTGAGTTCTTGCTTGATAAGTCTCCTAGTTGCTCATTATTCGAGGATGAATGACCCCAAAAGGGAGATATTATGATATACCATGACTCTATTCTTACATTTACCCATTTTTCAAGCCTTATTCTTATATGTCAGAAGTGTATTAGGGTCATAATAGACCTCTAGAAATTAGTCGAGTCAAAAACCTTCCTATAAATTCAATTTCCAGTATTAAATTATACAAGGGTCAACTTTAAACAATCATAACTCTTAGCACACAGAGAATTGATAGCCCATGACCTACCAAATGAAAGGTCTTTGAATTATCTTTCCAACGCAATAGATTTCACCTCGTTTAGAGTTTAGAGTCAAAAGTAATAATCTTTTTACTGAAAACTACCAGAGTAGAGAGGAAATATGAAACCTAAATACGAGTCGTGAAAAAAAGTACAGCCCATCAACTAAGTCATTGAAAAAGACCTAAAAATCCATATTTTTGGTCGCAAACTCTGCGGACCAATCTATGGGTTGTAGAAACTTCTACTGGGCGTAGATTGGGCTCTTGAAAATGATCCAGAGATCCCAAAAGTTTACTGAAGGGTCCCTATGGGCTGTAAATGGGCTCGTAAACACTTCTGATAGCTTTTTAAGAAAGGTTATTTTGGTCTTTTTTCACCTTTTCAAAGCCTAAAACTGACGTTTCTGCATCTAATAAAACCCTAAACATGTCAGTTCAACCTTTTTATGTTAAAACACTCTCTCAAACGTAGAAGCACGGTTTCAAGAGAGAAAAGGGTTAGGGTTTAAGGAGAAAACTTCAGAATTCTTCCAAGCTATTTCAAGGTTCAAAACTTCCAAGTATTTAAGGCTAACCAAAACGTGGATTATGTTCTTCCATGTGCCTTGTAACCCGGATTGATGGAGTTATGAGTAAATTGAGTCTCCCACGAATGGTTCTTGAAGGTTTTTCCATATATTCAAATGTGTCTCTATATAATTTTGCATGAATTATAGCTTTTATGAATTAAATGCTTGAATTAGGTGATTTTACCTTACAACATGAACCCTAGCATGATTTCTTATTATTTTCACATATTTTACTGACTTGAGCATGCATGAGTGTAATTTTAGCCTAAAGAGTCTGTGGAATCCTTAAATTCTTTAACTCTACCTTTGTTTTCTTGGATTCTATGAGTTATAATGATGCATGCTAGTTTCCTTATGGGTCAAGAGCTGAACCTTAAAATGATGTAACCAAAGAGTTCATAGTTGATGTGATGAGTTGACTTGACAAATGTCTAATGAGACTATATGAATGAGTTAACCATAAGGTTGATGTCTTATAAGCATATTGAGTCTTGGTAGGAGTATTGAGCACCGAATTGAGTAAGTGTAGGTCCAACTCGAACCAAATTACTATGTAGCCAGCGTAGGAGAACCGTAAAACTAGATGCTTCCTATTGTCCCAAAATAAGGACTTGATTTTGGATCCACTGATAGGATATCCAATACCTTAGCAAGGTATTGGATAGATGTGGTAATGACATTGCTTCGTTGTATCATCACCGACTCTTAGGTAAAGGTTGTTGATTGGAGAAACTTCCAAATAGGATTTGATACTACTATCAGTGGATGAGACATAGATGATAGATGAGTAGTCATTGGGTAAATTGCATTCTTACTATAGACTCTTGACATGATGATTGAGTTTCCTATTTCTTGAGTTGAGCTATTTGAGTAAAGTTATTCTTCCTTACACGCTTCTTTTTGCCATTTTACATACTCGTACATTCTATGTACTAACATCCATTTGGGCTTGCATCTTTTCATGATGCATAGACAGGTTCTAGTGGTCATCAACCGGTACCCCCTTGAGGACCTATTTGCACTCAGCTGATTGGTGAGTCCGCTCCTGCTTTCGGAAGATATCATGTTTTTCCTTCTAGCATTGAGTTGAGCCTTTTCATTTTATTTTGTGGTAGCCATGAGTTTGCCATTGGAACCACTTAGTCAGATGTTTTAGAGGCTTCATAGACTAGACTGTTGAGTTGTGATTGGATATTATTATTGACTAATTTCTGTCAAACTAGTCTTACTCGGTTGATTATAGATTGTTTGGACTTTTTTATCATTTTGTCATTTCTTTTATTTAAGTATTCTTATTTATGGATGTTGTTCGCCACCAGAATGTAATTGAACGAATGTGATGAGACTAAGAGATTCGCTTCGGGATTAGCAATGGTCTCTGAGTGCCGGCTACGCCTAGGGTACCTTCTCGGGGGGTGACTTTTTCAACTATAATTTTTCTGTTTTTCTACACTTCTTCATAAAACCTCAAGTGTGATTTGCATTTTTTGAGTGAATTTGAAGTTCATAGAAATTTGAGCTACCATTATTTTACTAAAGTAAATGTTTTTTTAATGACACATCGTGAATTCAGTAGGCTTCATTTTTCATTCTTTATTTTATTTTACTATTATTATTGCTATAATTTTGTATATTGTTCATATTTTATTGAATACAGACTTAAGTCAAATAATATGGAGAAGAAGAAAGAGAGAAAATCAAGATGAAATTGAGGAAGAAATAATACAAGGTATTTCAATGTCTTTCTCTTTTCTGATGTTGCATAGTATGACTATCCTCCAAAGTGGAGTAATCTTAGTCCTCACTCTTCCTAATCCAATGTTGTTTCCCTTGGTTTTGTAATCATGCTATTTCATGGGTTTTTATTTCATAAAATATTTTTTTTTGCATATTCATAATTCATACGTAAAATGAAATGAATATTATGAAATGTTGAACACTAGTCTAATGGAAGAAACACTAAACATTACTTTAACTTATGGTTCATTGCCTCTGCATCATGTACCTATTCTTCTCGATCTCTTTCTCTCACAATTATACCTGATAAAACATACTACTCAAGCAACTTATATTCCAGTACCTTTATATCACACCCACTAACATTATTTCCCAATTTTCTTATGCATTCACATATTAGCTTTGAAACTGAAATATAGATACATAGTTCCACATTATATCATTCTAAAATAAATACTCAAATATAATTTGTATCAAAATTTTTTATAAGCGTTTGAGTATTGTAAGGACACGGATGTTGTACGACCTCATTGGAGCTTCAAATTTCAGTTTCGAAAAGTATTAGACCAAGGTGACGCCCCACAGGAGCCCCCACGGTCCGTAAAAGGCTACAAGGCCTATGTGGAGCATCCATGGAGTGGTCCTTTGCCTGTGGAGGGGTTTTGGCCCTTAAACGTGGAGTATTAAGCTAAGGTACATCACACATGGACCCCTCCCGATCCGTGAAGTGAGTTTTAAGCTAAGGCACACCATACATGGACCCCTCACGGTCTGTGTGACACTTCATGGACCGTTTGGTGGGCTGTGTGGTGGCCCTATCTTGAAATTCCATAATATTTTGGACAAAGTGTGGTGACACGGCCAAGTACACGACCCGGATGAAGTGGTTCGGTCCGTGTGGCCTTACGCATAGGCATCAGATTGAAATATTTTCTAAGTATTAGATTACCATCTCGGATCTTTGTCACGAATAATTTCCTAAGTGAAGTGGGACAGAGGAGCACACGGACCGTTTAGCCTAGTAGGGCTCATGAAGCGCTTGTACAGTTGTTGGCGTCAAATTTTTCTAAGTATGGTATCTTCAAGCTCAAGCCAAGTTCACTTTAACGCCCTCAATTCAAACTTATTGATGTTGTTTAAGGCCTCATGGGTCTCCTACATTAAGCCAAGTTCAAAATAATTCCATTGGCTATGTTTTTCACAAGTACTGATAGAAGGCTCAACTTTAAATGGTCATATCTCTTAGCTCAAAATAAAATGGGTGGCCCACGACTATCAAACTGAATATCTTTGAATTATCTTTCCAAAGCATCTAGTTTCACCTCATTCCGTGTTTGAATCAAGAAGTTATTCCCATTTTCGTAAAACCCCTTTGTGTAGTGTTTTCTGAAATTTACCTAAGTGATGTCTCACGAGAGAGTTACACGGTCTGTGAAACCTTGTGTCGACAATGAGACCTCCTCATGGACCCCTGGCAAGAAATATAATTTTTGCTTCATTAATGTTTTTTTTTGTAATTGTGGTTTCTTCTAGGGGTCTTTTATGACTTACTATGCTATCATAAGACCTCCACATGACCTAAACTCTATTCCTCTCATTCAAATTCATTCCTACACTTAGAATTACACTCAAACTCCCCCTTAAGAACTCCCTAAGGTGAATATTGAGGGATTTGTCTTGAAGCTGAAGGAAAGGGGCCTCTTCTTCATCATATTTCTTCAAATTTCTTCTTGAATCTTCTCTATTAGCTAAGGTATGTGGGATTTATTCTTGGTCACTTTCAACCAAGAAGACCTAAACTCTTTTACACTCAATTTCATGGAATTTTAGCTACTTTAAATATGGGTTTTTAATATTATTATTTATTAAATTCAATTGATATATGAGTTATGCTTATTTATTGATTTTAAAGTTATTTAAGCCCTAATATGAAGAATTGCATTGAAGTTATGAAGTTATGAATGTGCATGTCCCCTTTAAAGCTTGATTTGTGCATGTGTAATCTATATTATGATTTAAATGTGAATTTTACTTATGCCTTTACTTGAATTTCATAATGTATTGTTGATTTATGTTGAATCTCAATTACCCATGCTATCCTCATCTTACTCATAGAATATGCATTCATGAGCATTGAGTTCTACGAAAATTATGAAGTGGCTAAGCCCAATTATGTTTATATATATGATTTTGATAAGATTATTGTTATGACAAGAATGTGATCCATAAATGTCTATCATTATGTCTATTAGAGCATTTTGGGTGCTTGCACCATCTCGTTTATGCAAATGAGTTATTCTTATGCATGATTATCATGATTATGAACTATGATTTGGCTTTTGAGAATAAATGTGCTTTCAAAGGATTTGAAATGACTATTGCCTCTTTGATGGTACATATATGTATAAGTATTTTCGTGGGGTGTCTTGTCTTAGCACCGATGGATGGGGGGCCTTCTCCCTTGAATTGTGTGCCAACAATAGGTATTTGTATGTGAAAATCCTATCCTAAATGGGGATGTCCATAAGGAAGGTCAATACCTCAAAATGGGGATGCTTGTAATGAGAATAATGATATGAAATATTGCGAAAATCCTATCTAAAATGGGGATGCCCATAAGGAAGATTGCTTCTCCAAAATGGGGATACCCGTAAGGTGAAGTATGGTTTACCTTTGGCAAGTAGACCACCTTATTACCGATGAGGGGATTTCATCGGAATTCCAAGTAATAACTAGCTTGGTCTTACTCATGTCAGTTGAGGTCACATTCCCACTATACATAAGCATTTGTACATTTAGTGCATCTTTTGTTTCATGGCATATCGTATACTATATCTCTTGCGATATATCTCTTTCTATATTATGTGCCCTTGTCATCTAACATTGAATGTAGGTTTGATAAGACATATGCATTGCATACCCACATACTTAGTACATTCAAACGTACTAATACATATTTTTTCCTACATGATCTAACTATATAGTGATCAGAGATTACCTTCATCCACCGTTTGATGGCTACATCAGATTTGAGACATTTGTTGTGGTGGATCCTATCGTCCAAGGACAAGCCACCATTTCTCTACCTATGAAGTCTTGTTTATGTTATTTACTTTGAGGGTGAGCTCGGGACATGTCTTGGCCCCCATCCCATCTTATGACTAGAGGCATTGTTGGACATCTTGTAGACTCTTGTCGAATCTATATGATATATATTGTATTTTGAGCTTATGATTATGGTTATCTATTTGATATGGCTATTATGAATTGATTATGATAACTATGATAAATATGTATGCTTTGATATGGAAATGTGAAAGATCCTAAGTCCTGAATTTCCCCCATAGAGTGAGTCATACTAACCTGCCCCTTAGTCTATATGTATTACATGTTATATTAATCCATGTTAATCCCATTCCCTATGATATCCTTATAGCGTGAATCCTACATTCCCGTCTCATAGAACTATGTGTTTACTTTTTGTATATGCTTTCAAACCGATGATATGAATATAGACACTTTGAGGCTTGTTTGGGGATTATCGGGTTCGCATTCACCATGCCACTCCTAGACCCTAGGTCCGGGTCATGACAAATATAGTATCAACCCTAGAGTAAGTATACAAATATAACTTCTTTTGATAATAATTTTATCAATTTTTTTACATACATAAATTAGTTTGATAGTAGTTACATTAACTTTTTGATACAAAAATATAATTTTTTTCTAATACATAGATATAATTGACACGTTATTTTTAAAAGGGAAAAGGCTCAAGTATGCCATCGAACTTTGAGAAAAGGCTCATTTATGCCATATGTCAAAAGTTTTGCTCATCTAGTCCATTACCGTTTGAGAAAAGGCTCATCTATGCCATCATTATTTAACTCCATTTTTACAAAAACACTCAAACGAATTTTAACACTTTTAAATTAGAGGGATCAAATGTAGGTTTTTACTCTTTCTTCTTCAAAAACACATAAAGAACATCGAGAACTTTCAAATTTTTAACTTCTTCAAATCTTCACTAAATTACCTCAAATTTTAAGACTATCGTTCCTTCGAGCTAGATACCAAAACTCAATAACTTTTGAGCTCGGACTCAACCTAACTCAACAAGACCCACTTGAAGAAAATTCTCAAGTAGGTTTTGTTGAGTTAGGTTGAATTTGATCTCAAAGAATATTGACTTTTGGTATGTTGCTCGAATGAATGCTACTCTTGAAATTTGGGATGATTTCATGAATATTTGAAGAAGTTGAAATTTTTGGAGTTCTTGGTGTTCTTCATGTGTTCTTGGCATTCTTGAAGAAAAATGACCAAAAAGACTACATTTTATCCAAAGCTCTATTTTAAAAGTGTTAAAAATTATTTAAGTGGTTTTACAATATCGGATTTTAAAATAATAAATGCAAAGATGAGCCTTTTCTCAAATGGTAATGACATAGATGAGCCAAACTTGTAGTGGACAACATAAATGAGGCTTTTCTCAAAATTCGATGGCTTATTTGACCCTTTTTCCCTTTTTAAAACTGATAATGCTTAATTTTGGATTCTATTAGCATTTTTCTGCTTTTTGAGACTTTTAGACACCATTGGTATTTTTCTATTCCTTTTATATTCGAGGTGATATCAGTAAATTTTTCATATGGTGCTTCAATGGATAATCCACCTGTTCCAAGCAAGCTTTTGAGGAAAACTAGTTTAAGAGTTGACTTTTGGAACAATCATACTAGTGTATGCGAGATGAAGAGCAACATTTCGAAATTTATAAATCAAAAGTGCATACTTTTCTCTCTTTTATTTTTATATTATTATTAAATAAGTATTTCCTGAAACAGGTTTAATTCTTTACAATCAAATGAAACAATAATGGTGTGAAAATAACACGCAGCAGATGCATGCTTCAGTTCAAGAATTCAAATTAAGGTAAGTTTTTCACAATTTTACAAGTATAAGAAAAATTTAAACCTTAATCCTATCATAAATGATATTTTTATGATTACTTTTGTTTGCCAACATGTACAATATAAAACTAAAAAAGAATATAGTGTACGTGTAGGGAAATGTAGCACAAGAAAAAGTAAACTCGAAGACCTTCTGCTAGCCCAAGATTATTAACTAAGATCAGAAGATTCAACTAATGAAGAGGAAGCTTTGTTATGAGATAAAGACTACTTGAATTAGATTTAATTTTTGGTTCATAAAAAATGCCTGATGGTCATTCCTATTTATACTTTTGTAGGAGTGCCTCTAGATATTATTCTACATACATCCACAAGAAATGTATAGATATTATCTTCAAACTATCTAACAAAAATCTAGAGTATTATATAATTTACTACAAATATCTTCCTAAAATATCTTATAGTCTAGATCACTTTCTACATTTTTCCTAAATACAAATATCCAAGATATTACTCTACAAAATTCTAGGAAGGTTTATTAAATATTTTTGACGGGATTGAAAAACTCATTCGGGAAATTTTCGGAGCAAAATACACTTGTACACGACTAGTCCGTGAAGCAGACGGGGTTATTCCGAAGCCAATAATTTCTAAAATTTGTGAGGGGCATTCCGGATAATACCTAACACTTTCTAAACCCTATACACGATCAATTTAGGTCGTTTGAATGAAAAAAAGGTCTAAAACCCCATCCTATGTCCTTTCTAAACAATTGGGCAGGACTAGGGCTTGAGAGAAGAGGAGAAGAATGCAACATTGAAGAATTCTGTGAGAATTATTGAAGGTGATTATTAATAGCTTCATCCCAGGCATGTAAGGCTAAACTAAAAGCATGAAATTGTCCTCTCATGTACCCAATAGATGGTCATAAAGGAGTTGAGTGTCCATTAGTCCCTATACAAATTTCTTAAAAATTGATTCTTGAATATTTTCTCACAAATTATATCTAATTATATGTATTTATGTATGTTGATGATCATCACAAACTTATTTTTATAAATTGGATATTTTCATGAGAAATTGTATAACTTTACATGTTAACTTTTGAAAGCACGCATGAATGAATCTAGGAGTTGAGTCTAGATCCTTGACGTGAGATTGTTGATTATGATTGTGATTGTGGTGAGAGAATAATGATGAGTTGATAGAGCTTGATAGTCCTATAAATGAACTCTAATGATGGTCTGTTTGATTGTTCCCTAATAATTGTTCCAAGACATGAGCTATTGATTGATGAATGGGTTAAATTACCAATGTGTTTGATTGATGATAGGGTTAGAGTTCATATGAGCTTGATTGATGAAAGGGTTGAAGTCCCTATAAGTTTAATTTATGATAGGGTTAGAGCCCCTATGAGATACTGATCGATGACGGGGTTAAATTCCCTATGAGATTAGTTAAGATGGAGGTCTTATGAGCTTTGAGTCTTGGGAGGAGTATCAAGCACCGAAAGAGTGAGAGTTAGTCCAACTCGAACTCGTCAAACTACATCACCAAACATAGGTGAGGATTAGAACAATCACATTACATTGTGATTCCCTCTTGAGTTGAGTTTATATCCCTGAAACAATAAAGGACTTGTTGAGGCTGTTTCCCTTAAGGGATTCGATTCGTTCCCTGCCTGACAAGTATGGATGTGGCAATAACAACAACTTGTTATACAATCACTTGGTCATAAGTTGATTGTTGTCGGATAAAGGAGACTCCCAGAAAGTTCCTACCTTGAGTACTCTTAGTCGAGATGAGATGAGTTGTGATGAGATAAATCCCTTTGAGGTGAGTCTCACTTTATTGATGAGGTTGATTGGTTAATGGGTCACTTGTCTACTCTTTATTCTTGCTTCAAATAGACAATTGACGTTTTGATTTGATGATTGTTCTAAGCTGATGATTGTTCCATATTACTCTACCTATTTCGGTTTCATTCATCTGTTTTACATACCGTACATTCCACGTACTGACCCCACTCAGCATTACGTCATTTTATGATGCAGATACAAGGATTAGCAATCGTCAATAGGCGCACCATTGAGGATTCGAGACATTCAGTTGATTGGTGAGCCTCCCCTACTCCGAAGGATTCACTAACTTTATTTCATCTTGCTTTAGAGTTAGACTACACTATCTTTATTTTGATTGCGGTAGCCATGGGTCTGTCACTGACACAACTTGATAGTGATAGAGGCTTCATAGACTAGAGCAAGATGTTAATTTTTAAGATTGTGAGCTAGTTCTATCTACTAGCCTTCTTTTATTATATTTATTATTTTAAGAACTAGATGAGATGTGCTCATTTACTTTCCTTAGTCTTCAGCTGATTGTCTTGAGTTATTTGATTGAATGAATGTGATGAGGCTAAATGGTTCTCGTGTGGACTAGCAATAGTCTCAAGGTGCCGTCCACATCTTGGGTACCCTCCCGGGGCGTGACAAAACATTGGGAGGGGGTTATAATTTTGGAAATCAAACTCTTCCCAACAAGGTTTGTGTAGTTGTGTTTCAAGCTCGAGGGTTGTTTGTTCTTGGAAGATCCGCATATACCCATTCGTAAGTAGAGAAGTTTGTTTTTTTCTTGGTTTTTTCATGTTTCTCTTAAAGCTCATGAGTTTATCTTAATTTTTATTTTTTTTATCACTTTAAACTGTAAACTGTGTGAAACTGGATAAAATTTCCAGAATTTTTCTCTGCCTTCTATTGAACTATCAAACCCTAGATTATATACATTTGATTTGTTGTAAAATAACAAATAACGAAAGAAATACTTTGTACACTTGTCCTATTCCTATTAGTCTACTGTAAAGATAGAAATATTTCTTTTTCTATGCACACATGCTTCTCACACACGACTTAATAAAATCAATAGAAGCTACCACCTAAAATCTACTGAGAAAACAATAAAAAAGGTTCTTTCATTTCATATTTTTCATCGTTGAAGCACTTATCTGTGGGACTTGAATTTCTTCTTCTTTCTTCTTTATTTGTTCAAGATCTTCAACTACCCCCCTCAAGATGGAGGGGATGGATAATGCCCCCAACTTTCCCAATATATTACGATGAGGTTCTCCAGATAAAGCTTTTGTGAATAAATTGGCAAGCTGGTGTTTGGAAGGGACAAATGATAGGGTGATGAGATCTGACAGGTCCTGTTGACGAACAAAGTAACAATCTAACTCCACGTGTTTCGTCCTCTCATGAAAGACCAGATTTTTAACAATGTGAAGAGCAGCTTAACTATCAGAATGGATTGGGACTGGCAAAGTAGGTGGTGTAGATAGATCATCAAGAAGATGCACCAACCAGGTAATTTCTACCATTACAAGCCGCATTGATCTATACTCTGCCTAGGCAGAAGATAGTGAAATTGAGACTTGTTTTTTCAATTTCCATGAAATTGGGGCTCCTCCCATAGTAATATAAAAACCTTGTATCTTTATATGATGCCAAATCCGCGTCGCAAAAATGCCAATAAATCCAAGGAGGGATTAGAGGAGAGGAGAATCTCCTGTCCTCGATCAGACCGAAGCTATCTAAGTACTCGGAGTGCTGCTGTGTAGTGAGCAACAGTAGGGTTCTGCAAGAACTCACTAAGGACCAAAACCTCAAAAGACAGGTCTGGTCTGGTGTTTTTCAGGTAATTTAATTTCCCGCAAGATGTCTGTCCACAGTTGCATCTTTCAATAAAGGACTATCATTTTTATGTAGCTTGCAATACGGATCCAATGGAGATGAAACACTAGGTCCTGATGGATCAAATTCTCGCAAAAGTTCTAAACTCAACTTTCTTTGTGTGACTAGAAATCCATGTTTTTCTCTCAATATCTCCATCCCCAAGAAATAACGAATAAGTCCCCGTTTCTTTACCATGAACTCTGTGTTGAGGAAACTGGTTATGTTTGCTATATCAGAAGCATCGTCTCCTGTCAATAATATCTCATTCACATACACTACGATGATGGAAGTTCCACTTCCTATTTTCTTAAAAAATGGAGAGTAATCATTCAAGGAACTCGAATATCTTTTGAATTGCAGTGCACCTGCAAGCCTATCATACCACTACCTAGATGCCTGTTTCAATCCATATAGTGATTTTCTCAATAGACAAACTTGATTAGATCTTTGAGGAGTAAGACCTACAGAAAACTTCAAGTAGACCTCTTCTTGTAGGTCTCCATGTGAAATGCATTATTAATATCAAGTTGAGACACCTCCCAACTCCTCTTTATTGCAAAAATTAGGAGACACCCGATGGTAGTCATTTTTACCACAGGAGAAAAGATCTCTGTGTAGTTAATCCCTTCCCTTGGATATCCCTTTTCACCGCAAGTCTAGCCTTTAGTCTCTCCACACTTCCATCTGATTTATGCTTTACCTTGTAGAACTATTTACAAGGCAAAGGTTTCTTTTCCTGGGGTCAACAAACCACATCCGAAATTTGATTGAGCTGTAATGCTTTAACCTCTTCTTCCATAGCCTTTCTCCATCCTAGATGTTCCCAACTTTGATTAAAACTAACAGGTTTAGAAAGCTTAGAGAGTGATTTTAATACAACTTGATTGTTTAAGAAAAGTGCATTGAAGGAATAAGCACTAGGAGTGGTAGGATGAGAAAAACATGTAGTAGTGAAATTAGTAAGGATGACACTGTTACACGCAAAATATTTTAAGTAGCTTGGCATCCTAGTAACCCTACTAGAAACTCTAGGAGATGGTGCAACAAGTTGGTATGCATCATGTTTGACAAGAAATATAAGACTAGAATGATCATCGACATCATGTTTGACATTTTGAGAAATAGGTGATTGAGCAAGGTTGTTAGGGGGGATATTAGTAGATGAAACCGGGGAATCACTAGGAAGAACATTTGATGGATTTTGTGGTGCGGGACAACTAGTTGAATTTGAGACATCTACATCTATGATTGGTGAGGGGAAAATGGTTGAAGAATCGACTGAGGGTGAGTTAAGGGAATTCGTCACAAAAGAAAACACTTCCTCACGAAAATATACATCTCTAGAAACAAATAGTTTGTTAGTTTTCTAGTCCAGAACCTTCTACACAACCTGTAGCTCTATGGTTAAACTTTCCCTTGTGTTCAACTAAATTATAAGCATAGCATAAACAACTAAAACACCTAAGATTCGCATATTTAGGTTCCTCTCATCAAATTGATCAGATGTGTGGCAGTTAAAATGCACTCACCCCAATAGATGCTAGGAACTTTAGAATGAAACATAAGACCTGTTGCAATTTCCGAAAAATGTCATTGTTGATTGGTCAGCTGAATGCTTTCATGGGTGGAAACCAATTCTCGTTCTTGCTTTCCCTATGTGTCTCTGTATGCTTAGAGTGGTGGCGGTATGAATTTATGATATTGGTATCAGGGGTTCTTTTCAATGTTTTAGAGGCAGTGTCTAATATGGGAATTCTCGTACAGACAACTTCACTTCCTTATATATTTCCATCAGTAACAAGTTCAACCGTTTCAATAATAGTTAGGAATGAATTGGGAGCAAATAGACCTAATAAAGCACAAACTTCATGTCATGTAGCTATTCTGTGTGCTATACTTACAAGCTTCCTAGCAATGGTAATTATGAAAACATCAAGTAGAACTTGGGGCAAGGCTTTTACAAAAGACGAGTCAATTTTGTAATTGACAAGAACAACAATATCGGTGGTGGGGTTGTGCGAATTGGGAAACTAGCCACAGAAAACAAACAAGCTCGAAAACTAGAAAACAACAAGATACATACCATTTTACTATTTTTATGCTTATCAGAATAAAAAAAAAATAAACAAAGTAACTTTCTAGCACACTATTTAGATGATATAGTTTGGATTTTCCCATCAGCAACAATCAACTCTTTGGCTCTGTGGGCTTGTATCATCATATCAGTTCTACTTTATAGAAAAACCATAAGTCATGCATAAACAGCTTAAGCAGCCAACAAACCCAAATAAAAGCCCAACAAGCCCATCTCCATCACAATACCCAATATAATTACGAGAGGCAACACAACTCCACAGAAAGAGCCCAAGTTTATGTGAAGAACAAGAGCTGGCGTTACACTGTCCCTCAAAGCACTATAATCGGTGGTCTGTGGCTAGTCGTCCAATTCACACAACCGCACCTATAAGGACTTAAACTTTGTACGACCTCAAGGTAGCATAGAAATTTGGTTTCGAAAAAGTTTTGAACCAAGGTGACGCTTCATGGGAGCCTATTACGGTACGTGTGAGGCCACACGGCCTGTGTGGAGCCTCGATAGAGTGGCCTTGTCCATTGGAGGATGTTTGGCCCTTAAACGTGGGGTATTAAATTAAGGCACACCATACTTGGACCCCTCACGGTCCGTGTGACACTTCACAGACCATGTGGTGGCCTTGGCTTGAAATCCCATAGTTTTGGGACCAAGTATGGTCACACGACCAAGTTCATGGCTTGTGTGGATCTCACTGCCCGTGTGGCCACCCGCAAGGCTTCTGGAGTAAAACTTTTCTTAGTGTAGAATCACCGTCTTGTAACTTGGTCATGAAAGTTTTCTAAGGAGAGGGGTACTGGTAGTGCCATAACGTGTGTGAAACTACACGACCCGTGTGGCCTCCCATGAAGGTGATTCGTTAAAAAATTCTAAGTATGGGATCTTCAAGCTCAAGTTAAGTTCACTTTCAAGCCTTCAATTACGACTTATTAATGTTATTTAAGGCCATCATGGGTCTTCTACATCAAGGAAGTTCAAAGGAATTCCATTGGCAAATTTTTTCACAAGTACCGATAGAAGGGTCAACTTTGAATGGTCATATCTCTTAGCAAAGAATGAACTGGATATCCCACGACCTATCAAATTGAATCTCTTTAAACCCCCCCTTACATTTCTAAACTACTCCTACACTAATTTTGTTGACATCCGATTTTGATCGACCCTTAATTTATTTTACGTTTTTATTTACTTAAAAATTGGTATTTTTAATTGGTGAAATAAATGATTTTATAATGCGCTCTTTATATTGACATTTTATACAAAAAAAATAAACAACAAATAATCGCGTATCGTATTATTTTAGTAATGTCTTCCGAATCATGATGTTTTCAATATACTCTCGTAATGATTGTGGTATTGAATTTACTTGACTTTTAAATAAATTTTTATGCACTTATATAATGTTTGCACTTTCAAAACTAAATTGAGCTAACTTGTGGCCTAGATTTTAAACTTCAGGCTAATTTTGTAAGCCAAATCACCAATTTATGGCCCAATCCTTAATATTTTACAAGTAGGGGCTAGTATTTAAATCCGAATTACCAATTTATGGCCCAATTTTTTATTTTACAATTGTGGCTAGTTTTTAAATCCAAATTATTAATTTACAGCTAGTTTCTTAATTTTGGCTATTACTTAAATCCGGGTACCCTTTTCGTCCCGGATCCGACCCATAACCCACTTTCCTTATTATCAAACCCGCCAAACCCATCTACCACATTCTTTCTCATTTCCTCCACCCACCAAAACCCTAGCCGCCGCTCCTCCTTCCCCCTCTCCAAACGCTGCGGCGTCCCCCTCACTATCTCCCTCTCCTTCTCTCCTTCTCCCTTGCCGCCGCGACTCCACCACAGCGGCGCCACCCCTGTTTCCTCCATCTATCACCTCTCTCAACCGCAACTCTCTCTCCCTCCATCGCCAAACAACCCCGACTACCACCCCCAAACAGTGGCGGCGCCCTCGCCGCGACCCCATTTCACCAGCAACCACATCCCTCGCCGGCAGCCCCATCCCTCCTCCTTCTCCACCACGAAACTAATCCTAGCAGCCACCAACGACCATGGCAGCCCCGCCGCTGCCAGTCCCCGAAACTGCCACCACAAAAACCCCATGCAACGCCGCCGGCAACCCCTCTCCGGCGAACTCCTCCGGCCAGTGAATGAGATAATAGAAATTAAGAGGAGATTCAAGCTCCAACCCGATTCCTACAAGATAAGTTGTTCAAAGTTATATTTCTTTTTCAATTAGTCTTTGTTTGGCAACTGTTTCTATGTCATTTTGTTGGGGTAAAACTCGTTGTTCCCTCTCTTTCCTACATTTTCCCGGCGAAATATTGGTTAGCAACAGTGGTACCGGTGAAGCAAACTCTGGCCAAAACAATATGAAATCGTTTTGGGTCTCAACATATCTGAGTTAGATTTGATTTTTTTACTGCTTATGGGTCTTGTTTGCTGAAATCGGATATTATGTTCATAGTTTATCTCTTTCACATGTTTAGGATGTTGATCATCACTCTGTTAGTTTTTCTAGTGTCTAATTAATTCTTAAGGTTTTATTGTTGGATTAATAGTCTAGAAAATTTTGAGATACATTATATATTGATTTTTACTATTAACATTGCCTGGTTCTTGGGATAATTATGATCATTACACAACCTGATATCACTAATTGTTCATGATGAATTATTTTCCTTCACTTGCTTATTTCAGTAAATAATTTATTTTCACCAATGTGTTTATGGTAAATTGTTGACATTATTGTGCTCAATTTCGTGGTTATGATAAAAACTTGATATACTTGATTTACTAAATTTATGACAATTATTGTTACTGCTCATTTCTTATTAAGTTTTTGGACGGTTGATCACTTTGTTTATTTTGTGTTAGACCTTTAGCATAATTTTAGGTGTTAAATTGCTTACATATACAACTATATATGTGAATATATTGGTTTTACATGGTAAATCTTTGATTGAATACATTGTATATATATGTAGGAATATTGGTTGTTATTGTTTCCTTTTATATAAATTTTGATCACCCAAATTCTGTGATTTTCATTTATGGATTGACTGCCTTTATTAGTTGAAGAAGAAAGGAAATTTTCTGTTGGTTATTTCATCAATTGAGTGATTGGAGCCACTAATCAACTCGTCTATTAGCTTTAGAAGATTTTAATTTGATCACTCAACTTTTATGGTAATCATGTGTCTTAATTATTTAATATAATTGACTGGCTATTATAGTAATTGATACACTCTTGATGATATTTGTCTTATTTCTTTATTTATGGTAAAAATCTTAATGATTTTCTTATTCAATTTAAATTCTTTTTGAAAAAAGATTTTTTCCTTCTGACCACCTGAATTAGTTCTTTTCCTTAATTAATCAATTCATGTTAGTTATATAAATCGTATTTTCACCTTCTCAGAGGACAGGAGAACAATTCATATATTCCACATTCTTCTACTCTACACAATTTTTTTCATATTGCTTTCTCACACTAATAGTCTCAATACAAAAAGAAAAGAACATCTCTCATCCTCTAATACTTTCCTCCCTCTCATAAAGAAAAGAAAGGAAAATTGTGTTATTCTCGAACTCTCTTTGGTTCTTCTTTATTATTTGGATTTTCTTGACTGGTAAGTACTTTAATATTATTATTCCACATATATTACTTTCTTTGTTTGGTTCGCAGGTTTTAATTTCAAGTTTAAGTAAAGAGTCGCCTAGGACGGATCTGGAGAGGAAAACCCCGAAGTTTTTATCTTATTTTATTCTATCTATCTCATTGTATTTTGTTTTTCTTTTTTTTTTCTTTTCGCTGTTGATGTAACAAATATAGTGGAAATTGGGGGACTATGAGGGAGGGGGATTATTTTATTTTTTTTTCACGGTACTCACGTAGGCAAATCTAGGATTTGAACGCGAACAACGTGCTTGAAAGCTTTTCGTATTTGTCAGAATAAGTAAAATAAAAAAGTGCTGCATTCATATTTTCGTTTCTTTCTTCTCCTCGTAGGTAGTCCTGCATATAATATCTGTTTGTGTTTTATTTGAAATTAGTCTAGGGTTTAATTGCTATCATGTTAAGTTTCAATCCATGCCTAGGTTTCTCATATTTAGAATTATAGTTTTACTATCATGCTTATTAATCCATGTCTGGTTTTTATGCTTATTAATCTATGTCTAGTTTTTATATTTTATTAATCCATGTCTAGTTTTATATTTTATTTAACCATCATTAGAAATCCATGTTTAGTTTTTTTTTATATTTTATTTAACCATCATTAGAAATCCATGTTTAGGTTTTTTTTTATATTTTATTTAACCATCATTAGAAATCCATGTTTAGTTTTTTTATATTTTATTTAACCATCATTAGAAATCCATGTTTAGTTTTTTTTTATATTTTATTTAACCATCATTAGAAATCCATGTTTAGTTTTTTCATATTTTATTTAACCATCATTAGAAATCCATGTTTAGGTTTTTTTTTCTCACATTTTATTTAATCATCATTAGAAATCCATGTTTAGGTCTTTCCATATTTAGAATTTAACCATCATAATTAGAAATCCATGTTTAAGTTTCCCATATTTAGAATTTTATTTTTTTATGCTTAGAAATTCATGTCTAGTTTTCATACATCATTAGAAATCCATGTCAAGTTTTCATCTTTTTTTTATTTTCATGTTTAGGTTTTAAAATTTAACTGTCCTAATTTGATCTGTCATACTTAGAAATCATGCCTAGGTTTAGTCCTGTCTCGTTCATCTTATCGTGGGGATTTCTACATTGGCAAATCACTTTCTCTAATTGGTTTCACATTTATCATACATTTAATAGTTCAGAATTCTTTCATTTCTAGCCATTTTAGATAGCTTGAGGCCTACGTGATACCTTGTATGATATTTGCTTGTATTATTTGTTTTTGTATTGCCATGCGAGTCTAATAGGAAACCTAGTTTAGAAACCCTATCCAAAATAGACGTCCAATGCCTCTTGGACAATAAGAGGGAGGCTAGGCATCTTTAGGACACGCTAGTTTTTTTTCATTTTTTTTTAGTCCGCTTTTAAGATAATTAATAAAATCAACTTAGGAGGGGGGGTAGGGGTAGATAGGACTCGGAAGGGATGATATACACTTGACCCCAATAGGATGGAACTTTGGTTTTCATCCTGGGCCTTGGTAATAAACCAAGTGCGTCTGATCCGAGAATTTAATAATCCAACTTGTTTAAACATTTATTATTTGATCAAACTCTTGTCACTTAGAATTAATTTAGAAAATATCAAAAATATATGAGACCTTTATTTGTGTTTTCACCTCCGCATAAATACGAGACACGGTCGGGACCCGCCTTTGCGGACCTCGAAGGGTGCTTAACACCTTCCCTTCGAGGTAACTTGAGCCCGAACCCTCTTCTCTGGTTTGACCTTTGACCCTAGGCTAGAATGGTGTCCTAATGCACCCAATCATTAGGTGACGACTCTAAAAAAATGAAAATCCCAAAAGAGTCATCGCCACGACGTCGTCCAGGTTCCTATTTCTCCGCGAGGAAAAATAGGGCGCGACAGAATGACGACTCTGCTGGGGACCAAGGCTCTTACCATAACGCGTCTCGTGTTTATTTTTCACAATTTTCTTTATTTATTTTATTTAATCCTTATTGACTTGTTTACTTTTTTCCCTTTTAACCCCTTTCCTTACCCCTCTGACCCCCTTCCTTATCCCTCTAACTCCCTCCCCTATTCCCTCTAACTCCCTTCCCTTACCCCGCTAATTTCCCTTTCCCTACCCCGCTAATCCCCCTTCCTTATCCCTCTAACTCCCTCCCCTACCCCGCTAATTTTCCATCCCCTATCCCGCTAACTCCCCTTCCTTACCCCCCCTAACACCCCATTATCCCCCCTTCCCTTTTATTTATTCCTTTCCTTTTCCCTTTATTTTATTTTATTATCGTTTTAACTACTTGCTTAAAATGTTATAACTGCTAATTGTTTACGCTTAATATTAACTGGCATTCCGTTCATATTTCCTCCCACTTGGGACCCTCTTAATTTCTCTTTAAGGTGATGTCGTGCCTTTGCACTTCTCCCTACTCTTTTCAAACCAAAATTTAGAGAGTAAGCGCTTGCGTGGTGAATGGCGGATAGTCTTACTACCGTTGGACCACGTGCTTCTCGCATAAGAATACCCAGTCCGTGTCTAAGCCCACTCTTTAGAAACATAGGATAGAGCTATGCACCCCAAAAAATTAAGATCATGCATGCATAAGCCTTAGGTAGTTTGACCCTAAGGGGGTCAATCTACGTAATAGTAGCCGCCCTATTAAGTCTGGAGGGTCCAATCACCCTCCGAGACGAAGTCTTGCATACTATGTGTTTATGTGGTCACAATAGTCTAATCCAAGCCTAAATCTGTTAAAATTGAATTTAGAAACATTTCTTTTCTTTTGGTGGGTAGGAAATGGCTTCCCCAAATTTCGCCAACACTCAGATGGTTGTAGGTGTAGACCACAGGTTGAGGAGGTGGTGGGAGAACATTAAGAAAGACCGTGCCATAGAGGTAGCTCAACTCTTGGGAGGGCTAACATACCTAATATATGTTATCCCCGATCGCTACCTTATCAAAGCATTGCTGAAATTCTGGGACCCTGCCAGGACTGTATTCAAATTCCGGGATTTTGAGTTGACCCCCACTATTGAGGAGATCGGAGGGTTCATCGACTTGCCTTACTGGGATCGCAGCATGATCGTACCTCACAGACAGACTGCAAAGAAATTTATGAAAAATCTGGGACTAATTTATAGACTTAAATTAGCTTGCCTGGACTTCGAATGGATCTCCTTGGACTATGTATATGCTCGTTTTGGCCATCAGGATAGCTATGAAAACTTCAAAAGTGACTTTTCCTGTTCAACAGCCATATGGGAGGTGCATCGGGTGAACGCCTTTGCAGTCGCACTATTAGGCACCCTAGTCATTCCAAGAGAAGACAGAAACATAGACACTCGCCTAATATACATTGTGCGCACCTTATCCAAGGGAAAGGAGGTTGGAGGAAATACTATCGTGCCCATGATAGTAGCAGAAATTTTGAGGGCACTGTCCAAATGCGTCCAGGGCAAGAGGTTCTTCGAGGGATGCAACATCCTATTGCAACTATGGGCGATGGAGCATTTTTACAAACGTGGAGGAGTGATAGACGCTCTCGACGGAGTGGGAAACAGAATTCACTCCCATTTCTCGAGATTGCGTAGATTTGTCAGGCCAGCAGGTGCTGAAGACTGGTTCAGATTCATGACAGGGTTATCAGGGTACATCATTTTAGGACGATTATTTTGTTGAATTATATGTTACTATTATTATTACCCTAACCTCTAACAAGACTTTGCTGGTTTTGTTGTTTTGTTTTCCCCTTCCCAGGGTTGATCTGTCCGTCCATTCTGGCCTACTACACCAGATCCAAAGGGGCTCCTCCTCCTCCTCCGCCACTCCAAAACCTGAGCAAGAAGAAGGGTAAAATGGCCGACGACAACAGCAGCAACGAGAACTCCGACAAGGGGGCTCATTCCACTGACTTGGTCCTAAGGATAGAAAGGAAGATTTTGGAACTAGAAGAGGAAATGGCTAGCATGCAAAGCTTGGCTAGGCTGTCAATTTCTCTCGGCACCCCTTTTGGGGATAACATGGAGGAACAAATCAATACTACTCAAACCACATTGCCAATTACACAACCTACTCCTCAGAAACAACCTAACCCCACTAGCTTACCACCCACAAATGCCCAACCTCCAAATTACCATTTCCAAAACCTGCACCATGCAGGCCCTTCCGAGCCAACCCTACACCCTCTAAATACTAGCCCCATCCCAAATATGCCTCCCAAACCTACCGTTAATACCATATATATCCCTGCTCCAGGAAATTACTACTAGAATCCGATATTCGTGGAAACCGCTCCCTATACCCACGAATACCATGAATCAGAATCCTCCCAAAAGGATGCGCTAATTAAGTCCATGGCCGAGAAATTGGACAGCCTCACCAATCGCTTGCAGCAAGTCGAATCCAGCAAACAGGTGGTTGGTTTGAGTTATGAGGACCTATGCATACATCCCGACGTGGAGCTGCCAGAGGGATATAAACCTCCCAAATTTGAATTGTTCAACGGCATCGAAGATCCTAAAGCCCACCTACGCATGTACCGCGACAAGCTCGCTGGGGTGGGAAGAGATGAAAGGATTAGGATGAAATTGTTCATGAGAAGTCTTACCGGTGAAGCTCTTACGTGGTACATCGACCAAGATGCCCGAAAATGGTCGAGTTGGGTAGATATGGCCTCAGACTTCATGGATCGATTTGGGTTCAACACGGAGAATGCACCCGATTGGTTCTCCATCCAGAACTTGAAGAAAAAGCCCGGGGAAACCTTCAGATATTATGCCGTTAGATGGAGGTCTGAGGCTACCAGAGCCAGGCCTCCCATGGATGAGTCCCAGATGAAGGACTGTTTTATCAGGGCGCAGGAGCCCCAATATTATGACAGGATGATGTTGGTCGCAGAGAAGAGTTTCGCCGACATTATCAAACTTGGAGAGAGGATTGAAGAAGGTATCAAAAATGGTACCATTATCAATTTGGAAGCTCTACAGGCTACCAACAAGGCACTACAATCGGGAAGCTTGCCCGAGACAGGAAGAAAAAGGAAGTGGGTGCGGTCATGTTGGCGCACAAAAGCCCTATTAAACCACAAACCCCAATCTCACCCCTCCCTCACTATCCCACATCACCTTATCCTATGCACTACCCTCCTTACCTATCATATACCCCTTACCAAACTCCACCTCCACAATACCAACAACCAACATACCCCGTTTACCACACCCAACCAACTTACTATCAAACTCCTTCACCACCACCACTATCTCCTCGACAACCAAATTACAGAAACCGTCCCAATTTTGACAGAAGACCCACAAAATCCTACACTCCCTTGGCCGAACCTATAGCCCAACTCTACGAGATACTAAAAGCAGTCGGTTATATAACGCCCATCCCTGCCTTACCCGTTGACACCCAAGCCAAATGGTACGACCCCAACAAGGTATGCGCCTATCATTCTGGAATGAAAGGACATACCACAGAGGTCTGCCGATCCCTACGAGATAAAATCCAAAAACTTATAGACACCAAAACCATCCAACTCAAAGAACCCGCGCCCAACGTGTCCAACAACCCACTTTCTAATCATCAGGTAAATATGTTGGAAGTAGAAGAATCAATAGGCTCACCAGGGCCCATGTGGTTGGTAGGGCAAAATGAGTTAGTGGCAGTGATAACTCAAACACCTTTTGTGGTACAAGGGCGCAGACCATTTGAAGTGGAAATTGCCGCGCCTAAACTCCCTTTTGTGGTCACAATGGCTCCTCAACAAAGCTTCGACACCCACGCTGTTCCCTGGAGATATGACAAGGGAAAAGCAGTGGTGGAAGAGAACGATGTCGCCCAGGGGGCCATTCACTCCGAACAGACAGACACATCCAAACGCATGACCCAAGGCAGTTCAAGTGGAACCAAGCCCCCTATCATAGAAGTGGAAGAAGGTGGGGAGTGGAAAAGGATACAAGCCCAGGAGCACCCCGTCACAGGCCAATTAAGTAAGGGATCCTCTCAGGTCTCCATCTTGTCCCTCTTGCAGACTTCAGAGCCTCACCAGAAGGCGTTGATGAGGGTGCTAAGTGAGGCTTATGTTCCGTCCAATATCACTGAAGGAGAGATGGCCCACATGGTGGGGCAAGTATTCGAAGCTTATAAGATATCCTTCCACGAAGACGAACTCCCGATTGAAGGTACCACTCACAATCGAGCTCTTTACATCACCACCAGATACCAGGACAGGTTGATTACTAAAGCATTGGTCGATCCGGGTTCCGGATTAAATATCTGTCCTCTCAGCACTATCACAAGGCGAGGCGTGGATTTGGCAAGGATTCAGAATTACCAGATGAACGTGAAAGCCTTTGATGGATCCCAAAGGGACACGATAGGGGAGATCACTTTGGACATGACCATTGGTCCGGCCACCTTCCCCATTGCATTCCAGGTATTGGACATCCCAGCTTCCTACAACTTATTGCTGGGGCGCCCGTGGATTCACATGGCCGGGGCAGTGCCATCCACCCTTCATCAGTGCCTAAAATTCGAATGGGAACATGAAGAAGTGGTAGTGCATGGGGAGAAGGGACACCCCGTCTATGCTGTTGAAGGACCGGGCTGTATGGATGGAGGAATGTTCCACACCGTGGAGTTGGCGGGAGGCATCGAACCAACGCCATGGTACAATCAGAAGGTCCTGAGCATGATGTTATGGCTAGGCTACGAGCCAGGCAAGGGATTGGGAGCCAAACTCCAAGGCATTCCCGACCCAATCTCTCTTCCTTTCAAAAATGATACTATGGGTTTGGGGTATGAAGGAGAAATACCCATGAAGAGAGAAAGGTTGGAGCGTCCTATCCCATCATTACATCTGAACTTCCAATCCGCCAGTTTTCTCAAGAGCGACCTAGAGAGGGAAGAAGAGGAACTGCTAGAAAGTATGAGAAGCCTGTTCATCACAGAAGACTTTCTTTCTGGGGCAAAAAGAGAGACACTAGAAGCAGACACAGAAGAAGAAGAGGCGGGGGTGATGGATGTGATAAACGTGATGCGAAACTCAGGTTATGAACCAGGAAGGGGCTTAGGAGCCAGACTACAAGGGATCATCGAGCCTATAAAGCCTTCACATAACTCAACCACATTTGGCTTGGGATATGCTTATACTATAGAAGAGTATCTGTATTGGGAACCACTCCCAGAAGGGTGTTATTATCCTTTGCCAAGCCCCTTGCCACTGTTTAGCCAGACTTTCCAATCCGCCGGATTCCGGGATGATGGTATTGATGACTTGTTGAATGGATTGCGAGGCTTGTCCCTTTCAGAAGCTGAGGAAGGAAGCTGCAATGTCATAATCAACGAGGAGGAGGAGAAAGCCCCAGTGCAGGAGGAGATCACAAGAATCGTCATCAGCAGCTGGACCACTGCACCATCCAGACCACGTCGGGCACTTGGGTAGAGATGGAAATTGTCGTCTTTTATTATGTTTTTTTTTGATAAAGACTTTCTCAGTTCATATTTTCATATTCTTGTTCGTTCTAAATATCGCAACAGTTTCAAAGTTGATTACATTTTCATAATAATAAAAGTTTCATTCACTCAACCATGATGTTATTTTTACTTTCGTTGTTTTCTTTCAGAAGAATTACTTTTAATAATGTTGAAACTGAGATTGTGGCACATAATGAGACTATCCAATATGACATAGCTGAGACAGAGGCAACAGATGGAAATTGTGAAGAAGTTACTAGAAAGGTCAAAGAGTTTGAGGAAAAGCCAAAACCAAATTTAGAAGAAACAGAAACAGTGAACTTGGGTGATGACGAAACAATCCAAGAGACAAGAATCAGTGTTCACATGACCGAGGAAAAGAAAGGGGAATACGTCCAATTCTTGAAAAAGAACAAGGATGTCTTTGCTTGGTCCTATGCAGATATGACAGGGTTGAGCACTTCAATAGTGGCCCATCGACTGCCTATCGATCCGTCTTGCCCGCCAGTGAAGCAGAAGCTCAGAAAATACAAGCCTGACTTGAGTTTGAAAATCAAAGAAGAGGTGTCAAAACAGTTGGAAGCCGGAATTCTGGAAGTAACCAAGTATCCGACCTGGCTCGCCACATTGTGCCCGTACCTAAGAAAGATGGTAAGGTCAGGGTTTGCGTGGATTACCGGGATCTCAACAAGGCTAGCCCTAAGGATGACTTTCCACTCCCAAACATCCACATTTTGATAGACAATTGTGCTATGCATGAAACACAGTCCTTTGTGGATTGCTTTGCTGGGTATCATCAAATCAAGATGCATGAGGATGACGCAGAGAAAACGGCTTTCATCACACCGTGGGGTGTTTACAACTACAAGGTAATGCCATTCGGACTAAAGAATGCTGGGGCCACCTACATGAGAGCTATGACCACTCTGTTCCATGACATGATCCACAAAGAGATCGAGGTTTACGTAGACGATGTCATCATCAAGTCGAAGAAAGGGTGTGACCATCTAATTGATCTTCAGAAATTCTTTGACAGGCTACGAAGGTACAACTTGAAGTTAAATCCTGCGAAGTGTGCTTTTGGGGTCCCCGCCGGGAAATTATTGGGTTTCACTGTCAGTCGTCGGGGTATAGAGCTTTGATCCAACAAAAATCAAGGCTATTCGGGAACTCCCCCCTCCAAAGAGCAAGAAAGAGGTGATGAGCTTCTTGGGTAGACTCAACTATATCAGTCGCTTCATAGCCCAATCTACCGTCATTTGTGAACCAATCCTCAAGCTACTAAAGAAGGACGCTGCTATCAAATGGACTCCAGAATGTCAAGAAGCATTTGATAAAATCAAGGACTATTTATCCAATCCTCCAGTGCTGGTTCCCCCTGAGGCAGGTCGACCTTTGCTGCTATACTTATCGGTCTTGGATCAGGCATTCGGGTGTGTTTTGGGACAACATGATGAAATAGGAAGGAAGGAGCAGGCGATCTACTACATGAGTAAGAAGTTTATGCCATATGAGGCTCGGTATTCTTTGCTTGAGCGTACTTGTTGTGCTTTGACTTGGGTGGCCCAGAAGTTGCGACATTATCTCTCAGCACACACGACGTATCTGATCTCGCGGATGGATCCTCTAAAGTACATCTTTCAGAAACCTATGCCCACGGGTAAGCTGGCTAAATGGCAGATATTGCTGAGCGAATTCGACATAGTTTATGTCACACAAAAAGCGGTGAAGGCACAGGCACTGGCCGATCATCTGGCAGAAAACCCCGTAGACGAAGAGTACAGACCTCTGAAGACTTATTTTCATGATGAAGAAGTAGCTTTCGTAGGAGAGGATATCTTTGAAGAATATGATGGGTGGAGGATGTTCTTTGATGGGGCCAAGAACTTTAACGGAGCAGGCATTGGGGCTGTATTGATCTCACCTACGGGCCAACACTACCCAGCATCAGCAAAGCTCAGGTTTCACTGCTCCAACAACATGGCTGAATATGAGGCTTGCATCTTGGGCCTCCGACTAGCAATTGATTTGGAAGTGCAGGAGATTTTGGCAATTGGGGACTCAGACTTAGTGATCCGTCAGGCACAGGGTGAGTGAGCGGTGAAGAACCGAAAGCTTTTACCATATTTGGACTGCGTGCAAAAGCTCTGCAAAAGATTCACTAAGGTGGAATTCAAGCATATTCCGCGACTTCAGAATGAGTTTGCAGATGCCTTGGCCACCCTATCTTCCATGATTCGGCACCCAGATCAGAATTACATCGATCCCATCCGCATTCATCTACATGAACAACCTGCATATTACTTTCACGTGGCGGAAGAAACGGATCAGAAACCATGGTATGATGACATTCAAGGGTACTTGAAAAGTGGCAGCTATCCGGAGGATGCAACAAAAGTCCAAAAATGCACAATTAGGAGACTAGCAAATCAATTCTTCTTAAATAGAGAAATCCTATATAGGAGGACTCCCGACTTGGGTTTGCTAAGGTGCGTCGGAACTAAAGAGGCATCCAGACTTATGGAGGAGATTCATGCAGGAACATGCGGGCCACACATGAATGGTTTCACCCTCGCAAAGAAAATCCTCAGAGCAGGTTATTTTTGGTTAATAATGGAAACTGATTGCATCCGCCATGTTCAGAAATGCAACCAGTGCCAAACTCACGCAGACATGATCCGAGTTTCTCCCAACGAACTCCATGTCACTAGTTTGCCCTGGCCATTCGCAGCTTAGGGCATGGATGTCATTGGTCCTATCGAGCCAGCAGCCTCGAATGGACACCGGTTTATCCTTGTGGCAATTGATTACTTCACTAAGTGGGTCGAAGCTACATCTCACAAGTCCGTCACTAAGAAAGTTGTCGATGATTTCATCAAGAGCAACATCATTTGCCGGTTTGGGGTCTCTGAGACGATCATCACTGACAATGGAGCCAATCTCAATAGCAATCTGATGATGGAAACTTGTGTTCGATTCAAGATCAATCATCGAAACTCTACAGCATACAGGCCACAGATGAATGGAGCGGTAGAAGCCGCGAACAAGAACATCAAAAGGATATTGCCAAAAATGATCGACAATCACAGACAATGGCACGAGAAGCTACCATTTGCATTATTGGGATATCGCACCACCATTCGAACCTCCACTGGGGCAACACCGTATTTTTTGGTCTATGGGAACGAAGCGGTAATTCCTGCAGAAGTTGAGATACCATCTCTGAGGATCATTCAAGAAGCAGAGTTGAGTGACGCCGAGTGGGTACAAAGCAGGTTTGAGCAACTAGCACTGATCGATGGAAGAAGGATCAACGCCATATGTCATGGGCAGCTTTACCAGAATAGGATGGCCCGAGCATTCAACAAAAAGGTCAGACCAAGATACTTCTCGCTCGGGCAATTAGTCTTAAAGTGGATCTTCCCAAATCAAGACGAGGCCAAAGGAAAGTTCGCACCAAATTGGCAAGGTCCGTACATGGTTCACCGCGTCTTGACTGGAGGAGCACTCATACTCGCAGAAATGGACGATGAAATCTGGCCCAGACCTATCAACGCGGATGCTGTGAAAAGATACTACGTCTAAGCTTTGTCTTTTGCCTTTTATAATTGGAACTACGTCAGACCTGATTCTCATTTAAGAGGGATACGTAGGCGCTCCTGTGGAGCTCGGTCTTACCATAACAAAAATTTTATTTCCCCCACTGGACCACAGACTGGGTGTCACGGCCTTAGAGCTTTAGCTAAAACCGTGCGGCACTAGTCGATTTGCTTGAACTTAGCAAATACTAGTAAGCCTTTCAAGAGGACCACTAAGGGAACTCAAGATAAGAAAACTTTGGAACTAAAGAAAACTTTAGAACTAGAGGAAGGAAACTTGTATTAGCTTTCAAGAGAATGCTTTTACAAGTGATTCCAGGATGGTTACAAATGAAAATGAGGCCCTCTATTTATACTACTCAAGAAGGGCCTAAGAGTAAATATTATTTACACTACAAGTCCTTCATATTTACACATAAGTCCCTCCTTATTTACAAAAAGGTCCTTTTCTAGAATCCTCCACTTTATTCTAGAGAAGACTACACAGTTCTTGAACTATCTACACTAACCCGGAGTCTTTCACGCACCATAACGCCCCGGATCTCGTTTTCTTGTACGAAAATGGTGGCGGGTCGTCACACTCTCCCCCACCTGATGTCGCGACGTCCTCGGCGCGATGTTGTTATTGGTACACCCAGTCTCCACCTTTGGATTGCCACATACCTCTGTGTTGTCCCTGCGTGGTTTCTGCTGGAGTTCGCCCCTTTCAGCGCCCGAGGAATACTGTTGCTTTTGGTCATCCCTGTCCCTGTTCAGTTTCCTTCGACGGTTCCTCCTCCGACGACCTTTTCTTCCAGCGTGCGTAGAGCATGATACTGGTGGCCTTCCCTTAACCGTTTCCACGAGCTGTAGGGCTGATATTTGAGCTAGTCCCTCTGACTTGGGCATCCCGACTAAGGGTACCATGCAGGAACCTCCCTGCTCCATGACTAAGAGTTGTTGGAGGTAGGGGTCTATCACCGCATGGCATTTCCGAAAGAACTCCTGCCCAAGGATTATGTCAAAGAGATCTATCTGTGCTACGTGGAAGTTGGCCTTTCCATGCCACTATCCCAGCACTATGTCGACTTCCTGAGCAATCCCACACACGGGAGTTATCGGTGCATTGACTGACCTAAGTCGCGCATTGCTCGGGTTATGTTTCAGCCCCAACTTAGTTGCCGCAGACTTAGTCACTATGTTAACCTCTGCGCCTGTGTCGACCATCGCACGAGCGGGCCTTCCATTGAGACTGATGTCCACGTACTGCGCACCACGCTCCTTTGGCTTTTCTTGCAGCTTTGTGATTGCTCCGCATAGCCCAATCACACCTACTCGTGCCACGTCTGACTCCTCCCCTGATTTGGGTGCCTCTTCCTGCGCCTTCTGCCCCTTCCATTCCCGTAGTATGGCACCAAGACTCTTCAGTTGAGGACACTTCTTATAGCTATGCGGGTCTCCGCATACGTAACACTTAAATTCTTTCTCGGGCTGTGCCTTGCCCTCTCCGCTGCCCTGACGATCGACCCTCCTGCTATCCGGCTTGTGGGTATCATGATGCTTGGGGTGTGGCTGCCAGTCCTTGCCTTTGCCATTGTCTCCCCCACCTTGGTCATGACTACCTCCCGAGCTTTCCCCTCGGTCCCTGTCTCGCCTGTCGTGCCGAGAGTCTGTCAGAGCCTCCGCCTGGGCGATGGCGTCGTCTAGTGTGGTCACGTTTCTCCGCTCGAGCTCCGTCCTGGCCCAACCCTGTAAGCCATCCATGAAGTGGAACATCATATCCTCATCTGTGAGGTTGGGTATTTGGAAGGTGAGCGCCGTGAACTCCTTCACGTAGGCTCGGATGGTGCCGGTCTGCTTCAATTCTCGGAACCTCCGTTTGGCCTCATAGACGACATTACTTGGGAAGAAGGCCTTCTTGAACTCGGCCTTGAACTGATCCCAAGTGTCAATGGCGCACTGCCCACGCCCGATCTCTGCTTCCTTGCGTTTCCACCATAACATGGCCATCTCAGTCAAGTAGAGTATGGCCGTGTTAACCTTTGTCTGCTCGGACCTTACCTTGTTGCACCTGAAGTAGTTCTCCAGATGCCACAAGAAGGTCTCCACCTCCTGTGCATCACGGGTGCCACGGAAGACGGGCGGCTTAGGAGCGTCGATCCTATCCTCCCTATCGACCGTTGGCGCAACAATCCTCCCTTCGGCTACACCTCCTTCGAGATCCCTTATTTTCGCACTCATGGCCTCCATATTGGCCTTCATGGCCTTTATTTCGGTGAGTGCGTCCATAAGACGGAACTCTAAGGAGGTGATGGTCTCCTTCAGCTCGCACTCCGTTGCCCGTCGACCGTCCAACTCCTTTCGGAGGTTGTCACTCTCCTCGAGGGTGAATTCCTCTAAGGTCTTGAACTGACCATCGAGGTTGTTCACCCGTTGGCCTAGGAACTCCATCGCTTCGCCGGCGGCGACGGCCTTTCAGACCCAGCCCATGTCGAGCGAGACGTCGACAGGTTCCTCACCTTGATCGTCGCCGCTCATCTCCGTGGCCGACAAGGCCTGGGTCATCAAGACCTCGCTGGGTGCTGACTCGGGCAGCACCTCATCCGCCCTCTTGGAGCCCTTCTTCCCCTTGCGCTTCTTCCCAACATCCACCAGGACGTTGGTGGTGACGGCATCCGAACTTCCTCCTGTTGCCATAGCTTCCCTTAGACCCGGCTCTGATACCACTGTGTCACGGCCTTAGAGCTTTAGCTAAAACCGTGCGGCACTAGTCGATTTGCTTGAACTTAGCAAATACTAGTAAGCCTTTCAAGAGGACCACTAAGGGAACTCAAGATAAGAAAACTTTGGAACTAAAGAAAACTTTAGAACTAGAGGAAGGAAACTTGTATTAGCTTTCAAGAGAATGCTTTTACAAGTGATTCCAGGATGGTTACAAATGAAAATGAGGCCCTCTATTTATACTACTCAAGAAGGGCCTAAGAGTAAATATTATTTACACTACAAGTCCTTCATATTTACACATAAGTCCCTCCTTAGTTACAAAAAGGTCCTTTTCTAGAATCCTCCACTTTATTCTAGAGAAGACTACACAGTTCTTGAACTATCTACACTAACCCGGAGTCTTTCACGCACCCGAACGCCCCGGATCTCGTTTTCTTGTGCGAAAATGGTGGCGGGTCGTCACACTGGGGCAAAATTTTTAAGAGGATCTCAAAAATTCTTTCGTAAAAGAGCAAAAGCAGGCAAGATAACTGGGGCAGAATTTTTGAGGCCAGCTCAAAAATTCATGACGGATAGAACAAGGAAATTATAACTCTACATCACGCGACCCGAAGATCCCTATTCAACTGAACGTTGGATTTGTCTCAAAATGTGCTACTATCAAAGGATTCATTAATAAACTATCAGTTGTTTTTCAAACGTTTCAAATATATATAAAGTATATACACATGTATACATTATATATATATATACACCTTTTTAAAATTTTTGAAATGCTACGCCATCCCGTCCCAAGAGAAAAGCCCCGACAAAGGTCTGGATACCAGCAATCGATGAGAACACTAGGCCACGACAAAGGACAGATCAACCTCCCCCTTTTATAAACTGACTATTTTTCTTTGAACGCAGATTTGACAGGCACACACCCCCGCATTGTCCGAGCAGACGACAGTCTAGTAAGATAAAATATTACTTTATGCTTTGCATTGCATCGGCCCGAAATTCACACTGCATATGCTTGATAGGTATATCATAACTGAATAAAAGATTTTGTATTGCATATGCCCAACATTTGCATCATAAAGGCCCAATATTTGCATTTGCATTACATGTGCCCGATATTTGCATTTGCATTGTGCCCGATATCTGCATTGTGCCCGATACTTGCATCATAAAGGCCTGATGTTTGCATTTTGCATTGTGCCTGATATTTGCATTATAAATGCATCTGCAATTGCATGTACCTCAAAATCTACATTGCATCGTGCCCAAAAATCACGCCTTGCATAATCTGGCCCGAAAAGTGCATAACACTGGCCCGAGAAATTGCATATACTTTAAAAAATTGCATTGCATCGCACCCGAAAATCATTGTCTCGCATAATATGCACAATCTGGCCCTAGAAATTTGCATATAATTCGCATTGCATTATGCTCGAAGATTTTACACGACACCGGCCCAAGACTCCTTATATGCATCGCATTGTGCCCGAAGTTACCTTTGCTTCGGCCTGAGAACAGCATAACATATTATACCCCTAAGGTGTGATAGTCCAAAGGCGTCATTTTCATGGCCTACGGACATCATTTCATGGCCTAGGGATTTAATTTCTGCTTATCATGCCCTTAAGGCGTCATGGTCCAAAGGCATCATCTTCATGGCCTAAGGACATCATTTCATGGCCTAGGGATTTAATTACATTCATCATGATCCGAAGGTATCATCGTCCAAGGGCACCATCCTTCATGGCCTACGGACATCATTTCATGACACGAGGATACAATTTATGATTAGCATAGCCCTAGACGTCATAGCCTAAGACGTCATCCTTATCGTCTTATGGCAAAATTCACGGTCTAACAGGGAACTCGCATCACGTTTTATTATTCCGCCACTTAATATATATGCTCTTATCATTTTCGCTTACATAGCATTTCTTTTAACTATAAAGCCCGCGAATGTCTAAAGTGCGCCATCATTCCGCCATTTGAATGCATCAAACCTCCTATTCTTTCAACATCTAAGCATTTTTTATGCCGCGAGCATTGCAATTCAAACTTCGAGATTCGCATGGTTTTGTTCATTTTAGGGATTTCGTTCATTCCTAAATCTAGAACTACACATGGCCTGATTCTCGTATAACCAGAGATATGTAGGCAACTTCCAGACTGGAGTCTCGGCCGTAAACTTTTGTTCTATCCGGCCCCTTCGATAAAACTCCATCGGTCGGATAAAATCGGCTACTACGTCAACTTTCTTTGCTCAACAATTCATCCTTCATTCCCGAGCAAAGAAGGGGCAGTTGTTGACATCCGATTTTGATCGACCCTTAATTTATTTTACGTTTTTATTTACTTAAAAATTGGTATTTTTAATTGGTGAAATAAATGATTTTATAATGCGCTCTTTATATTGACATTTTGTACAAAAAAATAAACAACAAATAATCGCGTATCTTATTATTTTAGTAATGTCTTCCGAATCATGATGTTTTCAATATACTCTCGTAATGATTGTGGTATTGAATTTACGTGACTTTTAAATAAATTTTTATGCACTTATATAATGTTTGCACTTTCAAAACTAAATTGAGCTAACTTGTGGCCTAGATTTTAAACTTCAAGCAAATTTTGTAAACCAAATCACCAATTTATGGCCTAATCCTTAATATTTTACAAGTAGGGGCTAGTATTTAAATCCGAATTACCAATTTATGGCCCAATTTTGTATTTTACAATTGTGGCTAGTTTTTAAATCCAAATTATTAATTTACAGCTAGTTTCTTAATTTTGGCTATTACTTAAATCCGGGTACCCGTTTCGACCCGGATCCGACCCATAACCCACTTTCCTTATTATCAAACCCCCCAAACCCATCTACCACATTCTTTCTCATTTCCTCCACCCACCAAAACCCTAGCCGCTGCTCCTCCTTCCCTCTCTCCAAACGCTGCCATGGCAGCCCTCTCCCATGGCTGCCGCAGGGTCCCCCTCACTATCTCCCTCTCCTTCTCTCCTTCTCTCCTTCTCCCGTGCCGCCGCGACTCCACCACAGCGGCGCCACCCCTGTTTCCTCCATCTATCACCTCTCTCAACCGCAACTCTCTCTCCTTCCATCGCCAAACAACCCCAACTACCACCCCCAAACAGTGGTGGCGCCCTCGCCGCGACCCTATTTCACCAGCAACCACAGCCCCCGTCGACAGCCCCATCCCTCCTCCTTCTCCACCACGAAACTAATCCTAACAGCCACCAACGACCATGGCAGCCCCGCCGCTGCCAGTCCCCGAAACTGCCGCCACAAAAACCCCATGCAACGCCGCCGGCAACCCCTCTCCGGCGAACTCCTCCGGCCAGTGAATGAGATAATAGAAATTAAGAGGAGATTCAAGCTCCAACCCGATTCCTACAAGATAAGTTGTTCAAAGTTATATTTCTTTTTCAATTAGTCTTTGTTTGGCGACTGTTTCTATGTCATTTTGTTGGGGTAAAACTCGTTGTTCCCTCTCTTTCCTACATTTTCCCGGCGAAATATTGGTTAGCAACAGTGGTACCAGTGAAGCAAACTCTGGCCAAAACAATATGAAATCGTTTTGGGTCTCAACATATCTGAGTTAGATTTGATTTTTTTACTGCTTATGGGTCTTGTTTGCTGAAATCGGATATTATGTTCATAGTTTATCTCTTTCACATATTTAGGATGTTGATCATCACTCTGTTAGTTTTTCTAGTGTCTAATTAATTCTTAAGGTTTTATTGTTGGATTAATAGTCTAGAAAATTTTGAGATACATTATATATTGATTTTTACTATTAACATTGCCTGGTTCTTGGGATAATTATGATCATTACACAACCTGATATCATTAATTGTTCATGATGAATTATTTTCCTTCACTTGCTTATTTCAGTAAATAATTTATTTTCACCAATGTGTTTATGGTAAATTGTTGACATTATTGTGTTCAATTTCGTGGTTATGATAAAAATTTGATATACTTGATTTACTAAATTTATGACAATTATTGTTACTGCTCATTTCTTATTAAGTTTTTGGATGGTTGATCACTTTGTTTATTTTGTGTTAGACCTTTAGCATAATTTTAGGTCTTAAATTGCTTACATATACAACTATATATGTGAATATATTGGTTTTACATGGTAAATCTTTGATTGAATACATTGTATATATATGTAGGAATATTGGCTGTTATTGTTTCCTTTTATATAAATTTTGATCACCCAAATTCTGTGATTTTCATTTATGGATTGACTGCCTTTATTAGTTGAAGAAAGGAAATTTTCTGTTGGTTATTTCATCAATTGAGTGATTGGAGCCACTAATCAACTCGTCTATTAGCTTTAGAAGATTTTAATTTGATCACTCAACTTTTATGGTAATCATGTGTCTTAATTATTTAATATAATTGACTGGCTATTATAGTAATTGATACACTCTTGATGATATTTGTCTTATTTCTTTATTTATGGTAAAAATCTTAATGATTTTCTTATTCAATTTAAATTCTTTTTGAAAAAAGATTTTTTCCTTCTGACCACCTCAATTAGTTCTTTTCCTTAATTAATCAATTCATGTTTGTTATATAAATCGTATTTTCACCTTCTCAGAGGACAGGAGAACAATTCATATATTCCACATTCTTCTACTCTACACAATTTTTTTCATATTGCTTACTCACACTAATAGTCTCAATACAAAAAGAAAAGAACATCTCTCATCCTCTAATACTTTCCTCCCTCTCATAAAGAAAAGAAAGGAAAATTGTGTTATTCTCGAACTCTCTTTGGTTCTTCTTTATTATTTGGATTTTCTTGACTGGTAAGTACTTTAATATTATTATTCCACATATATTACTTTCTTTGTTTGGTTCGCAGATTATAATTTCAAGTTTAAGTAAAGAGTCGCCTAGGACGGATCTGGAGAGGAAAACCCCGAAGTTTTTATCTTATTTTATTCTATCTATCTCATTGTATTTTGTTTTTCTTTTTCTTTTTCTTTTCGCTGTTGATGTAACAAATATAGTGGAAATTGGGGGACTATGAGGGAGGGGGATTATTTTTCTTTTTTTTTTCCGTGGTACTTACGTAGGCAAATCTAGGATTTGAACGCGAACAACGTGCTTGAAAGCTTTTCGTATTTGTCAGAATAAGTAAAATAAAAAAAGTGCTGCATTCATATTTTCGTTTCTTTCTTCTCCTCGTAGGTAGTCCTGCATATAATATCTGTTTGTGTTTTATTTGGAATTAGTCTAGGGTTTAATTGCTATCATGTTAAGTTTCAATCCATGCCTAGGTTTCTCATATTTAGAATTATAGTTTTACTATCATGCTTATTAATCCATGTCTGGTTTTCATGCTTAATAATCTATGTCTAGTTTTTATATTTTATTAATCCATGTCTAGTTTTATATTTTATTTACACCATCATTAGAAATCCATGTTTAGTTTTTTTTTATATTTTATTTAACCATCATTAGAAATCCATGTTTAGGTTTTTTTTTTTTATATTTTATTTAACCATCATTAGAAATCCATGTTTAGGTTTTTTTTTTATATTTTATTTAACCATCATTAGAAATCCATGTTTAGTTTTTTCATATTTTATTTAACCATCATTAGAAATCCATGTTTAGGTTTTTTTTCCTCACATTTTATTTAATCATCATTAGAAATCCATGTTTAGGTCTTTCCATATTTAGAATTTAACCATCATAATTAGAAATCCATGTTTAAGTTTCCCATATTTAGAATTTTATTTTTTTTATGCTTAGAAATTCATGTCTAGTTTTCATACATCATTAGAAATCCATGTCTAGTTTTCATCTTTTTTTTATTTTCATGTTTAGGTTTTAAAATTTAACTGTCCTAATTTGATCTGTCATACTTAGAAATCATGCCTAGGTTTAGTCCCGTCTCGTTCATCTTATCGTGGGGATTTCTACATTGGCAAATCACTTTCTCTAATTGGTTTCACATTTATCATACATTTAATAGTTCAGAATTCTTTCATTTCTAGCCATTTTAGATAGCTTGAGGCCTACGTGATACCTTGTATGATATTTGCTTGTATTATTTGCTTTTGTATTGCCATGCGAGTCTAATTGGAAACCTAGTTTAGAAACCCTATCCAAAATAGACGTCCAATGCCTCTTGGACAATAGGAGGGACGCTAGGCATCTTTAGGACACGCTAGTTTTTTTTCATTTTTTTTAGTCCGCTTTTAAGATAATTAATAAAATCAACTTAGGAGGGGGGTAGGGGTAGATAGGACTCGGAACGGATGATATACGCTTGACCCCAATAGGATGGAACTTTGGTTTTCATCCTGGGGCTTGGTAATAAACCAAGTGCATCTGATCCGAGAATTTAATAATCCAACTTGTTTAAACATTTATTATTTGATCAAACTCTTGTCACTTAAAATTAATTTAGAAAATATCAAAAATATATGAGACTTTTATTTGTGTTTTCACCCCCGCATAAATACGAGACACGGTCGGGACCCGCCTTTGCGGACCTCGAAGGGTGCTTAACACCTTCCCTTCGAGGTAACTTGAGCCCGAACCCTCTTCTTAACACCTTCCCTTCGAGGTAACTTGAGCCCGAACCCTCTTCTCTGGTTTGACCTTTGACCCTAGGCTAGAATCGTGTCCTAATGCACCCAATCATTAGGTGGCGACTCTAAAAAAATGAAAATCCCAAAAGAGTCATCGCCACGACGTCGTCCAGGTTCCTATTTCTCCGCGAGGAAAAATAGGGCGTGACAAATTCTATTGAGGTATTTTTGATACTTTCACTGATCGCTAAGGCTTTTTAAGACCTTTAAAACCCCTTTACATTCCTAAACTTCTCCTACATTAATTCTAAACTCTCATTCAAGACTAACCCTTAGTCTCTAGAATTAAACCCTCAAAATTCTCTCCAAGCCTCTCCTTCATGATTCAAGCTAGGATTCGATTGGGTTTTTAACTTCAAGCTAAATTATTCTCAAATTCCTCTACCTAATCAAGGTCTTTGGGATTGATTCTTAGTCTCTTTCAACCAAGAAGACCCAAACTTTTTTCAAATGATTTTCATGGAGTTTTGCTTACATTAAATATGAGTTTTGAGAATTATTGCTTAATAAATTCAATAGAAGTATGGGTTGTGCTTTATTGATGATTTTAAGTTGATTTAAGCCCTAATATGATGGTTTGCATTGAGATTACAAAATTATGAATGTGCATGTCCTCTTTAAAGCTTGATTTGTGATTAAAATGCGAATTTTACTTGTGTTTCAACTTGAATTTCATAATGTATTATTGATTACAGCTTGAATTTACATTACCCATGTTATTCTCATCTCACTCATAGCATATGCATTCATAAGCATTGGATTTATGTGTGAGACCTCATATTTCTCATCTTCCAAGAGATAATAAGGCTAACAATAAGAGGTAATATCAAGGAAATAATATTTCAAGTCAAAGGAATACCCTAAACACTCATCCGAGATTAAAGAAATGGCTTGAGTGATACCTCGCCCTTTTTGGAAGGTTTAAATTAGGTTTCATGTTTAAGACAGGACTAAAAGTGTATAATTTGCTAACACTGGATTTTTAAAAGTTATTTTTATTGCACAAAGGTCATACATTATGTTTTAGAATCAAGAAAGTTGCAAGATAAAGGTTGGCCAAAGTTAACGTAAGTTTCTTTAAGAAATCCTTCTTAAAATTGGGTCAAATGTATCAGACCATATCTCCTAAAATATAAGAAGTTATAAGGCCCATGACCTATCATATTGAAGATCTATGAGTCTAGTTTGTAGCGCATGAAATCTCGCATTAAACCAACCTCTAAATGACAAGTTATGACAGTTTTACCGAGACTGCCCAAGCAGGAAATAGGGTCATGGGTCGGGTCGGGTGGACCCACCTTAATGTAGGATGCTTTGAGCTTTTTAAAGCTCAAATAAGTTCCATGCCGTCCCCAAACAGTGTATACACTGAAGGAAAAGTTCCCACAAGGTACCAAAGGAATATGAGTATGTTTTTTGCATTTTTACCATTAAAATTTATCTGTGTGCCTAAAAATGCGTGCCTTACGCTTTGCAATTGTTTTCCCCTACTATTACCGGTTTTTGGAGCTGTTTTTGGGCTGGAAAAAATGGTTTTCTTGCTGGTTATTCTAGGTTTGCAGATGGTGTGTTCAGATAATAATCTTGGGGATCTTTTACGATCATTTGTTATGTAGTTTTATGGATGTTTACTCGTGTAAATGCTCTATAAAAATCTGCTGATTAATGTTATTTTATGGACTATTTACAAGTGGATATAAGTTGTGTATATATAGTGGTTGTGAAGCTTAGGACGTAACGAACAACTCTCGTGAAGGAACTTTGAGCTATTGGCCGATCGTTAGAGAGGTATGTTAAGGCTAAGCTCCGTGCATGCAATCTGGGAAGTTTCCCGAAACGTCAAATGCAATATCTTACTATTCTGTTGCTAGAAAGACCCTTCTGTGAAAGGCACTGGGATTAAAGTTGAGTTATTTTCATGATGGTATTAGGTTGAAATTTCATTCTATCGCTTAAAATTGAACATTCAATATCTATATATGATTTTGTCGATTTTCCCGGCTACCTATTCATATGTTCGAGGTGTTTCTCTTCTTGGTGTAGTGCCACTAAAATAAATATAGAATGCGAAGAGAATGTAGTATTTATAATCAGGCCTTCTTCCATATAGAAATATAATTGAAGTATTTAATTGGTAACACGTTGGGTTCCAATATTCTCCAGTGAAATGTTCCTATTTAAATGACTAAGGCACTTGATCCTATTTAAATACCTTTTTTTACAAATTGACATGGGACTAAGTATAAGGATTTTGTAAAGCACCTTTATGAATATTTTTCAAAGTTAAGTCTTCACTCTAAATGTTGGGATAAGTTCTAACATTCTATAAGATCCACAAAGTTAAGTCTTCACTCTAAATGTTGGGTTAAGTTCCACAAAGTTAAGACTTTACTATAAGATCCCACGAGTCACGTGGATATGCTACGACAACGATTATGATGTTATGAGAATAAGTGTACCAATGAGCCAAAATTGGCTAAGTTCTTGCTATGGTCTACTATGTGCATTTAATATTCATATTATACATTGCACGTTATTCATGTCTTCAAGCTATAATCGAAGGTATGGGGCCTATTTGCCCAAATGATTATAGAGATATATATGTATACGGTATAGATAGCCATAGGTTGGCAGATATGATGCCAGTTAGCTACCAGAAAGGACCACCATTGGTAGCATTTTGTTGAGTATGTCATGCATTCGCATCTATATATATGTATTCACGACATGCGATACCTGAGCATTCCATGCATATTTAAATACTAGGAGGTTGCTTATTGGCCATTAAGGCTACTTGAGTTTTGGTTACAGGTGGTATTTCTATTAACCTTTTTACTACAATTATTTATGATATTACTTCCTGCCTTACATACCAGTACATGTTTATTCGTACTGACGTCCCTTTGCTAGGAGACACTACATTTTATTTTGTGCATGCAGGTTCAGTTAGGGGTTCTAATTTACCTCTCCACTAGGAGCCCCATTCAGTTGTGAGTATGTAACCTCCACCTCTTCTTGGAGCTTTCACAGGATGCTTACTTTTTATTGTACAGTTGGGTATAGTCGGGGCCCTTTCTCGGCAGTGTTAGTGATTCTCTTAGAGGCTGTTGTGGACATGTTATTGTGGGTTGGTTATTTAGTGCCTTTCAATCTCCAATTATCAGATTTGAATGTATATATCGAAATATGGACAAACGGAAGTTTAACTCCGAAAGAAGCACTTCATGAAGCATCCCAAAACATAATTTATTTATTTATTCGAACAATACATTTTTGTTACCACGAGATATATTGGCAGCCGCCGATCATTTGATTAGACTGAAATTTGGAATGGGTGCACTTGATGATATGAATCATTTGAAAAATAAACGTATTCGTTCTGTAGCAGATCTTTTACAAGATCAATTCGTATTGGCTCTGGTTCGTTTAGAAGATGTGGTTCGGGGGACTATATGTGTGTGTGCCTGTATCTCTATTGTTGCAGCCTTGTTGGCTAACTAGTACTCTATCATTTTGGTTTACCTATCTTGATGTACATGATTTACTATTTACCAGGTCATGACAAAAAATGTCCAGGTTTAGTCTTTCAGACGTCATGCTGCTCGATTTTCTTCTGGTCCCTAGTTTAGTTAACTAGCATGTTTAGTGGTTACTTGGCCAATAATATTATTGGGTGCCAGTCGCGCCTCCCCTTTCTTTGGGGCGTGACAAAGATGGTATCAGAGCAGGTCGTGTCCTAGGGAGTCCAGGATGCCGTGTCTAGTATAATCTTGCTTATGGGTGTGTTGTGCACCACACTTATAATCAGGAGGATACGAGGCATTTAGGGATGGTTATATTTCTTTCACTTAACAGATCGTGCTAAAGAGCAAAGTTATAGGAACATACGAAATCTATATTATGTTATGTTTTTCTTATTCAATGGGCTGCCTACGCTCCGTAGATGGCATAACATGAGATAAGTATTGATTCAAGAGAAGGTACCAATCGTGTCTTGCCTATTGAGGCAGATATATTCCCCGTTAAGGCACATAGGGAATCTCCAATGCCTACAGTACCAAATTCACCAGCACCTGTTGGGGCCCAAGGAGATCTAGTACCCCAACCCCATTAGAGACTCGGGAGTAAGGGGTGAAGGAGGCTATTCAACTACTAACTAGGACGGTTTTTATTCCTGAGAGACCACTAAAGTCGAGAGCGGACACTAAAAGGGATCAAATAGAAAGCTCAAAGGTACGAGAGTTTCTTCAATTGACCCCTCCAGTTTACAGGGTCCAATCCCACTGAGGATCCACATGAATTTATAGAACATATGTATAGAGTGTTGAGGATGATGCATGCCTCTTTCACCGAGGCAGTGGAATTAGCTTCTTTTCGACTACGTGATGTCGCCATCTTGTAGTACAAGGCATGGGAGAGATCCAGAGGGCCTGATGCTCTGACAACAGAGTAGGAGGACTTCTCTAATGCATTTTTAGCCCATTACTTACCACAGGAGGTGTGGCAGGCCTGTCTTGACCAGTTTATCAGTTTGAGGAAGGGGGATATGAGTGTAAGGGAGTATACCCTTAGGTTTAATTCTTTTGCTAGGTATGCACCAAATATTGTGCGTACCATGAGTACTGGAGTTTATCGTTATGTGGATGGTTTGGGGGATTATTTGATCGGAGACTACAGGATAGCCTCCTTACAAGATGGTGCAGATATTTTTCGTATTTAAGCTTTTGCTCAGACTACATAGGACCTTTCTCTTCGGATTCGGGATACCCATAGAGATAGGGATAAGAATAAGAGGGCTCGCACTACAATGTCTTATAGGGATCCCACAGGGTGATTTTAGGCCCCCATTTCACTAATATCCACCTCAGTCAGTAGGTAGTTTCCCACCATAGATGCAGGGCCAGCGATTTGGTCGTTATATTCGGTCAGGGCCGAGGTAGAGTTTAGGCCCGCTTGATAGCCATCGATAGAAGAGTTCTGCACAAATGAGACAACCTACTCCCCATGTACATAGTGCAGTAAGCTTCATACTATACAGTGTAGAAAGGGTTCAAGTGCATGTAACCATCATGAGAGGACAAGATATTATATTAGCAACTAGCCCTTTAGTCAGTCCTTAGTGTGAATGAATTCCTAAGAATATTTCCCGATAATTTTCCAGGGATCCCCCGGAAGGGATTCTCAATTTTTTTATAGATGTTCTTCGTGATATGTAGTCTATATCCATTCCTCCCTAAGGAATGGCTCCTGTAGAGATAAGAGACTTGAAGGAACAACTGAAGGACTTGCTTGATAAAGACCTTATTAGGCCAAGGACATCTCCATGGGGTACTCCAATGCTCTTTGCTTGAAAGAAAGATGGCTCCTTACGGACGTGTATCGATTACATATAGCTACATAAAGTCACTATTAAGAATAAGTATCCTTTTATGTAGATTGATGGTTTTTCAAAGATTATCTTGTGACCCAGGTACTACAAGCTATGAGTCAGGGATGTTGATATTCCAAAGCCAATATTTAGGATGAGTCAGAAGCTGAGCATGCAGACCACTTGCGAGTTATATTATAGACTCTCCAGGACAACAAGTTATATGCTGAATTCTCCAAATGTGAATTTTGGTTAACTTCTATAGCTTTTCATGGCCATGTTATTATTAGCGATAGTATCAAGGTCGATGGCCAGAAAATTGAAGCAGTAATGGCCTAGCCGAGACCCTTGAATCCGACAGAGGTCCAAGGCTTTTGGGGCTTGTTAGGATATTATAGGAGGTTTGTTGAGGGATTGTCCACTACCTCTACACCACTAACGAGGTTGACACATAAAGCAACTATGTTTCAGTGGACTGAATTATGTGAACAGAGTTTTCAAGAGCTAAAGAAAAGACTTACCACCCCACCTATTCTAGCTCTTCTGGATGGGACCTAAAGCTACATTGTATATTGTGATGCCTCGAGAATTGGCCTGGGTTGTGTTCCTATGCAGCATGATAGGGTTATTGCATATTCTTCCAGGAAGTTACTAAATCATGAACAAAACTATCCTACCCATGATCCTGAATTTACCGCAGTTGTTTTTGCCTAAAGATTTGATGGCATCATCTATACAGAGTTCATATTGATGTTTTAACCGACTACTAGAGCTTGCAATATTTATTCAAACAGAAGGACTTAAACGTTCGAAAAAGTAGGTGGCTAGAATTACAAAACAATTATGATTTTTACATTTGTACCATCCTGATAAAGGTAATGTAGTTGCTGATGCACTTAGCCGAAAATCCATGGGAAGTCTAAGTCAAGTTGAAGCTAATAAGATTGAAATGACAAAAAATTTACATCAGCTACCTAGTTTGCATGTGCGATTAGAAGATGCGAAAGGTGGAGGTGTGATTGTTTAAAATACAGTAGGATCTTTCATTGTTACTGAAGTAAAAGAGCAACAACGTGAGGATGCTGAGCTTATGATATCGAGGGAAAGTGTTCACAACAACATCCTTTGTTTGAGCTAATCTTAGATGGAGTCCTTCAATATCGGGGACTCTTATGTGTGCCAAACATCGGGGAGCTTTGTGCGAAGATTCATTTTGAGGCTAATTATCCTAGATATTCGGCTCAACCTGGGGCAATAAAAAAAGTAGGTATTTAGACCTATGTCAGATCTATTGGTGGAATGGCATGAAAAAGATATTCCAAATATGGTGGCCAATGCCCCAACAACCAGCATGTTAAAACAGAACATCATAGACCTGGAGGCCTAGCTAAGTATACTGATTTTCCGTTCTGGAAACGGGAAATGATAAATATGGGCTTCATCACTAGGTTGCCTCACGCTCCACGCAGGTATGACTATCTTTGGGTAATGATTGACAGGTTGACAAAATCTTCTTATTTCTTACCAATAAGAATGACATATTCAATGGAGGATTATACTAAGCTTTACATTCAAGAGATTGTTTGCCTTCCTGGAGTTTCCATTATCTATTTTCTCTGATTGAGGGGCTTAATTTACCGTTCATTTTTAGAAGTCCTTTTAGATGGGTCTGGGCACTCAGGTGAATCTCAGCACCGCTTTTCATCCACAAACTAATGGGCAGGCAGTGCATACCCTCCAGACAGTTAAGGATATGTTACGTGCCTATATGTTGGACTTTAAAGGAAACTGGGATGATCATCTACCTTTTATTAAGTTTGCTTATAATAATAGCTTCCATGCTAGTATTCAAATGGATCTTGAGGGAACACTATACGGGCGAAGATGTAGGTCACCGATTGATTAGTTTGCAGTTGGGGAGGAAACGTTACTAGACCCAAACCTATTTCAACAAGCAACGAAAAAAATGAAACTTATTAGAGACTTACCACAAACGGCCCAGAATCAACAGAAGTCTTATGCAAATATTCGACAATGAGACTTCGTGTTTGATGTGGAAGATTAGGTCTACTTAAAGGTATCACCTATGAAGGGAATCATGCGGTTCTGAAAGATAGGAAAGCTCGGAAGGGAATGATGCTGTTGGGAAAGACAAGAAAGCTCAGTCCAATATATGGTGGACCATATAAGATTATTAGAGAAATTAGTAAGGTACCAATGGAGATTAATTTTCCTATAGAATTGAGAGCAACCCATCCAGTGTCTTATGTATCTATGTTGTTACGGAAGTACATTAGAGTTCCTTCGTGTATTACTCGCATTAAGGATACCCCCATTGCTAAAGACTTAACTTCTGATGAGGTACCAGTGGTTGTTTTAGATTGACAAATAAGAAAGCTTCGAAATGAAAAGTGGCCTCCGTGAAAGTGTTATGGCAGAATAAAAATATTGAGGAAATAACTTGGGAAGCCAAAGAAGAAATGATAAGGAATCACCCCCAGTTATTTATAACTTAAGGTAGGTCGTGTTCCAAAAGTGGCAGTTATCCCTTTTTTAGTAAGTTTTAAAGGATTTAGATGTGTAACTTGTGCGTTTTGTTGCAGGATAGCTATACAAAGCTTAGTAATTGGAGTTTTTGGAAGTTGATTTCTGGTTTGCAAGGGTAGTAGATGTATCATAAAAAAAATATTATAGTAGATGGTAATTCAACCAAGGGGCTGTCAAGACATATTCGCGGACGAATGTTTTTAGGGGGGGATACTATGAGACCCCGTATTTTTTGTCTTCCATTATATAAATAGTGTGGCATTATATAAGGCATATGTGATTTTTGGTAGAACCTAGGGACATTAAGGCTGCAATAAGAGGTAATATCAAGGACATGATATTTCAAGTCAAAGGAATACCCTAAACACACATCCGGGATTAAAGAAATGGCCCGAGTGGCACCTCGCCCTTTTTGGAAGGTTTAAATTAGGTTTCATATTTTAGATGGGACTAAAAGTGTATATTTTGCTAATATTAGTTTTTTTACAATTTATGTTAATAGCACAAAGGTCATACATTATGTTTTGGAATCAAGAAACTTGCAAGATAAAGGTTGGCCAAAGTTACCGTAAGTTTTATTTTAGAAATCCTTCTTAAAATTGGGTAAATTGTATCGGGCCATATCTCCAAAAATATAAGGAGTTAGAAGGACCATGACCTATCAATTTAATATCTATGAGCCTAGTTTGCAGCGCACAAAACTGCGTATCTAACCGACCTTAGAATAACAAGTTATGACAGTTTTACCGAGACTGTATGAGCAGGAAATCGGGTCAGGTCGACTCACCTTAATGTTGGCTAATTTGAGCTTTTTAAAGCTCCAATCAGTGGCATTTCATCCCCAAATAGTGTATAAATGGAAGGAAAAGTTCCCACAAGGTATCAAAGGAATATGAGTAAGTTTTTCGCATTTTTACATTTAAAATTTGTTCGTGTGCCTAGAAATGTGTGCCTTACGCTTTGCAATTGTTTTTCCCTCCTATTAGCGGTGTTTGGAGCTGTTTTTGGGCTGGAAAAATGATGTTCTTGCTGGTTATTCTAGGTTTGCAGCTGGCGTGTTTAGGTAATCTTGGGCTCTTTTACGATCATTTTTTACGAAATTTTATGGACGTTTACTCGCGTAAATGCTATATGGAAAATCTACTGATTAATGTTAATTTATGGACTGTTTATAGGTGGTTATAAGTTGTGTATATATAGTGGTTGTGAAGCTTAGGACGTAAGAAACAATTCTCGTGAAGGAACTTTGAGAAATTGGGCGATCGTTTTAGAGGTATGTTAAGGCTAAGCTCCGTCCCTCCTATTAGCACGAAATACGAGAAGTTTCCCAAAATGTTAAATACAATATCTTACTATTCTGTTGCTAAAACGACCTTCTGTGAAAGGCACTGGGATTAAAGTTGAGTTATTTTCATGACGGTATTAAGTTGAAATTCCATTCGTTCGCTTAAACTGGACATTCAATATCTATATATCATTTTGTCGGTTTTCCCAACTACCTATTCATATGTTCCAGGTGTTTCTCTTCTTGGTGTAATGCCATTAAAATAAATATAGAATGCGAAAGGAATGTAGTATTCATAACCAGTGCTTCTTCCATACAAAATATAATTAAAGCATTTAACAGGTAACGCGTTGGGTTCCAATATTCTCCAGTGAAATGCTCCTATTTAAACGACTAAGGCACTTGATCCTGTTTAAATACTTTCTTTTACTAATTTACGTGGGACCAAGTATAAGCATTATGTAAAACACCTTTATGAATATTTTAAAAGTTAAGGCTTCACTCTAAATTTTGGGTTAAGTTTCCAAACTTGTTAAAAAGACATATAAGATCCCACGAGTCATGTGTATATGCTATGACACCAATTATAATCTTATGAGAATAAGTGTACCAATGAGAAAATATTGGCTAAATGACAATAATTATAATGCAATGAGAATAAGTGTACCAATAAGCCAAGATTGGCTAAGTTCTTGCTATGGCTTACTATGTGCATTTAGTATTCATATCATACATTGCATGTTATGCATGGGCCTTGAGCTAAAATCGAAGGTATGGTGCCTATTTTCCCAAATAATTATATATATGTATATGGTATATATGGCCATAGTTTGGCAAATATGATGTCGGATAGCTACCGGAAAGGACCACCATTGCTTGCATTTGGTTGGGTATGTCATGTATTTGCATCTATATATATGTATTCCCGATATGTGATACTCGAGCATACCATGCATATTTGATTACTAGGAGGTTACTTATTGGCCATTAAGGCTACTTGAGTTTTGGTTACTGATACGCCCAAATTACACTCCAAGTAGAAGAGTAAAGCGGTCGTTGGTCAAATATAGAACTCAACCAGAGTTGAGGTCGATCCCACAGGGAACACGTAAGAATTATTCTATTAGTGCCGGCTTTCAGTTGTAAATGCTATTCCCAAGATAAACGAACATAAAGTAAATGGGGGGGGTTGCGTTATTTAATTTAACTAACTGCATAAAGTAATTAATAAAGATGCTCCGATTCTTGAACAGATAGAGAGAGGCTAGGGTTGTGTTCCCCATGACATACAATTACGACAACTAAACTGGATCTGTGAATTCGCTCCTAATGATGCATGCAAAATCTACAACTTAATTAATACCTAGGTCACCTTTCGGTCCTCTCTAGGTATATCTCACTCCTCTCCTCTCGGTCTGCGAGTGTCTGCAATACTAACCGTTGCTTCTGATCTCAGAATACCCTCACCTTTCGGTCTCAGGCACTTAGACTAGGTTCATGACCTCGAATCTCCGTTGTTAGACTCTTTTCCCAATCACTACATCCCTTTCGGGCATGTAATGAATACGGGCTTACCCTAATGCGTCGACTCATTAAGGAGAAGTTAAAACGAAGAATTTAACAATACATGCGATGTTTATTTGAACGAATCACCCCCAGTTTGCGTTATCTTAATTGGGTCGTCATGGTTCCCACAACCCTAGTTGTGGGTTTAGCCTAGCATACTGTTAATAATTTGCCCACAACGAGTAGAAGAAAACATAAAGATGGACTTACGATTAAAGAACAAGAATCCGTGTTACAAGCTTTGAACAATAATCACAAACGTGATTCTCTCGAATTACAAAAGCCAAACTAATGTTTTTCTCCTTGTTCTCTCCAGTTTCTCTCGTCAAAACGAAGTTCTTAATAAAATAAAATAACATCCTATTTATACAAAGTAAAACTAAGTCGATATAATTTAGGAAAATAATTTCGGCACAGGGCACGGTCCGTTACACGGACCGTCTAAGGTGAGATGGTCCGTGTGAACGGACCGTCTGGCGGTCGACTGTGCCCACACGGTCCGTGACATGGCCCGTGTGGCGTGAGACGGGCCGTGTGGCTCTTCCGTATCAATCCACTTGCACGAATCCTGATATTTTCGACGAAGGCCCTTCGAGCTACCTCAGTTACACGGCCCGCGACACGGTCCGTGTGGAGTGAGACGGGCCGTGTGGTTCCTCCGTGTGAATCTCCTTGCACGATTTCTTTAATTTTCGACGGGTTGTCTTCCGAGCTACGTCAAGTACACGGTCCGTCACACGGTCCGTCTGGTGTCAGACGGGCCGTGTGGACTGACCGTGTGACTCGTGTCGTGCCACGGCTGGTCACCCGGACCGTCTGGCGTGAGACGGCCCGTGTAGGCCTTCCGTGGTCCGGCACTTGGCTTCGTTTTTCACCCGTTCCTTGCACTTTCCGCCATTTCCCATGCCTTAGTCATTTTCCTGCACAATATCAAAACATACCTATTAAACCAATAACACCGCTCGAGAACACCCAATAATTCTATGTTTTAAGCGTCGTAAAAAGTCGTATTTTCATGACTCATCAACACCCTCAACTTAGAACCATTGCTTGTCCTCAAGCGATGACCAAAAACACATTACGACACACAAAGGACAAGTAATTAAAAAGAAATAAATAGCAACCCCTTTGTTCATTAAACTCATGCTCAACACGTATACTTGTAATGCGTGCGTATTCCAACAGACTCTGATTAGATCGACCTAAACACGATACTATATTTCGTTGGCTCCTATTTAAGCTCTCGAACAAAGATAAGCCAGTTATGTATAGCACCCAAATAGTGCGGTGATAGTGCCCCTTACTACAAAGAAGTCTCACATCATGAAATAATGTAGCACCCAGAGACTGGAATGTAAACACTCACGCTCACAAAGAATTTTCAACCGACACACGAGTATAGACCATATGCTTGCCTTTATTTTCACCACCTTAACTCTTGAATGACCTTTTCAGGATCACTTTAGGACTTTCTAAGGCTTGTAACGTAGGCTCGGGCTTGGGTGAGATATATTTAGGATCAAAGTGACTAGTGTTTTGGTCCAAGACCCTGTTTTGACTCAGCCACTACTTCTAGCTTCCCAAAATCTTTGTTTTCCCTATTTTTCCACTTTGCTCTACAGAGGGGCGTGTATTTCCCCCTTTTTTTTTTTTTCTTTTTATAATTTTATTCACGCCCCAAAAATTCTTTCTTTTGTTGTTCAGCTTTTCTTCTCACCACTTGGATCTTTTCCATCCCTATTCTTCTGCTTTTCTTACAATAGCCACCCTCAACTTAAGTTTTTAGCCCAAGTTGAGGTGCACAATGTCTTTTCAAGGACCAGGGCCAATATAAGCCACCCTCAACTTAGGCCTTTGGCCTAGATTGAGGTTCACAATGTCCTTAAAGCGACCAGGGCCTGAGTATGGTCTACAGATAGATTGGAAACATGGATTGGGTAATAAGAAAGAAAAGGTCTATTAAAGCTCAATTATTTGGTTCAAAGGGATAAACTTCATTTGGTTAATTCATTTTAGGCTTAGTGACTTCTTAATAACAATGGCCTAAGATCCTTTCCTAATCCACTCATTCAATCGTTTTAGGGGGACCAACCAGGCAAGTTCTAGTTTACAAGTGTGTTAGTTAAATTCAAGCAAATACACTCCCACACACATGGCACATATCCCCCACTATCCAGCACTACATAACACAGTCAGACTTCAATCGCTAATATGCCAACTAAACAATGTACAATGTGTTTTCAGAGGATCACAAAATCAGTCCATATGGGATACACACCTACAAGTTCCGTGGATTTTCATTTTTCATTCATTTTTTAAATTGGTGAGGTTACCATAAACTCTTATAACCACTTGTCTTTACCACACAAAACAAACATAATAAACCTAAACATGCCAGTTCTACTAGATAATACACCTTCAGAGAAAAGAAACATGGCAAGAAAAACTCTTCAGGGTAACGATAAGATGCCCCACCCCCAACAAAAAGCAGTGCAATGTCCTCATAGCACCAGAATAACCAACAAAGCAAAAATGGGAGCACGACATCCCTGGGACGCCTTAGGCGTCAGGGGGGTCAGCACGGCCCGAACCAACTGGCGGGTCCGGGTAAGCAACATCATCAGGTGGCGCCCTAGTGCTTCCAGATGGGAGCACGACATACCTGGGACGCCTTAGGCGTTAGGGGGGTCAGCACGGCCCGAACCAACTGGCGGGTCCGGGTAAGCAACATCATCAGGTGGCGCCCTAGTGCTTCCAGATGCTCCTGTCCGGGCAGCCTCGTATGTGAGGCGCGCCTGCTCTTCCCGTGCAGCAGCCTCACGCCTCTGAGCCCTCAAGGCTTTTCGCAGCCTCCGTGCCTCCTCACGCTGTGGGTCCTCAGGTGGGCTAGTGCGTTGACTGCGACGCTTACCTTTGTCCGTATGTCTAATTGGCCTTCCTTGCCACCATGTGCATCCTTCTCTGAGACAAAATATGAGCCAAGAAAAAGCATAAGTCAGTGTACTTTTCTCTCTCAAAAATATATATATATATATATATATATATATATATATATATATATATATTTTTTTTTTTGATTGATGGGTTGCCTCCCATTTAGCGCTTGGTTTAACGTCACGGCTCGACGTGAAGGTCTTGACTACTCAGACTTCGTCAAGATGGAGAACCTCTATCATCGAGGATTCCTCTGCAGCGCCCAAGTACTTTTTCACGCGCTGCCCATTAACCTTGAAGCGGTGCCCGTCATCCGTCTCTAACTCAACTGCTCCATTAGTCAGCACCAGTGTGATCTTGTACGGGCCAGACCACCTTGATTTCAGTTTCCCTGGAAATAGCCTCAATCTGGAGTTGTAGAGTAGCACTCTATCACCAACATCAAAGCTTCGTGGGGCAATGAGCTTATCATGGTAAGCCTTCATCTTATTCTTGTACAGAGCAGCACTCTCGTAAGCTTGTAGACGAAACTCATCCAGCTTATTCATCTGGTCCAACCTCATGTGGGCTGCCTCCTTCCAATTCATGTTCAGGGCCTTGAGGGCCCACAGCGCCTTGTGCTCCAACTCAATTGGTAGATGACAGGCTTTACCGAACACTAGCTGATATGGAGACATACCAATGGGCGTCTTATAAGCTGTCCTATAGGCCCACAGCGCATCATCTAACTTCCTAGCCCAGTCCGTTCTTGTGGCGTTGACAGACTTGGTCAGGATCTCCTTAATTTCCCTGTTGGATACTTCGACCTGTCCACTTGTCTGCGGATGATAGGGCGTGGCTACCTTGTGATGGCGTACCCCATATTTCGCCAGTACAGCCCGAAAGGACGTGTTGCAAAAGTGGGAGCCCCCATCACTAATGATAGTTCGCGGTGTCCCAAATCTAGCAAAGATGTTCCGCCTCAGGAACTGTACCACACTCTTACTTTCGTTGCTAGGTAGCGCTATTGCCTCCACCCATTTGGAGACGTAGTCCACAGCCACCAAGATATACTTCATCCCATACGAGCTCACGAACGGGCCCATGAAGTCGATGCCCCATACATCAAACAGTTCCACCTCCAAAATGGGGGTCATGGGTAACTCTTGACGCCTTGAAATGTTCCCTTGGCGCTGACACTGGTCGCACCCCTGCACCAAATCATGGGCATCTTTATAGATGGTGGGCCAGTAGTACCCACACTGCAGGATCTTCTTGGCAGTTCTGGCACCACCATGATGCCCCCCCACTGGAGAAGAGTGGCAGGCTTCCAGGATGCTCAACATTTCTGCCTCAGGGACACATCGTCGGATGACCCCATCTGCGCATGTTCTGAATAGATATGGATCATCCCAAAAGTACCTGCGCACATCATGAAAAAACTTTTTTCTCTGGTGAGGGTTAAGGCCTTCCGGCATAATATCGCTCACCAGGAAGTTAGCAAAATCAGCATACCAAGGGACTAGGTCCGCAGAAGCGGCTAATACCTGCTCATCGGGAAACGAGTCATCGATGTCCACCCACTCATTGGCCCGGGCTGCGTCCTCTAACCTGGAGAGATGGTCCGCGACTTGATTCTCCGTGCCTTTACGATCTTGGACTTCGAAGTCGAACTCCTGTAACAAAAGCACCCATCTGATTAAACGAGGCTTAGCGTCCTTCTTGGCCATGAGATACCGGAGTGCGGCGTGGTCAGTGTGGACGATCACTCTCGTGCCTAGTAAATATGCTCGAAACTTGTCAAAGGCATACACCACGGCTAGCAACTCCTGCTCTGTGACAGTGTAATTCCTTTGAGCCTCATTCAGCGTCTTACTGGCGTTGTAGATAGGATGGAAAATTTTGTTCCGCTTCTGCCCCAGCACAACACCCACAGCAACTCCGCTCGCGTCACACATAACCTCAAACGGAGCGTCCCAGTCAGGAGCAACCACGACAGGCGCTGAAATGAGCTTCAGTTTTAAGGTCTCAAACGCTTGTCGACATGCATCGTCAAAGTGGAACTTGACATCCTTCTCCAACAGTTTGCACAATGGATGTGCAATCTTAGAGAAGTCTTTAATAAACCGGCGATAGAATCCAGCATGCCCAAGGAAACTCCGGACCCCTTTGACCGAGATAGGAGGCGGCAATTTCTCAATGACCTCAATCTTTGCCTTGTCCACCTCTATCCCCTTTTCTGACACCTTATGACCAAGGACTATGCCCTCCTTGACCATGAAGTGACACTTCTCCCAATTCAGAACCAACTGGGCCGCTTCACAGCGCTGCAGTGCCTTACTAATGTTCTGCAAACAATCATCAAAAGAATCACCCACTACGGAAAAATCGTCCATAAATACCTCAAGGGTGTCTTCGACCATGTCTGAAAAGATGGACATCATGCAGCGTTGTAAAGTAGCTGGGGCATTGCAGAGCCCAAACGGCATCCTCTTGAAAGCAAACGTCCCATACGGACACGTGAAGGTGGTCTTCTCCTGATCTTCTGGGGCTATTGAGATCTGGTTGTACCCCGAGTATCCGTCGAGGAAGCAATACCATCCTCGCCCTGCTAGCCTGTCTAGCATCTGATCCATGAACGGCATGGGGAAGTGGTCCTTTAGAGTCCATTTGTTCAACTTCCTGTAGTCCATGCACACTCGCCATCCGGTGACAGGTCTCAGTGGGACGAGCTCGTTCTTGTCATTAACGACCACCGTCATGCCCCCCTTTTTGGGGACGCACTGTACTGGGCTCACCCACTTGCTGTCCGAGATTGGATACACCACCCCAGCATCCAGCCACTTAATGATCTCCTTCTTCACCACCTCCTGCATGGGTGGGTTAAGCCTTCGCTGATGCTCAATGCGAGGCACGCAGTCATCCTCGAGCTTGATTTTATGAGTGCAGATGCCTGGAGGGATGCCAATTATGTCAGCAATGGTCCATCCAATGGCGCGCTTGAACTTCTGTAGGACCCCCAACAATGCCTCCACCTGATGTTCCTGAAGATCTGCAGCCACAATCACAGGAAGAGTGTTATTAGTACCTAAAAATGCATACCTGAGGTGTTGCGGCAACTCCTTGAGCTCCAGAGCGGGCGGTTCCTCGATAGAGGGTTTCGCCGGAGGTGTTGGCCTATTTTGCAAATCCAAGTCCAACTTTCTTGGCACGAACGGTCTAGTCCCCATGCCCTGCAAGGCATAGATGGTGTCGTTGTACCCCTCAACACCATCTTTTGGGAAGTTCATCAGCACTGCTGCCAATGTGTCAACAGTCATCTTTTCCTCCAACGAGGCTTCCGAAACATTTTCGTCATCAATATCCAGGATGGACATCACAGCCAACTCCGTAGGCCTTTTCATGGCAGCACACACACTGAATTTCGCCTCTTCGGTGTTTAACCGGAAAGTGAGTTCACCTCGCTCGACGTCCACCAGTGCCCTGCCAGTTGCCAAAAATGGCCTTCCAAGGATGATTGGTACCTCAAAGTCCACTTTACAGTCAAGGATGACAAAGTCGGCAGGGAAGATGAACCTTCCCACTCGAACAAGGACATCATACAGGATTCCCACGGGCCTCTTTACTGATCTATCTGCCATCAACAGCCGCATGGTCGTGGGTGTGGGGGCTCCCAAGCCCAACTGCTGGTAAACTGCCAACGGCATCAAATTAATGCTGGCACCAAGGTCACAAAGAGCCCGTGCGAAGTCATAAGCACCAATGGTGCATGGGATGGTGAACGCCCCCGGATCTCCCTTCTTTTCTACCAAAGATCTTGTAGCGATGGCGCTACAGTGGTGTAAATTATCGACTGGCTCGATCGTGGCTGTCCTCTTCTTAGTGATTAAGTCCTGCATGAACTTAGCATAGCCAGGCATTTGTTCAAGTGCTTCCACCAGAGGTATGTTCACAGACAGCTCCTTCAACATGGATAGGAACTTCTGGAATTTGCCATCCTCCGCCTTCTTTTGTAGCCTTTGGGGAAATGGCGGCCTTGGTTTTGGGATGGCTGGCAGACTTGGGTGACTGGGGGAGTCTGTCAGTACTGCCTTCTTGGTCACCTCGGGCTCTGCTACCACCACCTCAGGTTCATTACTCCCAATGTCAACCTGACCCTCCATAGGGCCAGGCATGTTGTCATCGACTTTCACCTGACCTGCATTAGAAACAGCAACTGGGTTAGCAAGTACCTGACCACTTCTCGTGGTGATCGCCATACAGTGGCCATCGTTCTTCGGGTTTTGCACTGTGTCACTCGGGAGTGACCCAACTTTCCTCTGATTAAACGCCGCCGAAAGCTGTCCCATCTGCTGCTCTAACTGCTTGATTGAGGTGGAGTGCGAATCTACCAGCTGCCTAACATTGGAAATTTCGCTCTTGACATCTCGCACCCCTGCCTCAGTGGCCTCCACTTTGCTTAGGACTTTTGTCATCATATCCTCTAGCTTGGAGTTGCTGCCGCCCTCGTTCTGGCGATCACGGGTTCTGTAGCCATCCCTGTTCTGCCAGTTCCCTTGGTAATTCTCCCGATTGAAGTTCCGACCTTGGTTACCGGAGTTGAAACCTCGGTAACCCCCCTGACTACCAAGAAACTGTGCTTCCTCATCATATTCGCTGCCTTGATCGTCATACCTGGGTAGTGCTTCCATTGCTTTGACTTTCTCAGTGCTCCCACCAAGGAACTTCTTTGACAGCAAATCAATTTGTGTTCGCATATGGGCCATGTCCTGGTCGCGTTCTTCCTCCTTCTTGCGCTGCGCCTCACTCATCTCAAATACCATCCCTGAGCAGTCTGCCTCTCTAGTGTACCATGCCCTGTTGTTCTTTGCCACTTGGTCCAAGATGACCACGATGTCCGGGAAAGTCCTGGACATATATGACCCTCCACAAGCTGCATCAATGATAGGCTTGGTAACGAAGTTGCAGGACCTGTAGAAGACTGCCTTCAAGTGTTCATCAGTGAGATGGTGATTTGGGCACTGTTTGAGCTTTTGCCTAAATCTTTCCCAAGACTGATACAGTGCTTCATTCGGCATCTGTTTATGGGATCCGATCTCATCTTTGAGTTTCAATTGTCGTGAAGCAGGGAAGAATCGTTCCAGAAAGGCCTCCTTTAGTTCCCCCCATGTGCGGATGGAATCGTGAGGGAGCTCGTTTAGCCACCTTATTGCCTCCCCAGACAGAGACAATGGAAATAACCTCAGCCTCAACGCTTGGTGGCTAACTCCTGGAATTTCGGAGGACTGACAGGTAGCTAAGAAATTAATCAAGTGCTGATTTGCATCCTTGGTGGCCGCTCCAGTAAACATCCCCTTCAACTGCAACATCTGCAGCATGGTGCTGGTGATCGTGAATTTGATCCCAGCAGGCAGTGGTGGGAGCACTATCGCCCCAGTAGACCCGGCATCATCATCATCATCTTGCACAGCTGGCGGGTACTGAGGGCCTTGAGGTCTCACCGGGGGTTGGTGTTGCTGCGGCGGTACAAGTGGTACCTGGCGAAGTGGTGCTGCTGGTGGTACCACATTACCGGCAAGATCATCCATACCCAACCCATCCTGACCTCCAGCTGCAGGATTCACTGCCAACTCCTTCTGCCTTGCTGCTTCACGATCTTGGGCGTTCATTCTGCGAATTGACTTGGTAAGCTCCGGGTCATAGGGAATAAGTGTTGCACCCTTGCTTCGGGTACTTGGCATGCAAAGCTGAGCCCCTACAAAGACAAAAACAAGAAACAAAATAAAATCAGGGACTAGACTTACAAGCTGAAAGTAGCAACTAATAGACTAGTTCCTTGCCGCGGTCCCCGGCAACGGCGCCAAAATTTGATACGCCCAAATTACACTCCAAGTAGAAGAGTAAAGCGGTCGTTGGTCAAATATAGAACTCAACCAGAGTTGAGGTCGATCCCACAGGGAACACGTAAGAATTATTCTATTAGTGCCAGCTTTCAGTTGTAAATGCTATTCCCAAGATAAACGAACATAAAGTAAATGGGGGGGTTGCGTTATTTAATTTAACTAACTGCGTAAAGTAATTAATAAAGATGCTCCGATTCTTAAACAGATAGAGAGAGGCTAGGGTTGTGTTCCCCATGACATACAATTACGACAACTAAACTGGATCTGTGAATTCGCTCCTAATGATGCATGCAAAATCTACAACTTAATTAATACCTAGGTCACCTTTCGGTCCTCTCTAGGTATATCTCACTCCTCTCCTCTCGGTCTGCGAGTGTCTGCAATACTAACCGTTGCTTCTGATCTCAGAATACCCTCACCTTTCGGTCTCAGGCACTTAGACTAGGTTCATGACCTCGAATCTCCGTTGTTAGACTCTTTTCCCAATCACTACATCCCTTTCGGGCATGTAATGAATACGGGCTTACCCTAATGCGTCGACTCATTAAGGAGTAGTTAAAACGAAGAATTTAACAATACATGCGATGTTTATTTGAACGAATCACCCCCAGTTTGCGTTATCTTAATTGGGTCGTCATGGTTCCCACAACCCTAGTTGTGGGTTTAGCCTAGCATACTGTTAATAATTTGCCCACAACGAGTAGAAGAAAACATAAAGATGGACTTACGATTAAAGAACAAGAATCCGTGTTACAAGCTTTGAACAATAATCACAAACGTGATTCTCTCGAATTACAAAAGCCAAACTAATGTTTTTCTCCTTGTTCTCTCCAGTTTCTCTCGTCAAAACGAAGTTCTTAATAAAATAAAATAACATCCTATTTATACAAAGTAAAACTAAGTCGATATAATTTAGGAAAATAATTTCGGCACAGGGCACGGTCCGTTACACGGACCGTCTAAGGTGAGATGGTCCGTGTGAACGGACCGTCTGGCGGTCGACTGTGCCCACACGGTCCGTGACACGGCCCGTGTGGCGTGAGACGGGCCGTGTGGCTCTTCCGTATCAATCCACTTGCACGAATCCTGATATTTTCGACGAAGGCCCTTCGAGCTACGTCAGTTACACGGCCCGCGACACGGTCCGTGTGGAGTGAGACGGGCCGTGTGGTTCCTCCGTGTGAATCTCCTTGCACGATTTCTTTAATTTTCGACGGGTTGTCTTCCGAGCTACGTCAAGTACACGGTCCGTCACACGGTCCGTCTGGTGTCAGACGGGCCGTGTGGACTGACCGTGTGACTCGTGTCGTGCCACGGCTGGTCACACAGACCGTCTGGCGTGAGACGGCCCGTGTAGGCCTTCCGTGGTCCGGCACTTGGCTTCGTTTTTCACCCGTTCCTTGCACTTTCCGCCATTTCCCATGCCTTAGTCATTTTCCTGCACAATATCAAAACATACCTATTAAACCAATAACACCGCTCGAGAACACCCAATAATTCTATGTTTTAAGCGTCGTAAAAAGTCGTATTTTCATGACTCATCAGTTACAAGTGGTATTTCTATTAACCTTTTTACTACGGTTATATATGATTTTACTTCTTGCCTTACATACCAGTACATGTTTATGTGTATTGACGTCCCTTTGCCTAGGACACTACATTTTATTTCGTGCGTGCAGGTTAAGGTAGGGGTTCTAATTTACCCCTCCACCAGGAGCCCCATTTAGCTATGAGTTGCTAAGCTCCACCTCTTCCTAGAGCTTTTACAGGATGCTTACTTTTTGTTGTACAATTGGGTATAGTTGGGGCCCTGTCCTGGTAGTGTTAGTGATTCTCTTAGAGGCAATTGTGGACATGTTATTGTGGGTTGGTTATTTTGGGCCTTTTAGTCTCCAGTCATCAGATTGACATGTATATATAGTGTGTGCCTGTACCTCTATTGTTGCAGCTTTGTCGGCTAACTAGTACTTTATCGTTTTGGTTTACCTATCTTGATGTACATGATTTACTGCTGAGCAAGTCATGACCTAAAATGTCTAGGTTTAGTCTTTCAGACATCATGCTGCCCGATTTTCTTCTGGTCCCTAGTTTAGTTAACTAGCATGTTTTGTGGCTTACCCGTCCAATAATGGTATCGGGTGCCAGTCGAAACTCCCCTCTCTTTGCGGCGTGACATTATGAAATTACCAATGAGTTAAGCTCGCATATGTTCTTATGAAATGTTGTCAGTGAGTTAAGCTCAGATATTGGTTATGATAAGAATGTGATCACATAAATTTCTATGGTTAATGGCTCCTTCAGCATTTTAGGTGTTTGCACCATATTAAAATCAGCATTAGCTATTCCTTTGCATGAGCATCATGATTATTGTCATGACCCGGGACTAGGGCCTAGATGTGACACAACGAATTGGAACCCGAGAGTCCCCAAACAAGCCTCAAGTTTCTAAATCCACATCATTGGTTCAGGAATGATATACAAAAAGTAACACGTAGTTCTAAAGGGTGGGAGAATATGACTCACGCTATGGGGGCAATATGGGATTAGGAAGTTTCCACACTAAAATATGCATATAGCCAAACACGAATTTCCCATAAATCAATCCAACGAATATATAAGCCGGATACCACACATAACATAAAAATTTCAAAGGAGTTTACTTATTGTCAGACGAATGCCTCTAATAAAGATCGAACGGGGGCCAGGACATGTTCCAGGCTCACCATCAAATAAGAAAGGAACTCGAAGATAGTAAAGGTAAAGGAAGACGACTTGTCCTTTGATAATGGGACTCACCGCAATTGCTCTTCTAAATCGGACTACTCGTCAAATGATTGATACTCGAAGTGCTCGGCCCCTACATGGTAAAATCATGTAGGCATAGAGTATGCGGTTAGTACATTTGAATGTACTAAGTCTGCAGGTATGTAATGCATATGACTTACCAAACTTGCATTTCAGTGTTAGATGACAAGGGTGAATAATATAGAAATAATCATATATCCAATGGAAGTATATACAAGATGCCATGAAATTTATGATGCATGAAATGTACAATGCTCATATATAGTGGGGATGTAACCTCAACCGACATGCGTAAGACCAAGCGAGCTATTACTTTGAATCCCAATGAGAACCTCTCAATGATATAGAGGTGGTCTACTTGCCAAAGGTAAATCATACTTAAACTTACAAAAGAACCCATCCCATTTCATATGAAGCGACCCTCTTATGAGAAACCGTCCCTTATAGGTAAAGATTTCTCATATAGCATATCATATCACATAACCCTTCAACTTACGGGAACCCATTTAATTTCATATGAAGCAACTTTCCTTACGGGATCCCATCCCATTTCGGATAGGATTCTCATAACCCATGCTAGGCACATAGTTCGAGGAAAGGGAGAGGGCCCTTGGGAATAGACCTAACACCCCCAATCTATCGGTGCTAAGTCTGCATCCCATAAGAATACTTATACATATACGTGCTTTCAAGAGATACAATATTCATTTCAAATCTTAGTTCATTTCATAACCATTTAATGCACATTTAGGTTCAAATGCCACATCTTAAGTCATAATAATGATGCCCATGCAAGGAATAACTCATTCACATATACAAGATGGTGCAAGCACCCGAGATGTTCCAAGAGCCATAATTATAAGACATATTTGTGATCACATTCTTGTCATAGCCAATATCTTATCAAAATCATATCATAATCATTTCATAAAACATATCTCACGCCCCCGGAGGGTACCTTTGACGTGGCCGGCACTCAGAGACTATTGCTAGTCCCCAAGAGAACCACTTAGCCTCATCACATCATTCAATCAATACACTCTAATGAACAGCGGAAAGTATAAGAACGTAAATGAGCACATCTCGCCTAAAGTCTCAAACAATATATATATTAATAAAGGCTTGTAGAATGAACTAGCCCACAATCTCAACATCAATGCTTGACCATCGTCTATGAAGCCTCTATTACTACTTAGGTGGTGCCAATGACAGACCCATGGATACCCAAATCAATTTAAAGGAAATAGTGCAATCTAACTGTAAGGCATGATGAAAGAAATATAGTGAACCCTCCGGAGTAGGGGAGGCTCACCAAATTAGCTTCAAAACTCAGATCTTTAACGGAGCACCTGTTGACGATCTCTAGTACCTACCGCAGTATCATAAAAGGATGCAGTCCAGAGTAGACATCAGTACTTGGAATGTACTGGTATGTAAAATAGCTGAGTGGAACAGAAATAGGTAAAATAATACAGAAACAACATCAACTCAAAATAAACATCAAATATCATCAAACTATCAAATGTCTATCTATGCAAGAACAAAGAATAGACAAGTGACACATCAACAACTAAAACTCATCAATTATCTCAGACTCATCTCAGAGAAGCTCACCTCATCTCATCTCATCTCATCTAAACTCAACTCAGAGTACTAAAGATAGGAAGTTTGTGGGAGTTTCTTTTATCCGACAACACTCACTTATGAGTTAGTGAATGTACAACAATCACACTGATGTTGCCATAGTGGTTCCAAACTTGCCAGGTCGGGAACGCTCCTGTCAAGGCCCGATTTCTCGAACCCTGATGGCGTCTACTAACCCCACGTAGACAAGCCAAAACCCTACGGCCCGTAGCATCGCGGTGGGCCATACAACACTCACAATAAATAATAATAAATAAAGGAGGAATAAATAAGAAATGCAGAAGCAGCAAATCATGACATAAGTAGATACAAAAGCTAAATCCCGACCCAAGAATAGTGATGTGGCAAAAACAGGAGCTAAATAAATAGAGTATCCAAAAGAGACCCAGACATATACAGAAGATCAGACTGAATATAAATGGGTCTAAAGTCTGTCAAGAGATAAATGATAGAATAAACAACTCCTGAATAAAAGACTCGATCAGCGGGGCGGCAAGCTCACCGAATCCTCCAAAATGTGACTCCTCAGTCCGCACGATCGCGATGCCTACGCTGACCCCCACCTGGCTCTGCACCATGAGAAGGCACAACAAGTGTAGCATGAGTACCACAATAAAGTTATACCCAGTAGGCTAGGCCGACTAGGATCAATAAATATAACATAATAATAACGAGGTAAGTAAAACAGGCAATATCAGTGAGAAAAAAATACTAACATGACATAATATAAATACCCAATGACAACAATAGTAACAACCTTGGGCACCCCTAGCCCGAATAATAAGAAAATCTCTAAGCCACCGCTAGGCAAATAATACTATACCTCTATCACAGCCCGAACCAATATAGCATCGAATACCGAAACGCAGGAATAATAAGCAAGTAAGTAAGTAAATGCGGAAAGTAAAAATGAATATAACAAGCAAAACTTACCTGGCGTCCCATACCACCGGCAAGTACAAACAGTCAAAGAAAAACCCACCGTGACTTCCCCCGTAAGCCCGGTGGACACAACAAGAATATAAGCAAGGAAATGGGGGCGGAAATTAAGTAAGTAGAACCAAATCCGTCAACTAAAACAATACCCGCTCGAGCGAAACACCCACCCCTAGGATGACGCGAGCCACAATCCATATAAACCAACCTCTATGGCAATATGCGTGAACATGCTCAGTGTAGGTCGACCTCTACGACGACATGAGCAAAGGCTCAGCATAGCTCAACCTCTATGAAAAATGCGAGCTAAGTAGGCCGTGCGCGTCAACCGCTATGACCGCTATACAAAACAACATCAATAACAAATCTAAAAAATATTGGAATCCTACTACTAAGGATCTCACGATGCAACTCTCATAATAGATTATATCCACACATCTCATACTCTGCGTACCCCCCTACGGCACCACAAGCCTACCGGACACAACTCAAATCGTCCAGTCTATGTCCCGCGACGGGACCCCAAGTTCACTAGTGAGGGATAACAATATAAACGAGGTCAAATCAATATAAAGATCATCCCATTCACTACCCACTATCATATTACATTTATTCAAACCAGTCTCACATTGCTACGAGGTAAACCGAGCCTACCTGGGCGCCGACGATAGCCAAAACGAGCAAGAATAGCCCCAACGTTGCAAACCGGCTCACAAATCAATGAATACCTATCAAATATATATTCTAGATATCAATAGGAGCATTTTAATACCCATATTGCAATACAAAAATTGCCGGGTCAAGCGGGCCTAAAAACGAGCCCTCGAGCCCGAAGCTCCGAAAAAATCTTTCGAACACACCGGGTCGTCCCTCATGATTTATTGGACTCATGTTTCGAATTTGGGCTCCAACGGACCAAAAAAAGGTCCTCAAAAGCTCAAATTACACAAACTAATTAGCGTGAATTGACAATACGACGTTCAAAAATTTCGAGACTTACCCGCGGTGATCACACTAGCTGCAAGACCAAGAATCAATCCTCAAACACCCAAGAAGCTAGCAAAAATCATTGGGTTTAATTATAGTTAGTAAACACCCCCAAAATCACTAAAAACGAGTTAAGGGCGATGAAATTACCTTAATACCGCGATAACAATCGACCCCACACGTTCCAATATCGACACCCACGAATTTTCACTCAAAATCCACCAAGAATCGCCACCCTAACCCTTATTTTCAAAACTCGAAATAATGAGACATGGGGGGCTAAGGGGCTATTTTGGAGGATTAAATAAGCTGGGCCCAATTGTTTACCCTTATTAACCAAAAAAAACACATATGGCATAAGTAAATCAGCAGCCCAAGTGGCCTTGGGCCAAACTATCCTCCAACATGGGCCGGGTTCGAACCCCACTAGCAGCGCCGCCCCTTCATACAATTTTTTTCATTTTTTAACAGCAGCTGAAAACTTCTTATCAATTTCGTCGGTTATTTCGAAACTCAAACGGAGTCCGATTTTAACAAACTTTATATGCACTTATATATTTTTCGACGTTCCGGATCCAACGGAACCATCTGTTTTTTCATACGATGCTCTGATATGGCTGAAATAGCAGAAAAACAGCAGCTGAAAATAACTTTTTATCAATTTTCTTGGAATTCCGTCGGTTATTTTGAAACTCAAACGGAGTCCGATTTTAACAAACTTTATATGCACTTATATGTTTTTTGACGTTCCAGATCCAACGGAACCATCTAATTTTTCATACGATGCTCCGATATGGCTGAAATAGCAGAAAGACAGCAGCTGGAAATAACTTTTTATCAATTTTCTTGGAATTCCATCGGTTATTTCGAAACTCAAACGGAGTCTGATTTTAACAAACTTTATATGCACTTATATGTTTTTCGACGTTACGGACTCAACGGAATCGACAAAATCGCGATCGGAGGTCGGTTGCTCAAAAAGAGTCATTGAGTTCCTTTAACGAATAAGGAACTCGGGGGGCCAAAATCACAACGAAAACCCCGGGAATCGAAACGACACCTCCCCTAGCCTAAAATCATCATTTAAAACTTTTAGGAATCGACGGAAATGCAATAGGACGCACCGTTTGACGGGACATGCAATATGGCTCCACTTTTACCCGTAAACTTCAAAACTTACAAAATCGAGCCTAAAATCAAGCCGAACTCATCCGGAAGCAAACCAATAGTCTATCTTGACTATTTTCGACGTTACAGAGCTAATGGAAGTGACGAAAATGGGTTTTGATGCCCCGGATCAATAAGTGCTCCCGTTTTGGGCCATTTCCTTAAGCCTTAAGAACTAAATTTCCATATTTTAGCTCAAAATCTTCCGTCAGGTTCCGGGAACCAAACCGAGACTTCACCCAAGTCATATTCGATATTTCGGAGCTAACGGAACTGTCAGAGCTCGATTCTGACATCGTTTGCTAAGATTTTACTTTTTGGTGCACTTAACTTAAGCTTAAGTTCCAAAAATGAGGAAAATGAGATATTTATGAATTTAGTCACCGGGGCACCAGACTACCGATCCCAGCAGGTCGTATACGACTTGGGGTAACTGTATATACGCTCTAAATATTAAAAAAAATACATGAAAAATATAATTTTGGCCATACGGGTCATCACAGCTCCAAAACCATATCAGCTCACCCAATATAAAGTCAATACTCAACAGGTCCGCTGTTGCTTTCAGAGATTTTTACTCTCGAGGGAACTATATAAATGTGATGGTTTTAAGCCTCACCTATGTTTGGTGACATAGTTAATGAGTTCGAGTTGGACTCACTCTTACCCGTTTCGGTGCTCGATAATCCTCCCGACTCAATGCTCATAAAATCTCCATCTCAAATCTCAAACAATCCCATAGGGACTTGCTCCCCGTCAACGACTGGTATCTCATAGGGACTTTAGCCCTTTTATAAAACATCTCATAAGGACTTTAACCCTATCACTAAACGTCTCATAGGGACTTTAACCCTATCATCAAACATCACATCAATAACTCAAGATTGTAAAATAATCATTAGGAAACAATTGAATAGACACATCGGTAGAGTTCATTTATGGGGACTCATAAAACAATCAAAATTTCATCAACTCATCGTCATAATCAACAATCTCCACTCAAGGCTCTAGACTCAATCCTCAAGTGTATTATGCATGCTTTTCAAATTAGTCATGAAGGATTATGCAAATTCTCATGGAAATGTTCAATTTAAGAAAACAAATAGTATGATGATCATTTCAAGCTCTCAATCCAAGCTCTCAATCCAAGCTCTTTTCTTCTCTCCTCAAGCTCTAGCCTTAGTAATGTGTTGGAATAGGACTTAGAATGGGGTTTTTAGACCCTTTTCACGTCGAAACAACCTTATTAGATCATGTATAGTGTTTAGGAGGGTGGGAAATTGACCGGAATGCCCCTTATAATGATTTAAAAATTTTGAACTCGGAAAAGACACAGTCCGTGACGCAGACTGGTCGCGAAAAATGTATTTTCTAAAAAAGAGTTTTTGAACGAATTTTCTCCATCCCGTCGAATATTTTCAAAAGAATATAAGTACTGGTCCGCGATGGGTGCGCGATGTGCCCCTGTCGCGTACTGACTCTATTTCATGCTTCATATCAAAAAATTATCTTCTGATCAGGTCGCTCTAAAAATCAACCAAGACCATTTTCCCACTCAATATTTTGTGCTGATCACAAATCCGACCTTGGATTTGCCATAATAGCATCAGAAGATGCGTTATGTGCATACCCTTAGTCTAGGGGTATTTTGATAATTTTACCAGGCGTTACAACATAACTGGGCTTAACCTACTTTATAATTTCCATATAAACCAATATCTATAAATGCAAATGCAATGCATGATGTGAGGATAGCATGTTAACATAAATTCAAGTTTAAAATCAACATCCTAATATGAAATCAAATAAATCCATAATTAAATCAATATTCAAAATCTTAATATAAATAACTCATGTACAAATCAACTTTAAAGGGGACATGCATGTTCATAACTTCATAATTTCAATGTAAATCATCATAATAGTGTTCAAAGTAATTTAAAATCATAGGTAGAGTGCAACCCATACATCAATTGGAGTTAATAAAATCAAATAATGAGATCCCACATTTAAAGTAAACTAAATTTCAGGAAAGCAATTGAAAAGATTTTGGGGTCTTGAGAGGGAAGAGTAGAGAGTATTTGGGAGGTGATTTTATGAGGGGTAGAAGGTTTGGGAGAATGAATTAAGAGGGAAGGGATATTAGTTGAATTAGGGGTTTAGGATAGGTAAAAGGTCATAATTCATAATTAAAATAAGTCAAAATTACATAAATGCCATTAATGAAATTGGCAAAAATTGAAACCATCATGTCTATACGGTTGCCTACTCGGTCCGTGATACATCTCACTCACCGTGAAAGGCGTCCGTGAACCGTCAGTTAGATAATTCAGCAGAACCAACACTGGAATTTATTTGAGGCTAAGGGGTATCACATGGACGACTACACGACCCGTCTGACACTACATGGGTCGTGGCATGGACCATGTGATAATACTTGAAGAAATTTTCGCATGAAAAGGTTACAAGATGGTACTTCCATACTTAGAAAAAAAATGACACATAGCAAGCCACATGGAGGGCCACACGACCCATGAAACATCACACGAACAGTGTGAGTGGCCGTGCGCCCTCACTTGATCTGAAACTTTCCCTATCTCATTTTCCCCCTGTCGTTAGCTGGGCCAAGTGTCCCTCCATGGGAAGCCACATAATCTGTGTGGCTTCACACGACCCATGTGGGCCTTATGTAGCCTTGCAATTTCGCTCAGGATGGTACCAAGAGGTCTTGTAAAGCCGCTCGAAAAATCTGAGTCCTTATAATTATGGATGATGGTTTCGCTTTCAAGCTTAAATATGCATTGGAAAGATTTCAAATCACTATTACATCTCTCTTGAAATCATTAATATCTATAAGTATTTTCGTGAGATGTTTTGACTTAGCACCAATGGATTAGAGGCGTCAGGGATATCCCCTAGGGTCCTCTCCCTTTCCTCGAACTATATGCCAACATAGGAATGGAAGCCATTATCGAAAGCACTGGATTGTAAGGAATGGTTTCGATTTATTGAGATGATATGATATGATAGTGAATTCCTTCCTAAAAGGTATGGTCGTAAGGAAGGTGACCATCAATTGAAAGATGAGGTCGTAAGGTGTGATGTAGATTACCTTTGGCAAGTAATCTTCTCTTGCCGATGGGAGGTATTTATCAAACTAATTCATGTTATAGCTCACATGAGTTTTATTTTTCGATTATAGTCCATCCCCACTATATATGAGCTTTATGGCATTTCATGCATCATGGACTTCATGACATATTATATAATACTTTTCTTTGGGTTTATGATTCTTTCTATTTTATGTGCCCTTGGCATCTAATATTGAAATGTAGGTTTGAAAATTCATATGCATTGCATACCCGCATACTTAGTACATTCAAACATACTAACCCATACTTTTGCCTACATAATCTCACCATGTAGGGACCGGAGATTACCTTCATCCACCGTTTGACGCTAGATTGGGTTTGAGATATTTTTTGTGGTGAATCCTATCTTCTAAGGACAAGCCACAATTCCTCTACCTATTTTGCTTGCTTTTGTGTTATTTACTTTGAGGGTGAGCCTGGAACATGTCTTCACCTCCGTCCCATCTTATGACTAGGGGCATTGTTGGACATCTTGTAGACTCTTATCGAATTTATATATTTTTGTATTGTATTTGAAGTTTATGATTATGCTTATCTATTGGATATGGCTATCATGGATTGATTATGAGAATTATGATATGTAGGTATGTTTGATGTGGAAACGTGGAAGATTCTACGTCCTGAATTGCCCCTATAGAGTGAGTCATACTTACCCACCGCTTAGTCTCTATGAGCTACGTGTTATGTGAATCCATGTTAATCCCTTTCCCTATGATATCCCCATAGTGTGAGTCCTACTTTTCCATCCCTTAGAACTATGTGTTTACTTTGAATATGCTTCCGAGTCGATGATGTGAATTTGGATACTTGAAGGCTTGTTTGGGACTCTTGGGTTCCTATTCTCCATGTCACTCCTAGACCCAATGTCTGGGTGGTGACATAGATGGTACCAAGATGTAGGTTCATAAATGTTCCTCGGAGTCCAACATGCTACACCAACTAGAGTCTTAGTTATTAGTGTGAAGCATGCCACATCTATGGGTACAAGGCTACAAGGTATTAGGAAATGTTTCACTTTTTCATGATTCATATTGTGCCATGGAATGTATCTTGAGATTTCGTATCTCCATCCCTCCCTATTGAATAGGGAGTGTTATCTTGGGCTCGTAATGCAATCCTGGGAAGGAAGATGTTGTAGGATCTTATAGATAAAGTCAAAAAGGGAGTTGGTAAAGGATGTGCATTGTTTGACATGCTTGCTCCTATGAATATTCAAAGTTTTCTTAGGTTGGCTCGTTTTGATGGAAGTATTGTTGAAGGTTTTTCATCAAATGTATCTCCATTGGCCAAGTTGACTCAAAAGTAGGCCAAGTTCGTATGGTCGGAGGAGTGTGAGAAGAGTTTTCATACTTTGGAAGATCGGCGTACATCGGCTCCAATTTTGACTTTACCGAATTGCTTTGATGGGTTGGTGGTGTATGGTGATGCCCTCGGAGTGGGTTGGGTTGTGTACTTATGCAATATGGTTAGGTGATAGCTTGCACGTCAAGGCAATTGAAGGTGCATAAATATAATTACCCGGCTCATGATCTTGAGTTAGCGGCAGTGGTGTTTGCCTTGAAGATTGGGAGATACTATTTTTATGGGGTGCATGTCAATGTTTTCACCAACCACAAGAGTTTGCAATATGTATTCACTCAAAGGTATCTTAACTTGAGACAAAGGATATGGTTGGAACTCCTTAAGGGCTATGACAAAAGCGTACAATATCATTCCGGCAAGGCAAATGTTATAGCTGATGCTCTTAGTAGGCTATCTATGGGAAATGTGGCTCCTGTTGATGTACGGAACAAAGTGTTGGCAAAGGATGCTTACCATTTAGCTAGATTGGGTGTTAGGCTTACCTACTATAATGATGGTGGTATCATGTTCCAAATGGGGCTGAACTTTCGGTGGTGGTTAATGTTAAGGCTAAGCAAGATCTAGATCCGTTATTCATTATATTGAAGAGGTTGGTTGGCAAACGAATAAGATAGAGCTTTCCTCCCAAGAGGGAGATGGTGCGTGCTTTGGTATCAAGGTCAGTTATGTGTTCTGGATGTGGATGATCTTAGGAAGGTGATGATGAGTGAAGCTCATAACTCTCATTATTTGATTCACCCGTGGTCGACTAAGATGTATCGGGCCTTAAATAAAGGATATTGATGACATGGTACAAAGAAAGGCATAGACAAGTTTGTACCCTAATGATCCAATTGTCAACAAGTGAAGGTAGACCACCAAAGGCCCGGGGGCTTGACTTAAGACATTGAGATTCCTACTTGGAAGTGGGAGGATGTGAATATGGATTTTGTGGTTTGTTTACCTTGGGCCAAAGGTAATTTAACTCCATTTGGCTTATCATTCACTGCATGACTAAGTCTGCTCATTTCCTACCTGTCAAGACTACTTTAACACCGAAGATTATGCAATGTTGTACATCCAAGAGTTGGTGAGGTTGCATGGTGTGTCTAGGTCTATCATATCGAATTGCGGTACCCAATTTACTTCTCACTTTTGGAGGTCATTTCAAGGAGGATTCGGTACTAAGGTAAAGTTGAGCACCACCTTTCATCCTCAAACTAATGGACAATCTTAGAAGACAATTCAAACTTAGGAGGACATGTTGAGGGCTTGTGTGTTGGAATTCCAAGGTAATTGGGGTGATCATCTACCACTTCTTGAGTTTGCTTACTACAATTTCCTTCATGCTAGCATTTGTATAGCACCACTGTTTGGGGCTTTATAGCGTAAATGTGTAGATCTCCGGTGGGGTGGTTTGAGTTAGATGAACTGCCTTATATAGGCTCAAATTTAATTTTGGAGACTACGAAGAGTAAAAGTGATTAGGTAAAGATTAAAGATGGTTCGAAGTCATCAAGAGTACTATTTGGATGTTGGAAAGAGGGATCTTAAGTTTCGTATTGGCTATTAGGTGTATCTGAAGGTCTCACTTATGAAGGGTGTGGTGCATTTCGGGAAAGAGGCAAAGCTAAGTCCCTGGTATGTAGGTCCTTGAGATTTTGGATGGGCAAGTAAAGCGGCTTCATAACAAGGATGTGACTTCGGTTAATGTACTTTAGAGGAATCAACATGTGGAAAGTTTTACGTGGGGAATGGAATGAAGTATGATGCAACGATACCTCTTGTCATGACTCGCACCTACGGCCTAGATGAGATAGGGCGAATGGGAACCTGAAAGTCCCTAAATATGCCTCAAAGTATCCAATTTCCACATCATCAGTTTGGAAGCACATTCAAAAAGTAAACACATTGTTCTAAGAGATGGGAAACAGGACTCATGCAATGGGGGCAACATGGGGCTAAGGATATTCCACATTTCAACATCAAACATGCATACATATCATAATTCCCATAATCAATCCATACTAGCCATATCCAATAGATAACCGAAATTATAATCTTTCAATACAATGCATCGCATATAGAATCTACGAGAGTCTACAAGATGTCCAACAATGCCTCTAGTCATAAGATGGGACGGGGTCCAAGACATGTGCCGGTCTCACCCTCAATTAAGAAGATAAATAGAAAACAACATAGGATGAAGGAAAGTGATTTGTCCTTGGAAGATAGTACTCACCACCATATCAATTCTGCAAATTTGAACTACCCGTCAAGCGGTGGATGATCGTAACACACGGTCCCTACATGGTAAAATCATGTAGGTATAGAGTATGCGTTATTACGTTTGAATATACTAGGTATGCGGTCGTGCGATGCATGTGACTACCAAACCTGTATTTCAATATTAAATGACAAAGGCACATAATATAGAAAAATTGTATATTCGATGGAGATATATATACAAGATTCCATTAAATTTATGATGCATGAAATGCAATAATGCTCATATATAGTGGGGATGGACTATAACCGACAAATTAAAGTCATGTGAGCTATTACATGAATTAGACCGAATGGGACCTCCCATCGGTAGGGAGAAGATTACTTGCAAAAGGTAATCTACATCACACCTTACGGACCCACAATTTTGGTGGATAGTCACCCTTGATACAGACCCACCATTTTGGAAGGATTTGCAGCCTTTTTTCATATTATATCAAATTTTCATATACGTATAACCATTCTTTACGAACTGGTCATTTTGGTAATAGTGAACATTTCTATTTTGGAACATAGTTCAAGGAAAGGGAAAAGGCCCCTGGAGATAGCCCTAACACCCCCAATCCATCGGTGCTAAGTCAATAACATATATGTGCTTTCAGGAAATGCAACATTCATCTCAAACCATTCAATGCATATTTAGGCTCAAATGCCAAATCATAGTTCATACTTGTAAATGCTCATGCAGGAAATAACGCATTCACATATACATATTGGTGCAAGTACCAATATTGCTCAATGAGCAAGAATAATAGACATACCGGTTATTTCCTTTTTGTCATAACCAATATCTTAACCAATCATTTTATCAAATAGTTGGGTTTAACCCACTTCATAATTTCCATATGTCAATGTTCATGAATGCAATGCAATGCATGATGCGAGGATTTGCATGGGTAACATAGATTCATGTTTAAAATCAATATCACAGTATAAAATTGAGTAAATTTATAATTAAATCCACAAGAGAATCGTAGTGTAAGACCCATGCATAAATAACCTTTAAAGGGGACGTGCATGTTCATACTTTACAACTCAATCTAGATCATCATATTAGTAATCAAAATGAATTGAAATCATAGATAAAATACAGCCCATGCATCAACTAGATTTAATAAAATCAAATAATGAAATCTCATGTTTAAAGTAACTAAAATTCATGAAAATAGTTTGAAAGATCTTTGGGTCTTCTTAGTTGAAAGGGACTAAGAATCAAACCCACATACCTTTATTAGGAAGATGAATTTGAGAAGAATTTTGCTTGAATTTGAAACCCCAATTGAATCCTAGCTTGAATCTTGAAGATGAGACTTGGAGAGAATTTTGAGAGTCTAAATCTAGAAACTAAGTGTTTGTCTTGAATGAGGATTTTGAATTAGTGTAGGAAAAGTTTAGGAATATAAAGGGGGTAGAAAAGGTCTTAAAAGCGTTGGGGATGGGTCAAAATATCAAAAATACCACAATAAAACTCCCCTTCAATTTTTAATTGAAGTTGACACGGTTGGCTTCATGGTCCGTGAAAGCCTCTCGTCTAGCCCAGACAGATTTTACGAAAAAGGGCATAACTTCTTGCTCCGAACTCAGAATGAGGTGAGACCATATGCATTGGAAAGATAATTCAAAGATCTTCAATTTGATAAGTTGTGGGCTACCCAGTTCCTTTGTGCTAAGAGATATGGCCATTTGAAGTTGATATAGCCAATAGAATTCCTTTGAACTTTACTTGATGTAGGAGACCCATGATGGCCTTAAACAACCTTAATAAGCTTGAATTGAATGCTAGAAAGTGAACTTAGCTTGAGCATGAAGATCTCATACTTAGAATTGTTTCAGCGAAGTCACCTTCACGGGAGGTTACACGGACCATAAAGTGTCACACAGGCCGTGACACTGCCCGTATGCCTCTCTTTAGAAAAATTCCACGATCAAGTTACGAGACTGTTGTTCCATACTTAGAAATATTTCACTCAGAAAGCTTTACAGATAGCATCACGGGCCGTGCCACCCCACATGGGTGGTGTACTTGGTCGTGTAACCATACTTGGTCCCAAAGATGTGGGATTTCAAGTCAAGGCCATCACACGGCCCACCACACGGTGCGTGGTGTCACAGGGACTGTGAGGGGTCCAAGTGCGGTGTGCCTTAGTTTAAAACACTACGTTTAAGGGACAAATATCCTCCATGGGCCAAGGGCCACTCCGTAGAGGCTCCACACGAGCCGTGTTACCTCACACAAACTGTGATGGCTTCCATGAAGTGTTACCTTGGTCAAAAACTTTTCCGAAACCAAATTTTCATGCTTCATTGAGGTCGTACAATATTCTAGGTCCTTATGTCATATTCCCCCTGGTAACATTTGTCCTCGAATGTGGTGGAACGAGGCTTGAAAGGCTTGACTTAGAACATGAAGCATTCAACCACAAGGTACAATGCATAGCTCATCATTTAAAAATCATAAAGCCTTTAAAAACCATAATTTTTTTAAAACATCATAAAAATCATTTTCGTGCACATGTATGCATGTCATGTCATGAAACTCAAGAGTGAAAGAATAAGGACCTAATATTATAGGCGTGAGTAGATTGTAAAGGATAAAGGTATTGTCGCATCATACTTGATTCCAGTCCCCACGTTTAACTTTTCACATGTTGATTTCTCCGAAGTACATCAACCGAAGCCACATCCTCGTTACGAAGCCGCTTCACTTGTCTTATCAAAAATCTCAACCTGAGCTTCCTCCATTAGAGAAGTTCTCCTCAACCTCAACACCTTCCAAAGGCAAAATAACACTAGTATCACCAACAACTCCCTCAACATAGATATATGCAAAACCGAGTGACAAGAGCTCAATTTCAAAGGCGAATCCAACCTATAAGCTACATTCCCAATCCGCTTCAATAATCTCATAAGGACCTACATACTGAGGATTTAGCTTTCCCTCCTTCCCGAAATGCACCACACCCTTCATAAGTGAGACCTTCACCTATGAGACCTTCACCTACACCCAATTACCAATACGAAGCTCAAGGTCCCTCTTTCTAACATCAAAATAAGACTTTTGATGACTTCGAACCATTTTAAACCTTTCCTTAATAAATTTCACTTTCTTGTAGCCTCCAACACTAACTCCACGCCTATAGAAGTCATTTCATCTTAACTTACACCATTTCTAAGTAGAGATCTCAATGTCTTGAGCCATACCATCGGGCCTTTGGTGATCTACCTTCACTTGTTGACGACTCGAGCACTTGGGTACAAACTCGGCTATGTCCTTCTTCATAACATGTCACCAATACACCTCCTTCAAATCCAAACACATCTTAGTAGATTCCGAGCGAATCAAATAATGAGAGTTATAGGCTCCACTCATGATCATTTTCCCTAAGATTATCCATGCCCGGAACACATAAGTGACTTTGATACCGAAACGCACAATCCCCCCCTTGGGTGGAAGCCTCTATCATATTATTTTTGTAACCAACTTCTTCAATCCAACCAATAAAAGATCTAGATCTTGCTTACCCTTAACATCAACAACCACAACCCAAACCGAGAAGCATCACATTACTTTACCAACCTATTTAAGCGATCTGGTAAAGTCACAACAGAAGCTGATGTAAGTCGACCGTTCAAATTTTGAGGACCCACCTCACACTCATCCAACCATACCAACCTGGACTTCTTTCAAGTCAAGCTGGTCAATGGAGATGCAATAGATGAGAAACCTTCAACAACCTTCCATCACAACCAGCCAACCCAAGAAAACATCGAATATCCAAAGGAGCAAGCATGTCAAATAATGCATATCTTTCACCAACTCCTTTTTGGACCTCATCTATAAGATTGCTACAACATCTTCCTCCCCGTGGATTGCATTACGAGATCAAAGTAACTCTCCCTATTTGATAGGGAGAGATGGAGATAAGAAATCTTAAGACACGCACCATGGCACGATTAGAATCATGAAAAGTGAAACATTTCTTAAAATGCCTTATAGCCTCCTACCCATAGATGTGAAGCGCTTCACACCCATGAATAAGACTCTACTTGACACGACATGTTGGACTCCGAGGACCATTTATAAACCTAGTGCTCTGATACCATCTTTTGTCACGACTCGAACCTAGGGTCTAGATGTGACACGACGAATGGGAACCCGAGAGTCCCCAAACAAGCCTCAAAGTATCCAATTTCCACATCATTAGTTCGTAAGCGCATTCAAAAATTAAACACATAGATCTAAGGAATGGGAAAGTAGGACCACGCTATGGGGGCAACATCAGGCTTAGGATCTTCCACATCTCCATATCAAACATACATACATATCATAATTCCCATAATTAATCCATGCTAGTCATATCCAATAGATAACAAAAATCATAATTTTCAAATATAATGCATAGCATATAGAATCTACGAGAGTCTACAAGATGTCAAACAATACCTCTAGTCATAAGATGGGACGAGAGCCAAGACATATCCCGGGTTCACCCTCAATTAAGAGGATAAAAAGAAAACAACATAGGAAGAAGGAAAGTGGTTTGTCCTTGTAAGCTAGGACTAACTAGGATATCAATCCTCCAATTCGAACTACTTGTCAAGTGGTAAATGATCGTAACACACGGTCCCTACATGGTAAAATCATGTAGCAAAAGAGTATGCGTTAGTACATTTGAATGTACTAAGAATGCGGGCATGCAATACATATGACTTACCAAACCTACATTTCAATGTTAGATGACAAAGAAACATAATATAGAAAATTGTATATTCAATGGAGATATATATACAAGATTCCATGAAAATTATGATGCATGAAATGCAATAATGCTCATATATAGTGGGGATGGACTATAATCGACAAGTCAAACTCATGCGAGCTATTACATGAATTAGACTGATCAGGACATCCCACTGGTAGGGAGAGATTACTTGCCAAAGGTAATCTATATCGCACCTTACGGGCCCACCATTTTGGTGGATGGTCACCCTCCTTATGGACCCAACAATTCGGAAGGATTTGCAGCCTTTTTTCATATTATATCAGATTTTCATATACCTATAACCATTCCTTACGACCCGGTCATTTTGATAATGGTGAATGTTCCTGTGTTGGCACATAGTTCAAGAAAAGGGAGAGGGCCATTAGGGATAGCCCTAACACCCCCAATCCTTCGGTGCTAAGTCAATAACATCCCACTTGAATACTTATACATATATGTGGTGTCAGGAAATGCAACGTCCATCTCAAACCATTCAATGCATATTTAGGCTCAAATGCCAAATCATAGTTCATACTTGTAAATGCTCATGTAGGGAATAGCTCATTCGCATATACATGACGGTGAAAGCACCTATATTGCTCAATGAGCCAGAATAATAGACATACCGGTGATCACCTTTTTGTCATAACCAACATCTTATCCAATCATTTCATCAAATAGTTGGGTTTAACCCACTTCATAATTTCCATATGTCAATGTTCATGAATGCAATGCAATGCATGATGTGAGGATTTGCATGGGTAACATAGATTCAAGTTTAAAATCAATATCACAATATAAAATTGAGTAAATCTATAATTAAATCCACATGAGAATCGTAGTGTAAGTCACTCATGCATAAATCAACTTTAAAGGGGACATGCATGTTCATACTTTATAACTCAATGTAGATCATCACATTAGTAATCAAAATGAATTGAAATCATAGATAAAATATAACCCATGCATCAACCAGATTTAATAAAATCAAAAAATGAAATCTCATGTTTAAAGTAACTAAAATTCATGAAAATAGTTTGAAAGATCTTTGGGTCATCTTGGTTGAAAGGGACCAAGAATCAATCCCACATACCTTTATTAGGAAGATGAATTTGAGAAGAATTTTTCTTGAATTTGAAACACCAATTGAATCCTAGCTTGAATCTTGTAGATGAGACTTGGAGAAAATTTTAAGATTTTAATTCTAGAAACTAAGTGTTTGTCTTAAATGAGGGTTTAGAATTAGTGTTGAAGAAATTTAGGAATATAAAGGGGGTGGCAAAGATCTTAAAAGCCTTGGGGATGGGTCAAAATATTAAAAATATCTCAATAAAATGCCCCCTTAAGTTTTTAACTGAAGTTGACACAGTTGGCTTCACAGTCCGTGAAGGCCTCTCGTCTAACCCAAATAGATTTTACTAAAAAGGGCAAAATGACTTGCTTCGAACTCGGAATAAGGTGAAACCAGATGCGTTGGAAAGATAGTTCAAAGAGCTTCAATTTAATAGGTAATGGGCCACCCAATTTCGTTTTTGCTAAGAGATATGACCATTTGAAGTTGACCCTTCTATCGGTACTTGTGAAAAACTTAGTCAACGGAATTCCTTTGAAATTTACTTGATGTAGGAGACCCATGATGGCCTTAAACCTCATTAATAAGCTTGAATTGAAGGCTTGAAAGTGAACTTAGCTTGTGCATAAAGATCTCATACTTAGAAATTTTTCAATGAAGTCACCTTCATGGGAGGTTACACAGACCGTGTATTGTCAAACGGTCCGTGGCACTGCCCGTACCCCTCTCCTTGGAAACATTCCATGATCAAGTTACAACATGGTGATTCTATACATAGAAAAATTTCACTCAAAAAGCTTTACGGATGGCCTCACGGGCCATGCCACACCACACGGGCTGTGTAGTTGGCCGTGTAAATATACTTCGTCCCAAAGCTATGGGATTTCAAGCCAAGGCCATCACAGGGCCTAGTACACGGTCCCTGAAGCGCCACACAGACCGTGAGGGGTCCAAGTGTGGTGTTCCTTAGTGTAAAACACCACGTTTAAGGGTCAAACATCCTCCATGGGCCAAGAGCCACTCCGTAGTGGCTCCACACGGACCGTGTGACTTCACATGAACTGTGATGGCTCCCATGAAGTGTCAGCTTTGTCAAAAACTTTTCCAAAACCAAATTTTCATGCTTCATTGAGGGCGTACAAAATTTGGGGTCCTTACACCTCTATCCTTTCCGATCTAGCCTATAATATTAGGTTCTTCCTATTCTCAATGGTCCTAATTCTTTCATTGTTGAGTTTCATGACATGTCATGCATACATGCGCACAAAAATGACTTTTAAGATGTTTTGAATGATTTAAATACGTTTTGATATGAGTTTTAAGGACTTTATAAATTTCAAATGATGAACTATGCATTGTACCAAGAATTTGAATGATTCATTTTCTATGTCAAGCCTTTTAATCCTCGTTCTACCACATTCGAGGACGAATGAACCCAAGGGGGAGATGATGTAAGGACCCGGACTTTGTATGATCTCAAGGTAGCATGGAAATTTGGTTCCGAAAAAGTATTGAACCAAAGTGACGCTTCATATAATCCCTTACAGTCCGTGTGAAGACACACGACCCGTGTGGAGCCTCCATGGAGTTTCCCTTTGCCTTTGGAGAATGTTTGGCCCTTAAACGTGGTATTTTAAACTATGACACACCACACTTGGACTCCTCACAGTCCGTGTAACACTTCACGGACCGTGTGTTGGGCCGTGTGGTGCCCTTGGCTTGAAATCCCATAGTTTTGTTACCAAATATAGTCATACGCCCAAGTTCATGGCTTGTGTGGGGTGTCACGGTGTGTGTGGCCACCTAATAGGCTTCCAGAGTGAAAGTTTTCTAAGTATGGAATTACCATTTTGTAACTTGACCATGAAATCTTTCTAAGGAGAGTGGCACAGGAAGTGTCACGTCTTCAATTAAAACTTATTTATGTTATTTAAGGTCATCATGGGTCTCCTACATCAAGCCAAGTTCAAAAGAATTCCATTGGCTAATATTTTCACAAGTAGCCATAGAACGGTCAACTTTAAATAGTCATATCTCTTAGCACAAAATGAACTTTCTTGGCTTTACAACCTCTCAAATTGAAGCTCTTCGAATTAACTTTGAAACTCATCTAATTTCACGTCATTCCATGTTTGGAGCAAGAAAATATACCCTTTTTGTAGAATCTGTCTTGGCTAGATGGGTAGCCTGCACGACCCATGAAGCTGGCCGTGAGAAGTTATGGGTAAATTTTAAAGGGTCATTCTATTAAGGTGTTTTTGATATTTTGACTCATCCCCCAGTAATTTAAGACCTTTAAAGCCCCCCTCCCCCATTTACATTCCTAAACGTCTCCTATACTAATTCTAAACCCTCATTCAAGACTAACCCTTAGTCTCTAGAATTAAACTCTCAAAATTCCCTCCAAGTCACTCCTTCAAGATTCAAGCTAGGATTCAATTAGGGTTTCAACTTCAAGATAAATTATTATCAAATTCCTCTTCCTAATCAAGGTATGTGGGGTTGATTCTTGGTCCCTTTCAACCAAGAAGACCCAAACTCTATTCAATTGATTTCATGGAATTTTATCTACTTTAAATATGGGTTTTGAGAATTATTGCTTAATAAATTCAATTGAAGTATGGATTGTGCTTTATTGATGAATTTAAGCTGATTTAAACCATGATATAATGGTTTGCATTGAGATTATGAAATTATGAATGTGCATGTCCCCTTTAAAGCTTGATTTGTGCATGAGTAATGTATACTATGATTTAAATATGAATTTTACTTATGTTTCTACTTGAATTTCATAATGTATTGTTGAAGCTTGAAATCTACATTACCCATGCTTTTATCGTCTCATTCATAGCATATGCATTCATGAGCATTGGATTTATGAAATTACCGGTGAGTTAAGCTCACTTATGTTCTTATGAAATATGTTCGGTGAGTTAAGCTCACATATTGGTTATGACAAGAATGAGGTCACATAAATGTCTATTGTTAATGGCTCTTTGAGCATTTTGGGTGCTTGCGCAATATTGGCGTGAGCATGAGCTATTCCTATGCATAAGCATCATGATTATGAATGATGGTTGGCCTTTTGAGCCTAAATATGCATTGAACTGATTTGAAATGACTATTGCATATCTCTTGAAAGTATGCATATGTATAATTATTCTCGTGGGATGTTTTGACTTAGCACCGATAGATTGGGTGCGTCAAGGCTACCCCCTATGGTCCTGTCCCTTTCCTCAAACTATGTGTCTACATAGGAATGAAAGCCATTACCGAAATGACTGAGTCATAAGAAATTGTTTCATTTATTTATATGATATGATATAATAATGAAAATCCTTCCGAAATAGTGTGGTCGTAAGAAAGGTGACCATCCACGGAAAAGATGAGGTTTTAAGGTGTTATGTAGATTACCCTTAGCAAGTAATCTCCTCCTACCGATGGGAGGTCTTTATAGAGCTAATTCATGTTATACCTCACATGAGTTTGATTATTCGTTTATATTCCATCTCTACTGTATATGGGCATTATGGCATTTCATGCATCATGGACTTCATGACATATTGTATAATACTTTTTTTTTGATATATGATTCTTTCTATATTATGTGCCATTGCCATCTAACATTGAAATGTAGGTTTGATAAATCATATGCATTGCATACCAGCATACTTAGTATATTCAAACATACTAACCCATACTTTTGCCTACATGATCTCACCATGTAGGGACCGGAGATTACCTTCATCCACCGTTTGACGCTAGATTGGGTTTGAGATATTTTTTTATGGTGAGTCCGATCATTCAAGGATAAGCCACCATTCCTCTACCTATGTTGCTTCTATTTGTGTTATTTACTTTTAGGGTGAGCTCGAGACATGTCTTGGCCCCCGTCTCATCTTATGACTAGGGGCATTGTTGGACATCTTGTAGATTCTTGTCGAATTTATATATTTTTGTGTTGTATTTAAAGCCTATGATTATGGTTATCTATTGGATATGACTGTCATGGATTGATTATGAGAATTAAGATATGTGTGTATGTTTGATGTGGAAATATGGAAGATCCTAAGTCCCGAATTGCCCCCATAGAGTTATTCATACTTACCCATCCCTTAGTCTTTATGTGCTACATGTTATGTGAATCCATGTTAATCCCTTTCCCTATGATATCCCCATAGCGTGAGTCCAACATTCCTGTCCCTTAGAGCTATATGTTTACCATTTGAATGCGCTTCCGAATTAATGATGAGAATTTGGATACTTGGAGGCTTGTTTGGGGGACTTTCGGGTTCCCATCCTCCATGTCACTCCTAGACCCTTAGTCTAGGTTGTGACACCACCACTGGCATTGTCATGGTTGTCAGCCATAAAATTGACTCACCATTCGTAAAAGCCTTGCTCAAAGTTCTTCTTGATGTTGTAATAAATAACTGCTAGGAAGCTTGTAAGTATAACACACAAAATTGCTATATGACATGAAGTCTTTGCTTTCTTAGCCCTATTTGCTCCCAACTCTTGTAGAAACGGCTCAAATTAATACTGATGGAAATATAAAAGAATGTGAAGTTGCCTGTATGATAAAACCCATAGTAGACACTACCCCTGCAACATTAAAAATAAACCTTCATAACAATATCATATATTTATACCACCACCACTCTAAGCATATAGAGATACATAGAGGAATTCATCAGGAAGGATTTCAATGGAAGACTGCTTCTTTTGCTCAAATGCGGCAGGGATCCAAGTCCTCTTCAAAGAAGGAAAATATACACACCTATTTTTTCCATATACAAGTAACATAGAGGATTGTTTTGGACTTCCTTGAAATTAGAAGATTAAAAATATCAGACAAAGACCAGAACAACAAATAAAAAATTTCTTAAGAACATACTATTGGGATATATACTATTAACCATGGAATATTTTAATCATGAGTTTAGATATAGTATTTATTAAAGAACAATCATTCATCCAATATATATTGGTGAGATTCTGAGATGGGCCAATATGCATGGTGGATTGGATGATAATAATATATATTGGTGAAAAAATAAGTTAGTTGACGGCATCCATGTATCGATATAGAGATTGATGTTATGCCTTCTGAGAAGCTTATAAGTTTTCATTGTGTCAAACCTTGCAAGTAGATTTATGAATCTGACACATGAAATAAGTTAAATAGTGCTTTAAAGGAAATTAATCTTTATGTTAAATTTGTCAGTATTTTAATTTATTGATTAGTATCTGTAATCTTAACATGGAGAATTGCATAAGTATTTAATGGGAAATTATGAAATACAAATAGAGAAATGCAATTACGAATTTTTAGTGGAATAATTTGTAATATATTATGGTAAGAATAATTTCAAATTAATTATTTAAATTTATTTCCATAATAGGGAGCCACAATATTTAATTCTGTGGTCCCTACAGTGTCCATATTTAACTAGAACTCAGAATCCTATTTCTAATACAAGGAGGACATATTTTAGTTTCTTCGTTTTCAAGAAAAGTGGGTTTCCATCTTCCTTTTGTATTTCGAAAGGTCCTATATAAATAGGGGTTTTCCTAATCTAGAAAGAAGGGATTTGTATGAAAAGGAATTAGGTTTTCTACACAATATTTCCCCACCCAAGTATTGAGAGAGTTTGAATGTGAACTTGGGATCACTTTAGAAGACCGCAGAACTGCAGTCTAACTCATGGATTCGCTTGAAGGTATATGCTCACGCTTCACGAGGTATTTTATCTAATTAAATTTCATAAAGTGTATGTGTTCTACCATGAGTATTTGTATTCTAGCGTAAATGTATGTGCTATCTATATTCATGTAAGCAATACGATCTTTATATGCTTCCATTGCACATATAATTGGGCAACAATTGACATCAAGAGCCTTACTTACATCTTTAATCGATAACTCAAATAGTATATGTGTATATATGTGATTATTCCCATTGATTTGCAATCACGGTTGATAAACTTGATAGTCGTATAATTATATGTTATCCGATTGTATATATATTACTTTGGTTTTACCTTTATGTTTTGACCGCTTGAATATGGAAGGTGCATAATCGTTAGAACTTGTAGCTGTTTAACAAGAGAAATTTTAGTTCCTTAAATTTCTTGTAAATTGGAATTTTGGGAAAGCAAAAAAAAAAGTGGTCTCACATGGCCATTATGTGATTGGCCAAGGGACACATTGTTTTGGATTTATGTTACAGTTAAAGAGGAGCTATATGATTAAGTTCCAAAATAGTTGATATATTTTTTTGCTTGGGTTGTTTAGCAAGAGACCATTAAGTAATTTTATAAAATTGAAAAGTTGATCATAGTGGTGGTTATTTCTTGTTTCAAAGAGTTAGTTTCAAGTGGTCATTTTTTTTTTAATTGGTCAAGAATCAATTATGTTTAATTATATGAGCATAGTATTTCTTTTTATCACATAAATACATAAACTTGTATATATTAACAATTTTCTTATAATTAATAAATAGTTACCATTTAAGTGGTTTGTTTATTTGAAAGTGCTGTAAATTCTTAATATTTTACGTATGTGAGATTATGATACATGAATTGAGAATTATGATTAATAAATAGAATTCACGAAAGTGATATATTTATTTGAATCATTAGAATGTGTTCAATGTATCATGTAAATTGTTCTAGATAAAAGTATATCGGTAAATGTTTATTTATTCAAAACGTGTATTACCTTACATACTAGTAATACTTGATTAATTCATGAGATATTAAAGGTTTTCACCTTTGAAATGGAGAAACATAATATCTCTGATTCTCAAATATATTAATTAAGAGGATACTTTGATATAAGAAAGTGTTGTCTGTCTTAGTAAAAGGAAGGACACAATGTATGCCTTGTGCTCATGAGATAATAATTAAAGAGGATAAAATTTGAATTATGTTATTTTAATCTTCAATTATACCTAAAATAAATATTTTTCAGATTTGGTCATAATTTTGATAGTCATAAACTTTATGATATCAGATTGTCTTCAAATTTGATGGTTCCATCGAAAATCCTTTTAGACGGATTTTTAGGTTGTTTGTCAGATTATTTGATTTGAATATGATAAGATCATTCTTTAGGTTACACATATTTATCTTGAATCTAGGACATGATTACACATGATGATTTAACATAAATTGATATGAGATAAGAATGTAAATCACATAATTTTTTCCTAAAGATGCTTAAATCATGTGAATTTGAATATGATCATTACTTTGGAAATTTAAAAAAAAAAAATTTTAAAATTTGGCTTCCAATTGACCTAAAATTTGATAAGTTTATTGGAAACAACCTAACTAGAAAGACTCATTGCTATGTTATTAATTTTTGAGGTTGTTAAGATGATTTTCAAGTTGTTCTATCAGATTAAAAAGTGATTTAGTATGAAAATAATCTTTTATATAAATTTTATTTATGTTAGATATTCTAATGATTACATATGATTGTTTAACATGAATTGATATATGATAAGGATATAGATCTGATATTTTTTCTTAAATCGTTGGAATCTGAATTTGATCGTAGATTTAGAGATAGATATTAATTTTGTATTCTAATTGATCTGAAATTCAGTAGGTTCATAAGAAACGAACAAATTAAAAATAATCACTATTATGCAGTGGTTTGACAACTTCAGATCATTTTAAATGATGATTTTTGGTATTTTGTTATGTCTTGAAAATTAAATTTAATGAAAATAACACATTTACGATATAGTTGTGATAGAGATTGTTCTCTATGACTCTCACGACTAAATTGTTTTCACGCCCCCGGAGGGTACCCTAGGCGTGGCTGGCACCCAGAGACTATTGCTAGTCCCCAAGCGAACCATTCCTTCTCAAGACAGTCACTCAACATCAGTATAGCAGAATAGTAGAAGTAATGCAGTGAGCTACCTTAATAAGAAGGGCCAATGGCCAACATCAGTCTCAACATCGGGATGAGCAAATGCAAATGTTAACTCTCCTAAGGGAAAAACGTCAACATCAAACCTCGACTCGTGCCTATGAAGCCTCTAACTTGACTTAACTGTCTAAGATGGTACAATGACAGGCCATGGCTACCCAACTCAATAAATAAAGAAAGAAAACAATAAAAGGGTCTCCTCTGGATAGCAAGGAGGCTCACCAATTACTGAACTTAAAATCTCTGACCTCAACGATGTGTCTGCTGAAGTTCTCTAACTCCTATATCTGCATCATAAAATGATGCAGCACCGAGTGGCGTCAGTACGTGAAATGTATGGTATGCAAAAATAGCTGAATGTAACAATACAAGTACAATAGTATAGGGATAACATCAACTAAACATCATAATCCATAAGAATATTAAAAGTCTATCTAAGGCAAGAAATTAGAGTAGACAAATTGTAACACCCCAATTCTTTTCCTAAGCTAAGACCGAGTCATCCTTCATATGATATACGATTTTAATTGATAATTCTTAATTGAGTATAGATGTTAAAATTAATTCCTTAGAGTGGGAAGAGAATTGGAAATAATAAAAGGATCTTTTACATCAAGCAAAGTCCAAAGAATTTCTACCGACTATGTTTTTGTATGAGTTGATAGAAGGGTCCACTTAAAGTGACCATATCTCTTAAACTATAATGAGTTAGGTGACCCATAATATATATACTTAAAGATCTTTGAATCAGCTTTCCAACGTTTCCTATTTCGCCTTAATCAGAGTTCAGAGTAGAAAGTTATGACCATTTTACTGAAGACCTGCAGAGCTGTCTAAAGAGCCGCGACAGCTCTGCGTCGCGGACATATCGCGAACCTTTGTGGATAAGCCAAACGACATCCTTTTATTTTATTTTGTGGGTACTTTAATCCCAAAACCTTTGGGGGTCTATTTAAAGTCCCAAAACGCATAAAACTTCAGTTTGCATAATTAAAATTCTCTCCTTCACTCCTAAACATAAACGCTAAAGAATCAATAAGAAAATAATCAAGTTAGGGATAGCTTTCAAGATTCATCATCAAGGTAAGCTATTCTTCATAAATTTCGACCTACCCAACCCAATCTATTCAAGAATCTCTAATAGAGTCTTAAATTATAACCTAGGGTTTCAAGAAAACAAATTCAAGAATTCTGAGAAAGGATTCTTTGATTCTTATTTCTCAAGAATTAGGGTTCATCATCAGGAACTCTAAAGACTCTAAGCCAAAAATTGAAGAATCAAAGATAAGCTCTTCAAGCAATGTCTTTCCAAGTTCTTACACTCTAGAAAGATTACCGAGATCGAGGATTTTCTCCAAGAAGACTAGTTATTCATCAAATTTCGATTGTAATATCAACTTTTCATGTATGTAAGGCTAAACTAAAACATGGATTGTTCTCTCATGTGCCCCGTAGAGGTCGTAGACGAGTTGATGATTGAAGAGTCTACATATATGATTTCTTGACGGTGTTTCTTGAAAAAATTAATTTGAAATTACATGTTTTCTATGTTGATAATCATCATACTAATTGTTTTCTTGAATTGAACATTTTTCATGAGAACTTGCATAAACCTTCATGACTAATTTGAAAAGCATGCATAATACACTTGAGAATTGAGTCTAGAGCCTTGAGTTTAGATTATTGATTGTGATGATGAGTTGATAGAATTTTGATGATTAACTTGAAAAGCATGCATAATGCACCTTGAGACTTGAGTCTAGAGCCTTGAGTTGAGATTTTTGATTGTGATGATGAGTTGATGGAGGTTTGATTGTTTTATGAGTCCCTATAAATGAACTCTACTGATGTGTCGATTCACTTAATTCCTAATGATTGTTCTAAATCTTGAGTCATTGATGAGATTGATTGATGAAAGGGTTAAAGTCCTTATGAAAGGATTGATGAAAGGGTTAAAGTGCTTATGACTTTAATGATGATAGGGTTTGAGTCCCTATCAGATACCGATCGTGGACGGGATTCGAGTCCCTATGAGATTGGTTGAGATGGAGGTTTTATGAGCATTGAGTCAAGAGGAGTATCGAGAACTGAATGGGTAAGAGTGAGTCCCACTCGAACTCATTAACTACGTCGCCAAACATAGGTGAGGCATAAAACTATCACACAAATATATATATGGTTCCCTCGAGAGTAACAGTCCCTAAAAGCAGTAGCAGACCTATTGAATATTGACTCCATATTGGGTGAGCTGATATGGTTTCGTAGCATTCTTGAAAGACCCCGGATCATTGACGTCACTATAAGGTCCAAAAGACTTGCCCAGAAATCTGCGAGGCATCACCTCACGGAAGGGCCTACACGGCCCGTGTGGCCTCCAGTGGAGTGACGCCTGGGAAATTTAGGGTAAATGGGCCTCCACACGGCCCGTATAACCTTGGACGGTCCGTGTGGCCTTCCATTTAAATGTGCAGTGTTGAGCGTTAATTGTACATGGACAGGGTCATGAACCGTGTGACCATAGACGGTCCGTGTATCGGTCCGTGAGGTGCTACTCAGTCCAGGAAAATCTTGCCTCCAAAAATTTTAAGTTTAGGGCCACAGCACAGTAAACGGTCCGTGTAACACTACACGAACCGTGTACCATACCGTTTGCCCTAGAAGGACCAATTTCAGGTACATTTCATTAATGGCATTTTTGAAATATTGGGTGTCCCAAACGAAAATTTTGTCATTTCCCACCCCTCCTAAACTCCCTATATAAGCTAAATTTCACCAAATTTCAGCCATTTTTCTTATGTTACTTCTCTATCAAGAAAATCCACTCCTTCAAGCTCCCCAACATCTCTCTTGGATCATTCAAGCTAAGACCTTTACATTTAAGTCCATTTCTCCGCAAGTTTGTCTCCAAATCAGGTATGTGGGTTTTGATTCTTGGTTTATTTCAACCAAGAAGACACAAAGTTCTTTCTAAGCTATTTTATGAAATTGTTTACTTAAGATGGAAATTTGACCATTTGATATTGGTTACCTTGAACAATGCATGTGCTATATAATATCCCGAATTTTGAGTTATGTTAAGTTTTATCATGTTGAACTACTTGGACTATGAAACTATGAGAATGCATGCCCCTTTAAAGATGTTATTTTGCATGGGTGATTATTACTACCATTTTCTACTAATTTTATTATGGATTTCCTAGTTTTACATCATATTGCTATGTGTTGGGTATATTCTACATTACCCATGTCATTCCTACATTATGCGTTGCATCACATTCATGACATTGGTACATGGAAATTTTGGAAATGGGGAACTAAGCCTAATTTTGTCCTAAAAAGGGATTATGATATGATTTTTTGTAATACATGGGATATGACAAGAAGGTGATCACCGGTATGTCTATGATTGTGGCTCTTGGAGCATCTAGGGTGTTTACACCACCTTGTATCTTTGCTCTTGAGCATCTTGGGTGCTTTCACCATCTTGAACATGTAGATGAGCTATTCCTTGCATGAATAATGTAATCTTGACCTTGTGATTTGGCATTTGAACCTACTTGACACGACCTGGGGTCGGGGCCTTGATGTGACACAACGAATGGGGACCCAAGAGTCCCCAAACAAGCCTCAAAATTTCAAAGACAACAAAGCTTGGTTCAAGAGCTTTTTAAAGACAAGTAATTAAATAACGGAAATTTAAATCCAAAAAGAAGAGAGCATATCTTATAAATTGAGCAAAATAACAAGGTTTTTACAAAACACCCAACATAAGCCTCTAGTTACGGAACGGGGGCCAGGACAAGTTCCGGGCTCACCCTCAACAATATATATATATATATATATATATATATATACACACACACATAAGAAGCACAAGAAAAAAGCTCGCCTCGGACGATGGGGCTCACCGCAAAAGTATCTTTAAAGAGGACTATTCGTCCGGTGACTAGTACTCAAACTGCTTGGTCCCTACATGGTGAAATCAGGTAGACATAGAGTATGCGTAAGTAGGTTTGAATGTACTAAGTATGCAAGCATGCAATGCATATGACTTATCGAATCTGCATCTCTACGTTAGATGAAAAGGGCACATAATGTACAAGGATCATATAAGCAAGGAAATTTAATATACAAAATGTCATGGAATGCATGATGTGTACAATGCGATAATGCTCCTAAATATATTTAACGGGGATGGACTATAACCGACAACCCAAATCGATGCGAGCTATTACACGAATTGGACCGATATAGACCTCCAACCGGTAGGGAGAAGATTACTTGCCAAGGCTAATCTACATCACACCTTACGGAACACACCATTTCGGGGATGGTCACCTTCCTTATGGGGCTCCCCATTTCAGAAGGATTTACAAGAATCATATTAAGACATAGTAAACGAATAGCCTTTCCTTTCGACCCGTTCATTTCGGTAATGGCAAATGTTCCTATGTTGGCACATAGTTCAAGGAAAGGGAGAGGACCCCCAATCCATGCTAAGTCTTAGACATCCCACAAGAATAATTATATATATACATATTCATTCTAATAGAGAGTCAAAGATCCATTTCAAAACGTTAAATGCACAAGTAGGCTCAAATGCCAAGTCACAAGATTAAAAATCACATGGTTCACGCAAGGAATAGCTCATCTACATGTACAAGATGGTGCAAGCACCCAAGATGCTCCAAGAGCCAAGATACAAGATGGTGCAAGCACCCAAGATGCTCCAAGAGTCATAATCATAGACATACCGGTGATCACCTTCTTGTCATATCCCATGTCTTACAAAAGTCATATCATAATTCCTTTTTAGGACAAAATTGGGCTCAATGCCACATTTCCAAAATTTTCATATACCAATGTCATGAATGTGATGCAATGCATAATGTAGGATGGCATGGGTAATGTAGAGTATATCCAAAATAAGCAATGTAATGTAAAGACTAGGAAGTCCATAATAAAATTCATTTGAAAATGTAGTAGATATCACCATGCAAAATAACATCTTCAAAAGGACATGCATGTTCATAGTTCCATAATCCATGTAGTTTCATCATAATAAAACTTAACATAACTCAAAATTTAGAGTCTTAGATAGCACATGCATTATTCAAATTAACCAAGATCAAGTAGTCAAAATTAACATTTTGTGTAGACAAGTTCATAAAATAGTTTGAAAAGAACTTGGGTCTTCTTGGTTGAAAGGAACCAAGAATCAAAACCCACATACCTGATTTGGAGACAACTTGAAGAGAAATGGACTTCAACTTGAGAGTCTAGCCTCGACAAATCTTAGTGAGAGTTGGAGAGCTTGGAGGAGTGAATTTTTTGAGAGAAAAGTGAAAATGCGAGAAATGCTGAAATTTGGTGAAGTTAAGCTTATATAGGGAGCTTAGGAGAGGTGGGAAATAACCAAATTTTCGTTGGAAATGACCAATATATCAAAAATTCCATTAATGAAACGGACCTGAAATTGGTCCATCAGGGGCATACGACATGGTACACGGTCCGTTTAGTGTCACACGGATCGTTTACCTTGCGAGTGGCCCTAGACATCAAATCCTCCGGGTCTAGATTTTCCGGACTAAGTATCACAATACGGAAAATTAAGCGGACCACCTGGGGTCACACAGACCATGACCCCGTCGGTATACAAGCCACACGGACCGTCTAAAGTCATATAGGCTGTGACTTGTCCGTGTGAAGGCGACTACACAGTACATCATATGGAAGGCCACACGGACCGTGTAGCCTTACACGGACCGTATGGAGGCCCGTTTACCCTCCATTTCCTAGGCGTCACTCCATGGGATTCCTACACGGACAGTGTGACTCCACATGGGCCATGTAAGCCCTTTCGTGAGGCGATGCCTGGCAGATTTCTAGGCAAGTTTGTGGGCCTCTAAGTGATGTCAATGATCCGGGGCCTTTCATCATCTCCCCCCTGGGAACATTTATCCCTGAATGTGCAAGAACAAGGCTTGAAAAGTTAGAGGTAAGGCAAGATACATCCGACACAAGAGACAATGCATAACTCAACTCAAAAGAAAGATTTGTGCCAAAAGTTTTTTATGCCACAAGTGAAATTATAGTTCAAGACCCAAACTCATATCAAAATTGCATTCAACTCATTTGTTAAGAAAGGAAAGTCCTTTAGTGTACCTATACGCATGTCATGTCATGAAACTCAAGAGGGCAAGAAAATAATACAATTGATAAGGACGGTCCCTAGTACCTTAGGCTTGAGTAGATTGGAAAAGATGGGGGTACCGCTTCATCATGTCTAGCTCCGCCTCCCAGGTAGCACACTCCACTAGTTGATTTCTCCAAAGTACCTTTACCGAAGCCACATCCTTGTTGCGAAACCTCTTTACTTGCCTATCAAAGATTGCCACCGGCACCTCCTCATAAGTCAAGTTTTCCTCAACCTCAATTCCCTCAAAAGGCACAATGGTGCTAGGATCACCAAAAAATTTTCTCAACATGGATACATGGAAGACCGGATGGATGGAACCAAATTCCGGAGGTAACTCCAACTTGTAAGCCACACTCCCAATCTGCTCAATAATTTAATAAAGACCAACATACCGGGGGCTTAGCTTGCCCTTTTTGCCAAAATGCATCACACTCTTCATAGGAGAGACTTTCACATAAACCCAATCCCCGACATGAAATTCGAGGTCCCTTACCCTACTATTCACATAGGACTTTTGACGACTTTGAGCTGCTTTTAATCTATCCCTAATCACTTTTACCTTCTCCATAGCATCTAACACCAAATCTGGGCCAACTAAAGCCATTTCACCTAATTCAAACCATCCCACCCGGGATCTACACCTCCTCCCATACACGGCTTGAAACGGCGCCATGCCAATGCTAGCATGGTAGCTATTATTATAAGCAAACTCGATGAGTGGAAGATGGTCATCCCAATTCCCCTTAAAATCCAACACACACGCCCTCAACATATCCTCCAAGGTTTGAATAGTCCTCTCTGCTTGGCTATCGGTTTGAGGATGAAAAACGGAACGCAACTTAACTTTTGTCTCAAGTCCCTTCATAAAAGATTCCCAAAAGTGGGAAGTGAATTGAGCACCATGCAACCTCACCAAATCCTGAATATACAACCTTGCGTAGTCCTCAACACTGTAGGTAGTCTTGACCGATAGAAAGTCAGCCAATTTCGTCATCCGATCAACAACAACCCAAATGGAGTCGAATTGCCTTCGGGTCCGAGGCAATCCAACCATAAAGTCCATATTCACATCCTGCCATTTCCATGTGTGAATTTCAATATGTTGGGACAAACCACCAGGCCTTTGGTGTTCTACCTTCACCTGCTGACAACTCGGGCATTCAGACATGAACTTAGCAATATCCCTATTCATACTATGCCACCAATACACCTCTCTCAGATCTCGGTACATCTTGGTGGACCCTTGGTGAATAGAGTAACGAGAGTTATGAGCCTCACTCATAATCACCTCCCTAAGGTCATCCACATCTGGAACACAAAGCCGGCCTTCGTACCGGAGTACACCATCTCCCCCTTGGGGGAATGCCTCGATCTGCTTTGCAGCGACCAACTTCTTCAACTCATATAACGACGGATATAGATCTTGCTTAGCTTTCACCACCTTCACCACAGAAGATTCTGCCCAACTTGAACCCGAATATTGCCCTCGTTGGAATCAGTCAACTTGACCCCCAACGTAGCCAATTGATGAACATCCCTTGCCAACTCCTTTTTCCCATTTTCAACATGCACCACACTCCCCATAAACAACCTGCTGAGAGCATAGGCCACAACATTGGCCTTGTTCGGATGATACATCACACTCATGTCGTAATCTTGTAGAAACTCCAACCATCTACTTTGCCTGAGGTTAAGATCCCTCTAGGTGAAGACATATTGCAAACTCTTGTTATCGGTGAATACACCAACATGGACCCCGTAAAAATAATGGCTCCAAATTTTTAGAGCAAAAATCACTGCTGCCAATTCAAGCTCATGTGTGGGATAGTTTCATTCATGCACCTTCAACTGTCTTGATGCATGCGCTATCACCTTACCATTCTGCATAAGCACACAACCCAATCTGATCCACGAGGCATCGCAATACACTACGATCCCTTCAGAACCATTTGTTAAGGTCAAGACGGGAGCTGATGTAAGCGGATCCTTCAAGGTTTGAAAACTTCTCTCGCATTCATCCGACCGTATAAACTTAGGCTGCTTCTGGGTCAACTTGGTCAATGGAAATGCAATAGATGAAAAACCTTCCACGAACCTTCTGTACTACCCAACCAACCCGAGAAAACTGCAAAAATCTGAAGGAGTCAATGGTCTAGGCCAATTTTTCACAGTCTCTGTTTTCCTCGGATCCACCTTAATACCATCTTCGGACACCACTTGACCGAGGAAAGCCACTTCGCCTAACCAGAAGTCGCACTTGCTAAACTTGGCATACAATTTCTTTTCCCTTAGAGTTTGGAGGGTCATTCTCAAATGATTTCCGTGCTCCTATTCACTTCGGGAGTAAATGAGAATATCGTCAATAAAGAACATCACGAAGCTGTCGAGGAAAGGTTTAAACACTCTTTTCATCAAGTCTATAAATATAGCCAGAGCATTAGTTAGGCCAAAGGACATCACCACAAACTCGAAATGCCCATACCTTGTGCAAAACGTTGTTTTGGGGATATCACATTCCCTAACCTTCAACTGGTGATACTCGGAACGGAGATAAATTTTTAAAAAGTGAGTGGCACCTTGAAGCTGGTTAAACAAATCATCAATCCTTCGCAACGGGTATTTGTTCTTAACATTCGCCTTATTCAGCTGCCTATAATCAATACACATATGGAGAGACCCATCGTTCTTCCTTACAAACAACACGAGAGCACCCCATGGTGACGTACTAGGCCGAAAAAAACACTTCTCTAATAGTTCCTTTAAATGCTCCTTTAACTCTTTCAATTCTGTAGGGGCCATCCGATACAGAGGGATAGAAATAGGCTGAGTATCTGGAAGAAGATCTATGCCGAAGTCTATCTCTCTATACGGAGGAATGCCCAATAATTCCT